>OV725080.1:21516637-21964406 GCA_928085145.1 Nezara viridula | reverse complement strand
TTATGTTTGTCATAGTTTTGGAAAATAATTCCCATTTCATTATCACGCAATGAGATATTTATTTTATTTTATTTTGTTATTTTAAATTTGCCACTGCGTTGGAACGCATCAAGCAAATGTGTTGGCGTTAATTCTTCTTGATTCCTGATATCTTCTTAACTTTTCAACAGATCTCTAGGCCACTGCCTTTTTAGTCGTCTTTGAGGCTCACCAGGTAACAGGGAGGAAGATAGAGATAGAACGAGTGGATTTGGATGATAGAGAGTAGAAGTGTGAAATGTTGTGTATTTGTTGTGTATGTAGGATTTTACTTTTGGTATGTTCATGGCTTTATGTATGGTGTGATTTGAAATAAACCAAGGAGCATTGACAATTTCACGGAGTATTTTGGATTGTGTGGTTTGAATTTTGTTGATGTGTGTGTGTTTTGCGGAACCCCAAAGTTCTGCTCCGTATGTCCAAATAGGTCTTAGTATAGTGGTGTAGATTAGTCGCTTGTTGGGTAAGTTGAGTGGAGATCTGTAGTCTAAAAGATGTGACAGTTGTTTGTATCGTCTGGTCAGTTCTTGTTTTTTTAATTTAGTGTGAATGTTCCAGGTGAGTTTTTTGTCCAAGTATAGTCCGAGATACCGTACATTTGTTTTTGAGGATGGATTTTTGTGAGAAGAAAGTATTGCCGTATCGTCAGCAAAGCTATAGAGAATGGTGCTAGGGTGCTCAGGGATATCAGATGTGTAGACAGAAAATAGAAGAGGGCTTAAAACACTACCTTGTGGTATGCCCGCAAGTTGAGGAAAGAAGGGAGAAGTAGAGGAATCAATAGTAATACAGAAGAACCTGTCAAGAAAGAAAG
The DNA here is from genome assembly GCA_928085145.1 of Nezara viridula. Taxonomy (NCBI): domain Eukaryota; kingdom Metazoa; phylum Arthropoda; class Insecta; order Hemiptera; family Pentatomidae; genus Nezara; species Nezara viridula. The sequence continues at coordinate 21,963,553 of OV725080.1, read as the reverse complement.
ATTGAAGAATCAGAAAGTAAGTTGAAGGAAGGTGTGGTTTTATTTTCCACAGTAAACCTTTGTGCCAGACGCTATCAAACGCTTTCTCAATATCCAGGATATAGATAGCAATGAGATATAGATTTATTTATTTTTCGATACTAGTTCTGTATACATTGGAATTACAAATTTTGTTATAGGCTAGTCTATGATAACGCTATTTAAGTACTTTCAGTACCTATGTAGAACGAGCCGAGTATTGTAAATACTCTATAGTTTTTCATAATACAATTCTTAAAATTCCAATTTTCATATAAATGTTTAATGCATTTTTTTATTCACTATAAAAAATACCTTTCTTTCAAGTTCAATGGGTAGCCTGTTTCCTGAACAGATTGCTTTATAGTGAAACGTGCTGGATTATAAAAATAGAAATACCCATATACCCGTTACTCTTACGAGATTAAATACCTACAATAATTAGCTCCAAATTTTGAGCTCAGAATTTGCAAATATTTAACAATATTTTATTTATTTATTTTTTTATCAAAATCCCTTGATGATTTATTAACTACACCTCTTTTACCAACATCAGAACACATCGCAGTGCATACTCCATCAGTCCCGTATTTATCTTCCACAACCTGTCTGTAAGCTCCTTCTATTCTCACTCATTCTACCCCACCTAGTTTGTTTGTTGTTGTTTAAAGGGGTGAAACCTCTAGTTCATCAACGCCATTCCTCGCTTTGACTACTGCTGTGTGGTATGGCCTCTCGAATTCACTCAAGGACAGATATAAGCAAATCATGGACAACACGGAAATATTTGTTTCTGGTACTTCGAAGAGGTCTTATGTGTTTCAGCTAATTGGTGAGGCTCTTCCCCTGTTTCCGCCGACAGTATTTCCTAGAATCCTTTTTATACGAAACTATCAACTCCTGGTACCTTTCTTAGTCTCCTAAAATTTTAACTCATTGTCAACTCTCAAAATATCTCGTACATCAGACCTTAAAACTCCTTCCCACAGAACTAAAACCTAAAAACATTTCACTGTATTCAGTACCATTTGATATCCGCCATACTCTTCGGATTTCTTTATTCAAATCCATCCAAAAAGATCCAATCTTTAAATTTTAATTTATGTATAAATCTTCGTTTCGAAGATAATAATAGTTTTTTTTTCGCTTTCATTTTATTATTTCTCAAGGCAATTATTAATATTGATGCGGAATCTATAGCCGTCAATATATAGAATATGGAAACTCTGGAATATATACAGAAAACGGCAATTGAACAGTCGACAATTATAATAAATTCTATGAGTGTTCTAATGGTATTAAAAAGCAACAATAAAAAAAACTCATTAATTGAAGATATAAAAAATACTCTCTGGTCATTTCAGTCAAACGACCAAAGTGCCATACTTTTGTGGGTATAAAAGTATATGGGTGTCATTTATATAAAATGGAATATATTTATGAGTGTCATTCCGTTATAAAAGGCAATTGGCAGTAAAAATACTCTCATGAATATTTTCTGCAAAAACTAGACCCATCCATTTTCAAAGAGTGCTCGGTAATAATGACAGTGAAGCACTTACCAGCAGACTGCATTAAATTAAAAAAAACATGAACCTCTATGTACTTACCAGGAAATATCAAAGAGCTACTAGAAGATAATGAAAAAATAGTTGAAAGAACTATCTATTGAAAATTAGCGGTATATACCAAAAAAATTCAAGAAAAAACTAACAGCATAGTGTCAATGGCTCTTTATGGCAAATGCGAAATTAAATAAATATATGAATCCTCATACCAGACTGAAACGACAAGAAACAGCTCGACGTTTTCGACTACTTCAACACCTACGAGAAAAACGCTCTAACCTTCCAATTAATTACAAAAGACTCATTTACATGACTATAATAAGGCCTATTTGGACTTACGGAGTTGAGCTATGGGGCTCCACCAAACCTTCAAATTCCTCTCGTATCCAATCCTTACTATCCAAAATCCTCAATGCTTCTTACTTTGTTACAAATAAAACCATCCACAACGACCTTAATGTTCCTTATGTATCAGCTTTGGCCCAATCCAGATATCTGTCCTTCCATAATAAACTTCATAACCATCCCAACACTCTTGTTTCTAACCTGGCTTCCTGTTCAATTCCTGATAACCCTCCGAGGCGTCTGAATAGAAGATGGCCACGTGATCTCCTAATATAGACATATTATTAGAGTCCTGCCAATGAGTAGTTTCTCAACATGTGTTTCATGTCATTATATCCATGTGGGAATTTACTAGATTTATTTTTTGTATACAGTTGTAAATATGTAAATATATAAAAAAAAATATAAATTAATCAATCCACTAAAAGATATGTAACGATTTTTTGAGCGAACCACTGAGCGAGTCCGATTTTTACGTTGAATGTCTCAACGACAATTTTGATGTTATATAAATAGAAGAATATGTGTTTGAACAAGTACAGAATGTGGAGTTTATAGGGTCTACGATAACTAGAAAAATCGGAATTGAAGAGGATATTAAGGTTAGGCTGAAGGCGAAAAATACTTGTTATTTTTCTTTGCCAAAATTACTTAATTAGTCGACTCCTGTTCCAACACTTAAAAATTAGAATATACAAAACCATTATCCTGCTTATGGTTGTTTATGGATGCGAATCCTGGCCGCTTACATTAAGGGATGAGCAACGTCTCAAAGTTTTTGAAAATAAATTAATGCTCAGAATATTCGGACCGAAAAAGGACGAGTCAACCTGAGAATTTAGGCGGTTAAATAACGCTGAATTTCGTGAATTGTATCCGGTTAATATTAATCTGAGGCGAATAAAACGGACATGTAAAATCACTGGGCTTGGTAATGAAAGAATTCCTAAAAAATTAATATGCGCTGTACCGACTGGCAAGCGTCCGAAGGGTATATCAAAGATTAGGATAGATTGACAAAACAGGTGGGTAGATTGCGTTAAGGCTGATTTGGGCAAACGCAGCCCGGTAGATGGAAGAATGTGGACATCGATTGGTGGTATCGGCATCGAACCTTCGGGTTCACTAACCCTTATTATTATTATTTATGTATCAAATTATCGAGTGAGATCCCGTGAGTGTTTTGAATCTAGCTTAAAATCACAAATAAATTATTGTTTAAAATGGCTTTTAATTAAACCAATAATTTTTAATAGGTTAGAGTTTATAATTAGGATAGGATTTTGGATAGTTGGATTAACGGGATATCCTCATCACTGTAGACCGGATTCTTTAAAAATTAAAATATATTTTTTTAGTATTGAAGATATATGTACTGTTTGAACTTTACTTATGTCTTTGGCTGATAATATTTTTGTTTATTTCTACATAGAATAATCTAGAATAATGCATTTTTTCTTCAATTCTAAAAAGAAATTTTCATTTTTTATTAGTTTGACTGTATAACTCTTTTACGAGCCAGAGATTTCTTTTCTTCAAATGTAATTTGAAATGCAATACTTTCAATTTACCGACTTCTAAGAAGAATCTAGGGGATGAGATGATCTCATTAGTAAAGAAAAAAATATCACAAAGGCATTGAGCCAAGACGGGACAATATTTATAGAGCTTGCCACTGCCGGTAATCGGGTTTTCGATCCTTCAACCTTCCTTGAGGATGAACAGAAGAGGATATTTAATCCAATTACTTTTCTTCCTTTTCAACGCTGACGTCTGTGTTTTCCCACAGGGTTCGTGATCTTCCACACCCCGCCCTGATTGCGTAACATGAGGAAACGGGATTAGGGGCAAGTGCCTTGGTGGGAAATTCGATAAGAGATGAAGGATGGGTAGGCGTCCCAGAGGAGAGGTGGGTTTCTAAACATATCTGGGGTGATATGTGAGTCCTCGAGGGGTGGAAATGCCAAGTGTCGTAGAGTTCAATGACGATATCTCGAGTTGGGGAATATAAGGTCTTCAAAAATGTGGCATTCCCTAAAAAGCTTTCAAATATCACTTTTTGGAAAAAAATAATATCAGGTGTGAAAATACACAAGACTTTCCTCGTCATTTTGGGTACAGTCAGGACTGGAATGACCGGCAGGCTTAGCAGTAGAATGGTTATTTTGATTTCAGTTTATCGTTATTTTTAGGTTATTTTATTGCTACTGAATTGAATTGAATTATAGAATAGAATACACCGGCAATTAAGAATATATTTGCTGTATTTTCTCTAGTATTGGTCCAATTAATTTTTTTTTTTTAGATACCTTAAACTTCGTTTTAAAAGTAATTTAACCAGTTTTCTAATAAGCATCTGGAATGCACAAAGAGTTGAGCAGTATAGGAATTATTTAAAAACATATATAAATAATATTGAAATCAATGGGAACCTTTAAAGAACATTTACTAAAGACAATTATAAAATTGACAATTAATCATAAGCTTAATTTCGATTATAATAAGACTGTCTTCTATAATACCTTCCCTGCTATATTAATATATGCAAGCGAGTCTTGGACCCTCACTTCCAAGCAGAAAAACCTAAAATAATAAAAAATAACCTAAAAAAAATAAATAAAAAATAAAAGCTATGGAAATGCGGTGTTCATAGAAAATAGAGGGGAAAACAAAAAGAGATCGGGGGAGGATTGTGACCAGTAGAGAAAATCTGGACCTGAGGCCTGCAGAAGAAATGATCCAAGAGAACCAACTCAGGTGGTTTGGACATGTCTCGCGAATGGCTGAAAACGGAATTTCCAGGGCTATCTACAAGGTCAGAGTGGAGGGAAGGCGGTCACAGGGAAGACCAAGAAAAAGATGGGAAGAAGGAATCAAAGAAGTCTCTGACAGGAAAGGAATGGACTGGAGGAGGATAAGGCAGCTGGCTGTGGACAGAGATTCTAGAGTCAGGTTCTACAAGAAGAAACCTCACACTGCTCAGCGGTAACAATGAGGACTGGAATAAGTAAGTAAAAAAAAAAGGATTTGAGGACCTTTCATTTATGCTGATAGAATAATAAACTATTGATTGATTCTAATTTTAGCATTGCCTTAAATATAAGGAGTATGGAATATAAAGCGATGCTGAAACAACATATTTATGTTAGTTGAATATTTAATAGTTGACCGTTGCATTATAAAAGAAGGTGGTCCTGTGTTGCGGTCGTAAATAGGTTAAATAGTGGTAAAACTATTTTATTAAAAGCCAATGTTTCGATCCGACTTTGCAGGTCTCCATCAGGGAGGTGTATTTAGCTAGGAGTTTCACTGAAAACTGTCAAAACTATTTTATTAAAAGCCAACGTTTCGACCCAACTTTTCAGGTCTTCTTCAGGGAGGTGTGTTCAGCTAAGAGTTTGACTTAGAACTCGATGTGTTTTAAGTGAAACTCCTTGCTGAACACACATCCCTGAAGAAGACCTGCAAAGTAGGGTCGAAACGTTGGCTTTTAATAAAATAGTTTTCCCACTCTTTAGCCTATTTATGACCGCCACCCCGGACCATCTCCTTTCTATATTTATGATAGGTTAACTAATGCATAAACGAGTGACATTTAATCGCTGTTTAACTAATATTTTAGTTACTAATTAATGATAGCTGATTATTATTTGTTAGCATTTAATTAACTAAGAATGGTCTGACATTATTAAATATATTATATACAAATCTCAACTTGAGGCGTTGTGAACCTGAGGTCGAACAACATGTAGAAAGTGCAAGTGAGGGTGATGAGCAAACGTAACCACCAAAGCTTGGGCACTGATTTATTTAGAAGATACTCCCGAGCCTGTTTGCCAGCCTCAAAGCAAACGAGGACTGTAGCCCGAGTTGGGAATGTCTTTGCTTCAGTTCGGCCTCGAATTAAAGTGAATTAGTCCTGATTTCCCCTTTGTCTGTTTGATGGAGCTCGTAAGTTAAAGTGGTTTTCGGAAACTTCTACCCTAGTTTATTTTCAATCAGTTCTCCGATCTTTGCTTAAATAAGAAAAAAAAGAAGCGTGTGCTTTAGACCACGCAGTAGAAGTAAAAAAATCAACAAGACGAGATAAATAATATAAAATATAAATTATTAATAATAGCTCATTAAAGAGATGATGAAATGCTGAACAATTTTCTTGCTTACAGTATACAGGTCGAATTTTTAGTTTCTGATATATTTTAATCCATATCTTCAATAAAACTTGTTATCATTTGGTTTTCGATACTATCTTTTTCCATTTTTGCCTATCTAACAAGGCGTCACGTTAAGATACAATCTTGAATAATAGCTCATTACAAAAAGGAGAAAACGATGAACATTTCCCTTGCTGACAATATAAAGGTCCGATTTTTAGTTCTTGAGATATTTTAATATAAATACAAAAACACTTCAATTAAACGACCCCAGCTGACTTTACACGAGCGTTACACATTGGAAATCTGAAGGCTCAATCTAATTCACTCTCGACATAAAAGTGCTAAGTCTAAAAAAGTTTTCACTTTTAAAACGTAATGTAAATCGCGTTGCAATGTATTGACTCCCAGACCATTAATAATCACATTAATTACCTTTTACTGTATTAATCACATGCAATAATAGCTATTTGAAGAAAAACTTTTACGAATTTCGAGCTAAGGGTTGGACCAGGTGACATAAAAGGCTCACCCAAGTAGATCTGTTAATGGAAGTACAAAAGATATACTTAGCATGACTCATGTAAAGGCTGAAAAGACACAAAGACAAAGACAATAACTCGTTTCAGAACAAAAGTTATTTAAATTTCCATATTAATTGTGGGACTAGTAATATAAATTTGAATGGCTTTTGTTCTGAAACATAAAACATATTAGTTTTGTATAATAAATCTAGCTTTTTTTTTTAACTTTTAAGATGACCTCCTAATGATGTGCATTTTCATTTCTCCTTTCAAGCCTTTTTTATTATTATTTTTTTCGTATTATTATTTGTATTTTTTGCCAAATTTATGTATTTTAGTTGGTAATTACATGTTTTTCATCTGTCTTTGGCTAATCAGCTGTTATAATGTTCTTCACCTGTGTTACCTCACCTTTCTTCACCTATGCGATTGATTTTCATAGAATGAGGTGATCTTCGGTTCTTTTTTTTCTGTCATTTCCATCCTTAAATTGGCGAAATGTTGACAGGTTATTTTATTTTTTTCCTGCATTTTAGAGGCACAAGACTGCAGTTTTTCCAATTATAGGCTTCTTCTTCTTTGTCTTCCTCACAATGCCATTTCTAGCGTCGAGGAGCCTTTATCCAGCGCAGCCACTCTTCTTACTCTCTGCTTGACCGCTTCATTTGGTTGAAGGATTTGCCTCTTCTACCTCCGATCCTCTGCATGAATTCTAGGACGCCCTCGTGGCCTCTTTCTTGTGAATCGAGCCTCTAATACCTTTATAGGGTCCATGTCCTCGTTCATGCAGCAGGCATGTCCAAAACACTTCAGTTTCATGTTCTCCAGAGTGGTTTTGAGTTCAGGTACTTCCAGCTGTTCTCTTATACTTCCGTTTCTAACACGTTCTCTCCTAATTTTTCCTACCGATCTAGGTAGAACCGCATTTCCGCTGCTGTTATGCGACTAGAATGTTTGTCCAACAAATATATCCTAACATATATAATTAATTAATTAAACTGATTCCACATCGGTCTAGAGAATAGGCGCGGAATTCGAGCGAGGCGGTGAGGGAGGGGGGAGGGAGCGATCTCCTTCTCCCCACTAAAATATTGATGGGGCTAGAATATCGTTTCGTCCCCCCCTCTCTACAATTTAAAGAATAAAAAATTAGAACAAACAAGCTATATGAATGAATAAAATATGTTAACTAAAATCGATAAAGAAATTACGACTAGCTGCCTAGGTAGGCTAAGGCCTATTTTACCAAGGCCTAAATATTCCTGTTATTTAAATTTTCATTTATGTTTAGAGATAATAACTTCACCTTTCATGTGGTTTGTTTAGTTTTTAACATGATTAATTTTTAACTGAAAAAGTTTTAGAAATGTTATGAAGATTGTCGCCCTTCGTCTCATGTATATAAATTTTATTATATCCAATTGTTCAGATATTTTCATGTACAGTGATTCATGATTTAGAATTCAACTCCGTGTTTTACTATTAGTTGTTAACATTCATCCGAAATTTTCACTCCAAATCTTCTCAAAAATACTTTCTCATTCTGTAACCAAACATTTCAAATTTTGACTCATCTCTTCGTGTTCTTTGACAAAATTAAGTTACTTTCACTTGTTTATGGTTCGAAAATATGGTTTCCCTCTGGCAACACAATCTGTAAGGTCAAATAATTCGAGTTTTCTTCTGAGCAAGGAGGATAAATTTGGGTCCTTGTAGTACTCTGCTAGATTCTTAGGGAGTGTGCAAACACAATAATTAAAATTATTGTTCAGCAACAGGAATATGTTTTTTAGATCTGCCTGAACGTTTTAAGTCTCCATTTCCCTTGGTTTTTAGTAACTTTTTGATGACATACTGAAATTTTGCAAAATAGAATCTTCAACTTCCTTTTGAATTTTCCTGATAATTCCTAATAATTGTAAGTACTTACTCGTTGATACAAAATTCTAATTTTGAGCCGGAAATTTTTTTTTTTAAGTATGGATAGTAAAATTTCTATATTCTAATTTTTTTTTTCGCATTGAATGTGTCTGAAAATATTAAAATCTGTTACCATTTCATAATGGATAATTTCGAGGATATCAAAATCCGAAACAGAGGCAAAGTTTTTAAAATTACACATACTGTTTATGTATATATATATATATATATATATATATATACATAAACAGTATGTGTAATATATACTATATATATATATATATATATATATATATATATATATATATATATATATATATATATATATATATATATATATATATATATATATATATATATATATATATATATAGTTAATCCGACACAGCTTAATTTATGTTTAGCTAAGTTATATGTATGTATTGTAATATTTGCGTATGAAATATCTCAAGAACTTGTTTATAACTTGATCTGACCTTATCTCATTTACCCTTTACCCTTGAGGAGGGACGATGTTTAAGCAGTAAGGGACAAGAAGTTAGTCCCAGAAGTTGGTAACTCCTGCCCACTGTGGCCGCCGACATCTGATCCTCTTTTGAGTTTCAGGACCTTCCAAGAATCGTCTTCAGTCAGGGTTACAGAAATAATGTTAAATATCCCGGTCATTTAATTAATTTTAGTATTATTATTTTGATGTTAATTTATTGTACATAGTGTGAATGATCTATCCTTTTATCACTATTGACAATATTGAACAGTAGCATTGTCCTTAGTTGTGACCGATTCCAATATATATCCATAAAGAATAATCGTAAAAAAAAAACTTTGTTTAAAATAAATGCATCTTGGCATTCCGTCAGATGATAAGCCAATTGAAAAGTATATTAAAAAAAGATTGAAGAAGTTCAAATACCTAGGCTCAACATTGATATCGTATGTGGAATTGGAGGAGGATGAAAGGTTAATCTATCCAAAGACTCTTTGGAGACGGAACGATACAGCCCAGCACAAAGAGGTTAATATACAAATATATATTCCAGCTTATAACGTCATATGCCTCGGAGACCTGATTCAGTAATGCTAGACATTGGAAAAGAAAGCAAGCGGTTTAAATAGACTTTTTAGAAAAGGGTCGCGAAATAAATTATAAGCTTCTCTTCTCTTTAAAAAAAAAAAACTGTTTTCTTCTTCAGTTTTTAGCTTGAATGTGGAGCTGAAGAAACTTGAACTAAGTTTGTTTAAAATAGAAAGTTAAAAAAAAATGTTTATTTTCCACAATTAAACTCATTTCAGTACTCGATTAAGTACACTAAATTATATAGAGTACTACCCTCATTAAATTTAATATTATTGGAAAATATTTGGAAGGAAAGGCTGTCTATCTAGAGGCTATCCAATTTGAGCTCCACAGTACCTCATTAAATATTCCAAGACCCAATATGTGTTCCTCCAAGTTGTGTGGTACCCAATGTCGTATGATGCGCGCACCGCACCAGAATTATTCCATCACCTTTTTCTCTAGGAAAAGTTACAGTTGGGTATGGCCTTGGGTGATCTTTTCAACGATTCAAATACCAAAATAGCTATTAGTGAATACACTTATTTTTTTAAACGTGTTCATGATATTTACTACTGAATAAGATAAATCTAGTTAATGTGAACAAATGGATTAAATGACATTAAAACACTTGCTGATAAATCACCCACTGGTAGAATAGTATGTTTATATTAGGAGATAACGGAGCCATCTTCTTTATAGACACCTCGGAGGGTTGTCAGATGAGGATCAAAGAGGAAACTAAGTTATAAACGAGGGGGTTCGGAATGGAGGTTTTGAAGATTATTATGGAAGGATAGGTATCTGCATTGGGCCAAATCAGAAGCATAATGAACACTAACATAAGATCTTCATGGATCATATTATGTGTAACAAAGTAACGAGCATTGAGTATTTTACGAAGTTTTTCGGATTATAAAAATTGGATAAGAAAGGAATTCGACGATATAGTTAATTCCCTTAGCTCAACTCCGTAAGCCTAAATAGACCTTATTATTATGTATTTGAGTCTTTTTTAACTAATTGGAAGCTTGAAGCGTTTGTCTACTAAGTGGTGAAGTAGTCGGCAACATCGTGGGGTTTCTTGTTTCAGTCTGGTATGAGGATTCCAAGTGATACATTTGTCCAGGTGGAATCCAAGGGATCTGATGTTTAAGAGATATTTTTAAAAGATACTGTAGGACCTGAAGTCATCAGTTAACGACGCAGAGTAAAGAAAATTTGATGTGATTTATTGGAATGTATTTAAATCCTCCATTTTTGAAACCATTCTTTGATGCTTGTGAAGTATAATTGAAGAATTTGGGATACAGTTGATGAATCAGATCTTTATGAAGTGATGAGTTGGGATGTCAGCTGTATAAACTGCGTAATGAATAGGTAAAATATACTTAAAATAATATTAATATTATATTAAAAATATATTAAAATAATACAGCGCTATTTAACAATAGTATTATTATATTTTAAAGGTAACAGCGATTCTATACGTTCAACAGGTTGCTGTATTCAAACATTTATTTTACCCTTTTGAAAGAGAAACAGAAAAGCCACGACAGAAGCTACAAAGGAGTTGTGACAGAATCGATGACAAAAGGGTTTATCTTGAAATGCGACGATAGCTTTCACAGTTCTGACACTCAGCTTCTATCCCGTTTTTAAACTTTTATGTTGGAATGCTCAAATATCTTCCTCTTCCTTAGCCCTTATTATTTATGCTATGTTAAGACTTACAACATAGCTATAATATAATATATGTTAGTATCATAACATAATTAGGAATTTGTTTACTTCCAATTTTTTTTGGTCCTCTAACCTTTAAGACTATACGGGGTTTCCCCAGGCCAGGGGTGTGGGCGGGAATTTGAAAGACTCTCCTGGCACCGGGACGCAAACTCGTGACTATTTTAAATCCATTGACTCATATATCGGGTTGCCGGGCAACGGCGGTGCTGTGCCCACACGCATTAGCCCATTCGGCCACCACGCCCCCCAAGTTTACTTCCATTTACCTATGTATAAAGTTGGGGACAGTATTGCAAACCTAAAAAAATTCAATCCCGAGTTTTCAGTGGAAATGTTTGCTTTAAGGTCCCCAGAATCCAAAAACCCAAGGTTCGTAAAAAGGTCTGTGTGTATGAGAACTATCTAGATTAAAAATAAAATTACTCATTTAAGGTGGATAACATAGATGTCAGACGTTCTTACGATTTTCTCGAAAATGTTTATTAAACTCCCTATGTCGATATAAAATTAAATGGTATTTGACATCATGTGATTAATAACTTCATTGAATTAGTCTGACATCGTTTAAATGCCGTATTTTTAAAATAGCTATCTTTGAAGTACCTTTCTTTTTATTTGAAATAATTAAAGTCTTCTCATCTTTAGTACTAATACAAAATAAATAAATATGAATTATGAAAGAAAAATTGAGCCGTTTAGTTAACAGAATAATTAACTCAAATTTCAAAATTTTTGTGTAAAGTCCTTTTAATGATATTTCTAGTTTGAAAATTTATAATATCTGTACAGACAATTAGTTGATTCCGGAGTATGTGATTGCAGTTTTGAAATATATAACTGTGAATAAAGCTATACATTTTCCAATTAGAAATATCACTAAACTTAACAATAAAAAATGTTGGAATTGGTCATTCTATGAACTGAATAACTCAATTAATTTATGAGAAGGAGTTAATCGGGGGGTGCGGTCAAATAAATACTAAATTAAAATATAGTAAGTATTTAATTTTTGCCGACGTTTCGACACACTTTGCAGGTCGTCTTCAGGGCTACAAGAGATACAAAACATGTTGAAAATAAAAAATAAATATAAATAGATATGAAATAAGAAGAAGTTGTCAGATACAGAATATAACTTCTTATTTCATATCTATTTATATTTATTTTTTATTTTCAACATGTTTTGTATCTTTTGGAGCCCTGAAGACGACCTACAAAGTGGGTGGAAACGTCGGCAAAATTAAATAATTACTATATTTTAATTTAGTATTTATTTGACCGCATCCCCCCCCCCCGATTAACTCCTCATATTATATCAACGGTCAACCATCTCTACATCATTATAAATTAACTTAAGTCTAAAATGGGAGAAATACTTTTGCAGGTTGGTCTAAAAAGTTTAGAAAAATTAACATACAAGGTCATAGCGACGGAAAGTTTAAAGATTATAATGAGGAGTGACTAAACTAAATTTCCCTAGAAAACATGGGAAATTATTATTGTTTTATATTATTTTGTTAGCTTCATAAACCAAATAAAAAAGGTTTCCTAATTTGTATTTTTTTTTTATATACAATCAAAGTAATAATATTTTCGATGTTTATTATCATTCAGAGCTCATGTAGGGTTTCATGACAAAACTCCATGGATAAAGGTATACAAAACATATCAGGAAAATATTAAGAAGGCTGAAAAGAAGTATTTTTAGGGATCTTGCTTTAAAAAAAAAACTGGGACTGCAGAAATCAGTGTAACTGATACTACTAGTACATCCATCACTAAACTTTTGAAAAAACGGAGCTGGTGACCGAGGCGCTCATTTTGTTAGGACATAATTTTTCATTAGCAGGAGAGCCATCAGTTAGCCCGGGCTAGCGCTGGGTATTTGTCCTCCTCCCCCCCCTCTTCCACTCGCACCTTAAATTGTGAAATATTGAGCAAGCCGTGGTCATAAATTGTTGTCTATGCTCTTTTATCATGCACGATAACTTTAAGTTTGTTCTCACGTTTATTTAAATAGATTTGTTTAAGTTCTTGTTGTAAAAAAAAAAAAAAAAAACGGAACCGTTCGACTATTGATCAAATATGTTCTTTACGGCAAATATTGGAGAAAAAACTAGAGTACAATGGTGTTGTTCCAGCTGTTAGTGTTGCCCATAATTGGTCTTGATCTTGCAAATTGCAAGACCAAGACCAAGACTAGGACTTGTAAAAAAAATCGACATTTTAGATAAAAATTAAAGCAAAATAGTTACTAATACTTGACAATCTTAGATCCTATGTGCTAATAATTGGTATATTCAATATACTTTTGCATTTAACTACTTTAATTTTTCATTCCGGCTTAGTTAGGTTTTTTCTGAATAAAAAATTACAGTAATATCTCTATAGTAATAAGCTAATAAGCACTAGACTGTTTCGAGACTCCTGCACAAGCCCAAGACCATGACCAAGACTGAGTTTGCAAGCCCAAGATTCGTCTTGGGCAACACTACCAGCTGCATATAGATTTCAAAAAGGCTTACGATTCTATTGACCACCAGAAGTTATATAATATTCTAACCAAGCAGAGGATTAAAAAAAAAAATTATTAAGTATATTTAGGATGTACTTGACGGAAACATTCATTGAAGTTAGAATCAGCAATAATTTATCCGAAAAGTTTGAGGTTCGTTCGGATTTAAAACAAAGTGATTTCCTTTCACCCGTCCAATTTGGCATAAGAACATGTCATTAGGGAGGTAATGCGTACCGACGAAGTGTTGGATCTAGGTGGGACAACACCTGTGCTAGGCTATGCGGATGATTTGGTTCTTTTAAGCGAAGACATGGATATTATAAAACTAAATACGAAAACGTTAATGAAAGCCGGTAAAGAACTAGGGTTCAAAATAAACACAGATAAGACAACATATATGGTTAGCTGCAAAAATGACGATATTACCGGTGATATCGATATAGAAGGTAATATGTTTGAACACGTAATGAAGTTTAGAAGACAGAACTAGTTCTATGACAAAATTACTTAGCTCGCGCCTCATGTCCCGGAACTGAAAAACTAGAATCTATGAAACCATTATCCTATCTACAGTTCTTTATGGATGGAAAATGTGGCTGCTAACATTAAGGGATGGGCAACGTCTTAAGGTTTTTGATAATAAAGTATTGCGTATAATATTCGAACCGAAGAAAGATGAGTTAACCGGAGAGTTGAGATAAAGATTAAACGGTTTCTTTAAGTATCACATATCTGCTAATAAATAAAGAATGCTCTTAATTCTGGAATGCATGATACAAAATTTTTCAGTTATATGTAAACCAAAATAATAAAAAATGTATCAATGTAAAATTTATTTTGATTATAGATATCTTTAACAGTTTTTTTATGTATCCGAAGTTTACAGTTTTTCTTTCATTATATTTATTTTGAAGACAATTCATAGCAGATGGTTTTATACAATGCCAATAAAAAAGATGAAGGTTTTTGGGTTCAGTACTGTTCCAAGGCCAACGGTTGTGCAGGAAGGTGATCGGGCCAATCGCTAGGTTTTCAGCCTTAAATAATTATTTGATTAGGAGCACCCACTTTATAGAGAGTGAGTTTGCCCCTGGAGGGTCTCCCAACCCTAGTTCGATTCACGGCTAATGAAAAATTACTTCACATCACACGTATTCCAAACCGGGACTATCAGATTAGCAGTCCAGTGCTTAACTCACTGAGCTTAATAACAAAGATATTACTCGGCTGGTCTGTTGTTTTAATTATCTTGTATATTACTTTATCTTTATATATATATGTATATATATATATATATATATATATATATATATATATATATATATATATACTTTTTTTTCCCTTTCTTATGTACATATTGTGTGAATGAATACTATAGCAATAGTACCAATGCCCTTCAGTGTGGCAGACTGTATTTTATATTTTATATACTCAATAACAGTTAAAAAAAAAAAAAAAAAAAAGAAAATGTACTACCTTACTACCTTACCGCTACCTTGATAATAAAGAAAATGTAAAATTTATCTTAAATAAAGCTACTTATCTAATCTACAAATATATTAATAGGGCACACGGCTATCTTTTATAGTTCTGTAACTATGACTAGGAGAATGCATCAACTTCTCTACTTATTTCATACCAATAGTACCCAGATGTTCATATTTGATCTGTAATCTTCCACCTTTCCTTCTTGAAAGTTGTTTTATATCATTACATTTTTTCTAAAGTTATTATTTTTTTTAATTCTTTGTGTTTTTTATTTACTGTTATATTTGCCATGTTGACTTTCTATATACGAAACTTTATCTATAACCGGCCCATTATTCGCAAAGATATTATATATTAGTAATGTGGATACATTGCTGTCCGAGGCTCGGAGTGAGGAAATGGAATTACAGCTCATTATTTATTTATTTTTACTATTTACTCATAAATATTTTGTTTATCATAACGTCAAATTTTCATACTTTTTTATCTTCTTATTTTCCTTTTGTACTTTTAAAAAAAAATATTTTTGTTTTATTGGTGGTTAAATAGTTACTTACTTAGCCCTGCTAATGGCCTAAATTATTGGCCAAAACGTAGCCGCATCTCCAACCAATGTCTCATACAACTATATATTTGTAGAACATAACATTTTTTTATTTATTTATGATAAATGCAAGCAGTTATATTTGGATAATTATATTTAATTTTTGTCCTAGGTACAAGACCAACGAGCCCTCATTTACCCAGATTTTCATTTGCGGATACCAATACTCTTGGTAAGTAAAATTTTAACTAATACATGTAGTAGTGTATGTTTACAATGTGTATGTTTTTGTCATGTAAGTCAATGTATCAAGTTTATATATATATATATATATATATATATATATTTGATAAAAAAAAACAATTTTTGAAATAATTTTCAAATATTTCAAAGTGATTTATTCCTTCTTATTTAAAAGTGTACTCTGTAAAGTTACGGAATAAAATTAAGTAATTATATAATAGTACTTAATATATAATCTCAACTTTTAGTCATCAACAAATTACTGATCCACAAGACAATTCTGAAATCTATCTAGAACTGTGGAGGGCAGCTACATTTTCTAACATAAAACCCACTCAATCTTTCCAGTCAAGGGTCTTTTGAACATTAGTTGATTCTACATTCTATGTATTCCACAAAACCCGACATACTGACCATAATATCCCATTTATTCTTATTCCTATGTATAGCATTGCTAATATTTAATTTATTTATTCGAGAGAAGTTGATTGAAGTGTTCATTCAATTTTTTTTTTTTATTGACACACTTTATTGAGAAATATTACAATTTGTCACAGTTAAGGACACTAATTCAAAAATAAAATAAATAAATGATATTTATTAATTTAAAAAAAAATTATTTTTATTTTTTATTGTTGACCGAAAATCCCAACCAACTTCTCTTCAATTTTCACTACAGTCAACCATCAGTCCACTATTATGAATTTATTTATATTTTCTATAAATATGGTGAAAAGTTTAAAAGTAAAAGTCTTTCTTCATTATTTGTATTGCCCTTGATTGAGACCGAATAAAGCATTGTTCATTAAAGTAGGTTAGAAGCGAGCTTATTATCTTTTGATGTTCTTATAATATTTTTTTATTCTCCTTTTTGTTCCTATTTTGTTAGGGAGCTGTTCAATTTTCTTTGTTGTTGGCAATAAAAACTTCCAAATATATTCAAGCTGACGTTTCGGGAAATTATTTCCATCTTCAGAACATTACTCCCATCTTTCATAAGCAATTAATAGCTAGAACAGAGTTTCATTATATGCTACAATACTTTGTTACATATTTTTTTCTCATCATTAATTTTTCATCAATATTTTCGCAGCAGACTTACCAAAACATGACCAGATTTTACTAGCAACATTTTCGGACAGTATCGTATCCAATTATCACATATCTTTTATACAAGTCCATCTTGATAACATTAATTGGTCTACCATGTGAAAAGTAAAAATGGAGGAGACGAAAGCAAGATGTCGGATGGCCGAATGACCGACTGGCATAAGAGAAAAAAAAAAAAAAAAACAAACAATAAAAAACCCTTCGTAAAATCACCAATGCTCCTTATAACCATCCGAATCCTTTTGTTTCTAGCCTTGCTTCTTCTTTGATTCCTGAGGCGTATAAAAAGAAGATGGCCGCCTGATCTCTTTTTGTATACATGTTATTAGAGTGCTACTAGTGGGTAGTCTCTCCACAAGAATTTTCATGTGATTATATTTCTGTGTGCACATTTACTTGATGTATTTATATTAATACAGTTGTAAATATCAAAACTTCTTATTATATAATGTTATATATTATATTATATTGTTATTGTTGTTGCAGACCCTCGACGACACCTGGCCCACCACAGGCTGAGCTCCCCCGAGACCGGGGGCCAGGTGAAGGAGGGCCCCCCGCCCTCGGCCAGACTGTCCACCCCCGCCCTCCACAGGATATCCAAGCTGCTAGGGCAGTCCCCGGGAGAGCCCAGGAGGCTGTCATGGGAGAGGTCAGTATAATCTCTATAATGACTTTTTTATTTAATAATATAACGTTCTGTCATTTGGACAATAATTATAGGCAGGTAAGACTATAACAAACTACATGTACGAAAAAAAAAATCAAGGAAACTCTTCTTTCCACCCCAACTATGGAGGGAAAAGCAGTTTATAGAACAAGATGTTTTTAATCACATGTCTTGAAATTTGATTTACAATTTTTACAGGTCTCAATGTGACCAAAAATTTCGAGGACCCCTGACTTATACTAATATTTGACTGAAAATACATAAATTATTTTTTGCTAGGTGTTCATTTGAAAATTTTGAGCGTTGTTCCAAACGCGTTTGATTCGATACTACGTTGTTGTAACAAGGAACGTTATTTAAATAACTAAGGCTGATGTAACAGACGGACATCACTGAACTTTTGGACTTGAGTTAGCTTAGTTCTGGGTAGGGATTGGAGTCGTGCCAGCAAACTGTGACGGACCGAGTTCTGTCATGATGTGTCACTGGCCTATTGATCTTACCAATATCAACATTGTGTGCACTAGCTGATGAAATATATATATATATATATATATATATATATATATATATATATATATATATATATATATATATATATATATATAGGCAGATAGGTAGGGCTCGGTGGTAGAGTACTGAGCTTCCAATGCTAAAGGTCCCAGGTTCAAATCCCGGCTCATGGTAAAAAAATTATTTATTCTGTTTCATTTGCAGTGGGACGACTCTGGGTAGGTGGACCCTCTTGGGACACACCTAGCCTCTATAAAGTGTTTTTTTATAAGTAGGTAAGTAGATTGGTAGATAGATAGATAATAAACTTGATTCAGAGACAATGTCTCTGTTATGTCTTATTTTTATGAAAAGAAAAATACAGATAACAGGAATGAGTTGATTCTTAAAATTAAAACTTAAAAAACCATTCACTTCTATCAAAATTGGAATCATAAAATTTATTTCATGATTGTAGAGCGTCCGTTGGGGATGTGAATAGGAATTAGTAAAGAAGGTATTTTAATGAGGATAAGGATGAGAGCATGGTTGATATCAGATAGCAGAAAACTCCAGAAGGCAGTGGACCGAGCAAAAAAGGAACGTTTGAATGTTTTAGATCTATGGGGACAAGTGTAAAAGTCAGAAATCGAGTATTTTGTTTTCTGTATATATATGAATGAATAACTATATTATGTGTTCTGTAAATAAAGGGAAATATTTAAAGAAGTGATGGTAAAGATGAAGAGCTACAAAAAAGGGTACTATTTTTACTTTTCCAAGATGGCGGTCGGTATTAAGGTCAACAAGAGCATTAATGGGAAAACTATTCCAAGATTTCCGAAAATATCTGAAGGTGTTCGAAAGAAAACGGAGCCAACTGATCTTGATTTCTTGATAGTTAATTACTCCCAAAAAGGATTACATAAGAAATTTAATGTCGTAGAACAATGATCTGCGACTTACCACTTAAATCGATTTTAGAACTTCGTCATGGGTTCATCCCAAATTCTTCTTATCTATTCTTATTTTCTATTAGTAGAATATAACGAAACACATTAACACTAACACCAATAAGAAATTATGGTATGCCCCGCACGTTTTGAAAAATCGTATGTTTTCTGAGAGCTGCGATAATTTGGTCAAAAATTTGTTATGTTTTGTAATTTGTAAATGTTGAATCAATTAAGTCCACGATCTACAGAGGAACTGGTCAAGATACTTAACCTTATAAAAGAGCCTTAAAAAGTTCGAAATAATGGAGATCTCGAATACCTTACTCTCTATCTATGATTTTTATAATATATTTTGTATTGTCTTTTTAAAATTAAATTTTGATTTTATATTTTTTACTTTTAGTATAATATATATATTATACTAAAAGTAAAAAATATAAAATATATATAAGTATATATAGTATGAAAAAATAAAAAGTATTAGAGAAATAATTACAGGTATTACAGTGACAATTTTATTTCTTGATTTATAGCTCATGTCGTGGAGTCGTTTACTGCCTGGCGGTAGATTTTAGCAATTACTTGAACGTTATAGCCGTTTTAGGATGGAATTAAAATTAACTTTTATTTTCTTATCTGATTGAATAAAAGTCGTAAAATGACTTTTAGTTTTGGAATCATATAATAAAAGTTATGGTTTATTTATTATATATTGATTAATTAATTTTAATCATTGAACTAAATAATAAAGGTCTAGGATTGATCTCAATTATTTAAGTACAAGTACAAGAGTATTTTTGTTTTTTTTAATTTTCTCGATATAAGGTTCCATTATTATGTTCTCGGAGGTTCAGTTTTTAAAAATAATATCGATTTTTTGATAGCGCAATCATCTATTTCTTTATATTTGCTAAATTTATTTTAAAAATCATAATGGGACCTCATAAGGAAGTAATCTTAAAAGTTTAAATAAGTCAATACACGAGAAAGAATTATAATAAAATCATTGTTTCTGAAATCCACGCCTTTGAAAACTATAATAGACATAATATAAAAGAAATTCGAAAAGTTATAGTCAATCGATACGTTATTCCTCCTTCTGAAACAAATTGAATCCTTCCTCTTGTTTAATTCAAAATATCAAATCTCTTAGAAAACTATTTATTTTTTAATTGACTCAACTATATAAATAGCCGGCAAATAAACCAGTTCGTTTCTCTGGATTTGTATATTATACCTCGCGGCTAATGGATGAATGAGAAAGGAGAATTTGTGTTGATTTGTGAGCAGCCTCCGAACCCGAACAAATGATTGCGAGCTAACGTCTGGAAGGATATTGCAAGTCTCACTATTGATTCAAAAAAGTTCTAGATTGTACACAGAAGATATTGCTTTCAGTCGAAATTGCTCCATCTTTTTCTCCACAGGCTTTTTCACCAATTGTAATTATTTTTAAATTTAAGTATTTTTAATATGATTGTTTATTTATCATGTAATTAAAATATTGACGTTTAATCTTAAAGTATATGAATACAGATAATTAACAGTTTACTCTCCCAAATCTAATTTTTTAAAATAAAGAATTGTAATAATCTTTATCTTATACATCATCTCTTAGTTATATTGTGGACTCATCTACGGAGAGTCTAGTCACACAGTGTCAGACAGGTGTCCACAATATAACTAGGGGATGATTTATAAAATTAAACATTATGAAAATTCTTTTTTAAAAAAAATTAGAAGATAGAAAGATGAGATACGGTCTGAACATGGGCTAATTAAGTGATCCCGAAACCTGATACATTTTTTTGGGCGAATAAACAGTTAATTAACTTTATTCATTTACCTTAAATAAATAAACATCTCCCTTAGGAGTTATAAAACAGATTAATCTTAAAGCTTTTGAAAACAATAATTAAGATCATGCTAACTAATTTTTATACAGTAATCATTCTTCTTCTACAACCTATAATTGATAAAAAAAAAGTTGTGTTTTTATTTTACTTTTCCACTTTAGCTTATATTTATATGAAATATATAGAGAGAAAGCATTGCAATCGGGAAACATTTCGAATTTAAGTTTTCAACAGAAATACAAGTTTTTATTCCTCTTTAGTCCAAATAACCAAGTCCCACAAAAAGATCAACAGCCTATCTCAAAAACGAAAAGTCTTTTAAAAATGATAAAATATATTTAAGGTAGGTTTATTCCTGCGATGTTGGAGCAACTTTTTCTTGAAAATTAGTTAACCGGAAGTGCCACTTAAATGGGTAATTTTTACCAACAGATTTTATTTTAAAAAAACGCTGTAAATTATTTCACAATGGTTTATTATTTCCAAACAATTATACATCTAAAGTAACATTAACTTCCTAGTTACAAAGAAAAATAAATATAAAGTGATTCCAATTATTGGATTAAATATTTTTTTTTTCATTAGTAATATGCTAAAAAAAATAGCATTACTTCAGTAACACATTCAAAAACCGAAACAAAGAATATAACCTTTGCAGCAGAACATTAAAAAAAAAAAAACTAGAGACCATATATTTTCTCCTAATTGTCCTATTTTAATAATTTTTTTTTTTTTTTTTAGGAAATTCCGTAAACATTTAAAAACACACTTTTTGAGTTATTCGTAATTTAATTTTACCATCTCTCGCTACTTTTTTCCAGATTATTTTCGCCGAAGTGTATTATATAGATAAATTTAAAGGGCGTCAAGAAAATGACTTTAGCGAAGTTTCATTGAAATCGGTTCATTCGTTAAGGCGCTACAGTCTATAGCAAGGCAGGTTTTTCGGCCGCCATTTTGAAAGTAAAATGCAGAGAGGAATGTCGATGAAGGACCTCCTCGGGTGACATCTGATTTTATATCCAATTTTTTACAAAATCGGTCCTGTAGTTTCGGAGAAAATGAGCGGACGGCGGACGGACAAAAACATTTTTATTCGTTTTTCGAATTCTACGTATCCTGAAGCGTAAAATCTCAAGTTTTAGAGAGGGGTTTAAGTTTTTGAATTTTTTGGTCGATCAGAATGGTTCATTATTGAAAATAATAAAAAAAAAATAAATAAATATTAAATAATACTTGATTTTTTATATTATTCCTGTATTAAATGGTAGAAGTATTCTTAAATGTTGGATTTAATGGATTCATAAACAAACTTTATTAAGGAGTGCAAAATTACAAACAAAGCCCTTTCATAAGCACACATGAAGAATAAAAAGATATTTGAACCATAGATATAAAAGTAGTCTTAGTTTTATAAATGCTAGTCCAGGAAGAAACAAAAGTTTTAGAAACCAATTTTTCAGATGGAGAAAACATCTCTTGTGGCCTTTCCCAGTTAAGTTATAACTAGTTTTGTGTTGTGCAGGAGGATGAGGCATTGGCTTCAACTTATCTTATTATTTCTGTCCGTCTGTCTACAAAATGGTTCTAGAAATACCGATGAAGGATTTCGCTTGAACTTTTAGGATAAAAGTTTCTCAGAAATCGATTATCATTATGCTTTACTTCGTAAAAACAGAGAAGAACATTTATACCATTTATATTTATATTTATATTAATGTAAATATATTTTTTTAATATATGATATATTTTCCCTTTATATCTAATTTTTTAATCCTACTTTCGTTGGCATTGCAGATTATGTAGATATTTAGACGCCTTAACAAGCCTGCTCCTTCTCTAGGGTGGGTCTTGGGTTATTTCTTTCTATTTATCTGCACGCAGCTCTGTTGCATCTTTGTTGATTCTATCCATCCGTCTTCTATCGAGGCATTCATTGTTACGTAGAGGCTTCCAGACGATTGCTACGAGCTAGATGATTGCCCAGTTTCTGCAAGCAGTTCTTTATTGGTCTTTCTTCTCCATGTATTACTACTCTGATCCCAGATCGTTCTGGTTGTCGTGCGGAGGATTTTCCTCTCAAATCTTCCAACGCATTTTTCTATGGTGCTGGTTAGTGTCCAGATCTCACAGCCCTCTATTTGAACTGACTTTACCACAGCATTGTACACCCTTATTTTGAGATTTCTTGGGATTTGAATACCTTTGAGACGGAAAGAAAGTTCTGTTTGCGCTAGTTATACGATGGTCTATTTTTGTCCATTGGTCATTCGTTGAGGTTATTTTGGAGCCGAGATATTTGAATTTTCTACTCTTGGGAATAATTTTTTTCTACTTAGATCCTGTTATTGGAGTGGAATTTTCGGCTTATTATTATAAATTTTGTTTTTTCTTCATTTACTTGTTAACCGATCTACTCTGCCTCTCCTATCAGTGTTGTAGCGAGTTTCTCAATGTTGTTTCTTTATATCTTAATATATATATATATATATATATATATATATATATATATATATATATATATATATATATATATTATATATAGTAATTCGGACCTGTCAGAGGTGTGAAAATCACTAAATGTGTTAAATTTGAAATTGTTATTTCAAGAATCAGTTTATATAATACCCAGCACCTGTATTATTTACTGGTACTGGGTACTGGTCATTATTTACTCTCTTGATTCAGAACTTGGAATCTCTCATTCAGCTTCTTTTCAGTCGCCAGTAGGTGTTATCCATGTCGTTTGTAATTTTGTTATGTCCTTGTATTTGATTATAAAATCGGAGGTACTTATGTGTCGGTCTATAGTTAAAAAAAAATATATCAAGGTCATATTACAATTTTTCTTAATATAGATCACTAAAAAAAATATTTCAAAATTTGATATTTGATATTCGTAGACACTCGGTGAGGATCAAATATCCCACTGCCCATCATCAGAAAAAAACAGTTATTTATTATGAATTAAATCATCATTTAGATGTACTGCATTTTAATAATAAGTCAAGGATAACGGATATACTGGAAGCGGTATTTTACAAATGTTCTCCTATAAATTTTTCTAATAAAGCATCTATAACCAAACTCTGTATCAGATATGAATATGCCCGTATTATATTAAAAGGTGGGATTTCTTTTGAATTTGCTACATTATGTTAGGTTTTAGTAATTACATAGCTATTTTGAGATATCTTAATATATTTATGAAGAGAAGAATAATTGGGGTGGTCAGTCAAAAAGGAAGGCAAAAATAAATGATAATATTTATTTTTACATATGCCGACGTTTCGACCTGAAGTTCAGGCCTTCATCAGGGCTAAGAAAATAACTAGATAACAGGGTATGAGAAACATAAGTAGTGATGGTAAAAAAAAATAAAATAAATAAATTTAAAGTAAAAAGAAATTGTTAGAATAATGACTAAGAACTAAGAGATAAATAATAATAACCGTTACAAAGTGTGGAATGATGAAGTAGGCATAATCAAAAAGGGTGACATAAGTGTTACAATGGGAATCCTAGAATAAAATGTAAAACATAAAAAATAAATATGAAGTTATATAAGAAATGAAAATAAATAGTAAAATTAAGACATTGAGAATGGAGTAGTTAGATAGAAAATTAATTTTTCTATTAAATTAATTAATTAGGTTAAATATAATTAAAATTAATAGAAAATTTTTCTATCTATCTACTTATGAATACTTATGAAATATGTTATGTTTTATGTTTTACATTTTATTCTAAGATTCCCTATGTAACACTTATGTCACCCTTTTTGATTATGCCTACTTCATCATTCCACACTTTGTAACGGTTATTATTATTTATCTCTTAGTTCTTAGTCATTATTCTAACAATTTCTTTTTACTTTAAATTTATTTATTTTATTTTATTTATTTATTTATTTTTTTTACCATCACTACTTATGTATCTCATACCTTGTTATCTGGTTATTTTCTTAGCCCTGATGAAGGTCTGAACTTCAGGTCGAAACGTAGGCATATGTAAAAATAAATATTATCATTTATTTTTGCCTTCTTTTTGACTGACCACCCCAACTATTCTTCTCTTCATTACCAGCGACAGTCAACCAATTACCAATTATTAATATATTTATATTTATGGTGAGTTAGACATAATTTGTATTTATGATCAATGTTAAATTAAATAATGTTTGCTGTCGGGATCACCCTTTGATGGTATTTGGACAAAAGTAAAATGTAATCATGAATTTATGTATTATTTTCTCAATTTTAATGTAATTGTTATTTTTATATAAAATTATATAAATTTTTATTTATTTATTAGTTTTATTCATATATAGATATGAAATCTATGATATAGACCAGGCCAAGAGACCTTCCCTTTCCCATATATATACTGCCCAAGGCTATATCTTCAATCATCCCATTTTTATTTCATAATCTTTTCCATCCTCGTTTTCTTCTTCTATCTATCTCTTCCATTTCTATTTCTGCCCACATCGATTCCCACCCCCTACCCTCTGGCAAATAGTCTCCTATCGACTTACTACTTCGTACCTCTGTAAGAAGAGAGGATTTATCGAGGTTATTTTGTGGGGCAGTGTGACAAACGACTGTTCAGAATAGACGCATTAAAGATTTTTCAACATTTTTTTTCATATAGGAGAACAAGACTTCAATACATTTTATTTAAGACAATAATATTATTTAAAAAATGTCATGTTTAATCGTCCCATTCATTCTCATTTCAAATAAGATATTTTACAATCTAAATCACGCATGAGTTACCAATCATGTACAAGTATGTAATACAAATTTCATTGAAATAGACGATTTTGATTGAAATTATATAAGTGAATGTTTCAAAATTTATATCATAAATCCTAGTCATTTTGTAAATTTATTAATTTCATTTGTAGCTTATCCTAATCATTAGATATATTTCTATATTAGATGGTGAAAATAAAATAGTATATATACATACTCAAATTCCATTATTAATTGTAACTAGTAGGCCCGTGCGAAAAATTCGCACAGCATATTGTTTTCAAATGCCAAATTAATAAGAAAATAAAATAATGCAACTTATCAAAAGGTAAAGAAATCAATTGTTACTTTATCGATAAATATAATCGACAAAGGAAACAAAAATTAATTAATGTTTGAAACCAACATGTTTACGAATTTCAATAAGCTGTATGTTTGCTAAAAATTGTCCAATTTCGATAAATTTTTTTTCCTTTTGCAGGAAATTCAGTAATCGTTTATATAATCATGGTCATAACCCAGGGAAAAGTGTGTTTTTTTTTTGTTATTCGCAAATAAAGTTTGTTTTCTTTCATAACTTGTTTGCCTGAATTTTCGGTGTGATTAGACTATTTCGCTCACCTGAAGGAGAAGAAAGCCTTCGAAATTGGTGGCTCAATCTTGAGATTTGGGGAAGAATTGACGATGATATGGCTTGCCGATCAAAAATACAATCGATAAATAATATAAACTCCTCCTCTCTTGATAGAGGCCTCAAGTAGACGAAATGAGACATGTATTCAATGACAGTACTGCAATTAACGTAAGGTTGTTTGGATGCGAATACTATGCCTTGCCTTATCTCGAAAATAGTATGTTTTTAGGCTTAAAAACGCCGGAGGAACTATCCGGTTCTTGCTGTACGCATCAAAATCTTCAAGATTCAATTTGTCCTGTATCTACAGACCTACCACCGTTCCAGTATTGAAGGCTAGCAAAATTTTTGTATCGACTTTATTTATTTTAAAAAGAAAGACAAAAGTGGAGAATACGATTTCCTAACCCTCCGTGAAATTCTGAATTCAACTGTACTTTATTCATTGTATTTGAGCATGACAGGAGCTTATATTTGGTACAAAACCGATTTTGAGCCTTACTGTAATAATGTATGTGTGGATGTAGATGGATAAATGCTAAGCAAATATTGCAGTACATGAAATAGAATATGTGTAAGACATTTTCCAATATATAATTTAAAAGTTTAATATTTGAAGATAATTCGCAGATTAAATAATTTGTTTTATTTAGAAGAAATACGGTAACTTAGGATTTTATATATGTTATGCTACAATCTAATATCTTAAATATGAATAACAAAAAGCGATTTAAAAAGCGAACAAATTTTGTGATTATTCTGAATGTTTTTGTTTGAATGGATTGAAGATTGTTTATGTGATTCTTTTTAGCTGTTCCAGATGTCTCTGATGCGTAAGTCCAAATAGGTTTCAGTAAGTAATTGTATGTGTTCAATTTTTGTCTAAGCTTTAGTTTTGAATGTTTCGAAAGAAGTGAGTTCAGAATTCTTAATATTTGATTAAGCGTTTTCTGTTGTTTGTTATATGTGGGTCCCACGTCATTTTTCGGTCAAATGTCAGAAGAAGGTAGTGAACGGTGTCTGCCTGTGGTATCTATGTATTGTCAAGGAAAATTGGAGGGCATGTTACATATCGAAGAGTAAATGTAATGTGCTGTGATTTGTCTTGATTTAGTCGGATTTTCCCAAGTTTGAACCAGTCACGTAATCTTGTTAAATACTTTTGTAGGGTCTGTGAGGCGTATGTTGTACTTTTGTGTCTTTCTAAAATTGCTTCATTTTCTGCATATGTCGCTACTAAATGTTGAAACTACATACATGGATGTATGTGATATAGAGTAGTGGATCGAGTACTGAACCTTGGTGTACTCCTGCTGATATAGACCTGATGGAAGAACTGTCGGAAAGGAAGGATTGTAGAATTAGATAGTAGGTAGGTGGAAGTATTGTATTGAGTTGAAAAACCTGGTACCAAACTCTGTAAAACGCTTGAGCAACATCCATTAATACGCCAGTTGCATATAATATCTGCTCTAGTGCTATAGATATGTAGTCCGTTACACTATGTAGTTGGTGTATAGTTGAGTAGTATGCTCTAAATCCAAATTGATGGTCATATCACTCAACTGTTTGTGTGTTTATTAGAATATCAACAAGTCTTTTTTGCAGCAAGCTTTCGGAAATTTTGAAACAGATACTAAATAAGCTGATGATTAACATTTTCTTTTTGCTTTCTCACTACACATTGTTTTCGTGCTGAAGGTTGATAAACGTTTATGCTCAGAATCAAAAAAATCCACATGCGTCTGACGATAAAGGTATCAAATAATAAATTGTGCTTATGTCGTCTGTAGTAATATTCATATAATGGCTATATTATCTGTCGTTATTCCGATTTTCATGAAATCTTAGGTATGAAACAATGTCCAAATATAGTGTTATTTTTTTTCTCACAAAAGCGAATTTCTTATTATCTATTTATATTATCGTTATTTCTTTCTTTTATTTAATTTTTCCAATTTTTATTTTATCTTGAATATATATATATATATATATATATATATATATATATATATATATTATATATATATATATATATATATATATATATATATATAGTGTGAATATACACTTAGAGCCATGATACCTAATTCTCTTCACAGTGACAGATTGTTTTATAATTGTTTCAATAAAAAATAGAAAAAAACAAACAAACAAATAAATTAAAATTTCATGAAAAAGTCAGGACTTGTGCGTGTTGTTTCTCCTCTTATTTCTCGCCATTTAAGGTGTATTTATACAGTTCACAAACTATGGGAAAACAAATACATAAACGATTATTTCACTGTACTAGTATTTTTATTTATTGTTTTTAATATTATAAATTTGCTGTCATTATCAAGAGAAATAAAATAAATCGTATAGTTTAGCAATAACGTCACTGTTAGTTGTAAGCTAAATGTGTTTTCCATAGTTTGGGAACGGTCTAAACGCACCGTTATGCTATACGGGTTTTTCCCAGACCAGGGGACCGGGCAGGAGATTAATGCCAGGATTAAATAGCCCTCCGGCACTGGAGAGGAATTATATTGACCTAAATGATCAAATTACACAACATTTTACTTTTCCTTACCTCTTCGTTTCAAGAAATAATTTTACTCACGATAAATAATGGAGCTTGTAGATGTAGGAAATTATGCAAAAAATAGATAAGGAAGCTAAACTGGCGTTATTTTTTTAAAATATTGTTTTTATTTTAAGGTTGAAAGGTTTGCATAGACCAAGATACTTTGATGGAGTAATGAAGATAAGCTAGGTTGGGATGTTATGGGAACCAATATTAATGATGTAAGCTTCCCTTAACGAGAAGGGGGTTCTGGGTTCCTGTTTCAATTATCGGCACTTAGCCCTAATGTTCCTGCATAATTAATAATTAGTTCAATAACTATAAAGTGTCTCAAACTTCAGACAATTAAACACACACTTGCTCTCAATATATTACAAGAAGATATTGGACTTTTTCTTAAGGACTCCGTCTGAACAAATGTATAACTTGGAATCTTCATACAAGACTAAAACGAAAAGAAACTGTTAGTAAACTCCTATTACTAGAACACTAATCCTAAAAATGCTCTGAGCTTCCAATATACTACCAAAAATGCGGTGTATGTTTAAGACCACACGACAGATGTGAAAACATCAAAAAAGCGGAATTAATAATATGAAACATAGATATTTATTTGTTCTGCAATCAAAAAGTAATAAAATTTACAATATGGACGATTATAATTGTGTATAAATTACTCTTGTATACTTTTCTTTGATTGATTATTTGTATCAAACTTTAAAAATGTAATAATAGGTTTATGATAACTAAATTATAGGATGAACGTATATTCCCATTATTTCAGTACCATTTTGATTGTCATGTTTGATATGATATTTAGTATGAAAATCGTTACATGGTCTTCTATATAAGACATGTTAGACAACGAGTTTCTGTAGTAGTTCTTTATTGTCTTGCGGTCAATTCTACAGCGACATTCAATGAAGGTATGAGTCTGCGAAACTGCTTTCAGCCATAGCACTCACTTGCGGAATTCCCCATGGGCTTTTGCTATCTCCAGTAAAATTTTCAATGTATACTGAAACTGTAGCAGCAACCACCGATGATATTGCTACCCACACTAGCACTACGGCAGGCGAAGGAGGCCTGTGAAAAAATCACTAACAAACTGTTTCATTTTCATCCAAAAAGTTTGTTAATGATTTTTTCAGAGGCCACTTCCGCCTGCCGTAGTGCTATAATCATTATTATTGTATTATATTTATAATAAATCAGAGGATAGTTTACTAGAGTAATTTATACTGAATTATAATTGCATAGGACTAAGTATTAAAGTCAATCAAAAGAAGACAGACTGTATTATTTTCTCTTCTCAAAATAATAAGCATCACCTCTTTAAGGTCTATAAGATAGCGAGTAGATAGAACAGTCCGGCAAGCAGCATAGTATATCTAGGTGTTACCCTCCATAGGTACCTAACACTGTCTTGCCAGTGTAACAATAAACTAAAACCAGTTAGGACAACTGGTGCCTAAAACATATTTAGGCACAACCACCGCTATTGACCTCTCCTAACATAGACCTCAAAGTAATGATTTACAAGTGCATTTTAATGTCAGAATTTTAAGAAGTACCTAACTAACATACCACTGCCAATAGGGAAGAAGCTCCAACAGTTTCAGAACGGTGTATTGAGAAAAATATTAAGTTACATGAATATTACAAAAAACACGTACGGACCTAGTACTTACCACCCTCGAATTACTGAAGGTGGGCGTCATTATTACTCGCAGATATATCAAATTCTTTGATAGCCTTAAATATTCGACAAACCCACTTTTCAAAACACTCACTCTTACTTGACTGAGAAAATGAATTGACATTTACAGACACTAGTGAGCCCCGTCACTATACTAAAGCTCACTCACTATAACTAACAACAACCACAGTGTTCCCAATTCCTCATCCTTCAGCAATAATAGAAGAGATCGTGTTTAATTCTTTTCCTATTCCATGTTCTCAACACCACATCCCATAAGGTAAGAAAACAAATTAAACTCATTATAAGTTGTTATTTGATACTACATTTTCCCCTTTTCTCTGTCTAACACGGAGTCAAGATACATAATTTTGAAATGCAGAACGTTTCCCTCGCTTACAATATGCAGCTCCGATTTTAAGTTTCCGAGATATTTAGATCCAAATGCAACAATTAGTCGAACGGAGCCAACTTTAACCAAATAAGCGTTATATACCTGAGCGTCACGGATCAGTCTCATTCACTACTCCAAAAAAAAAAAAAAAAAAAATACAAATCGCGCCTAAACAAGTTTTCATTTCCAAACTTCATTTACACTAGTATTTTCAAGTCCATTTAGTCATATGAAATTGATCCTTCACAAAATCATCGAATTCTTCCCATATCCAATTTTCAAAATCCAGATCTTCCCTGAAATCCTTAAGGCTCCTTATTATGTCACAAATAAAATTATGTATAAAGACGTTAATATTCCATTTGTTGCAAGATAAGGCCCGAAATATTCCCCTTTCAACTCCAAACTAGCAAGTTCTATATTCTTAGGGCAGATTTTCTCTTTGTATTTTATTTATACAGTGATTAATTATAATAAGTGAATAAAAATACAACAAAAAATATTAGTTCTCTTCGATAGCTGCAATAAATAATATATGGAAAATAACTCGGCTTAAAGCTAAGATTTATAAAAAATCGTAGTATGTTTACTATTACTAGAAAAATAATCTTTACAAAAGATGACCATAACAAATATTGAACCACAGAAGACCCCTTCAGAGGGTGACAGGTACATCAATCATAGGGGCCGATATTTCGTCAATACACCACCTCTTCTCTTCTTCTCAAAGTATCTCTTATTTATTTACTTCTTTATAAACAAAGAACTTGATGGAAGATAGGCTTAAATAGTATCATACATTTGATATTATAGTATGATAAAATAAAACTAATTATCATAGAACGATACATTCTAAATACATTTTGAATATAGCCTCATTCGATGTGAGGGGGATGAAGAGAGGTTATAAAGAACATATAAAGAATTTGGTTTATCCCCTCCCTTGAGAACTTTACGAGGATTAGAGCCCAAACAAAGAGGCTTGAGTAATTAATGAGGCGAGGGGTTTAGGGCCTGCGGCGCGGCAACTTTTGAGGAATTTTAAAGGTTTATAAAGAACCCAGTTAGGAATTTCTCATAATTTATTTAAGATCGCTTAGGCGTTGAGTCTCTTAATTAATTTATTACAATCTTTTCGATTTTTTTTTATTTGCTTATAGCTGTCATTCAATTTTATAAGTCGTCAAGTAAAATAATATATTGACACTATTTAAAACTATTTGGCCCGTGCGAATAATTTGAATTTTATTGTTCAGTGAAAAAATTGTTAATGATATGGAAATTAGTAACTGCAATGTATTATAAAAGAAAGGAATTAGTCTTCATTCAAAATAATAGACCAAAATATATTAAAATTAACTGTGTGTTTGCTAAAAGTGGTCCGGTTTCAATGTTTTTTCTTTTTTTTGCATTTTGAAGGGAATTAGGAAAAATTTCTTATAATTGTAGTGATAACCACTATAAATTGTTAACTTCTTGAGTTATAAAGGAAAGAGATTTCCTTCTTTCCATAACTTTCATCTTGACTTTTCTTGGAGATGTGCTTATTTTCGTTGTCTGAAGGAGAAGTTAATCTACAAAATAATGGTCCAATCAATATGAGTAGATGATAATTAATGAAGATATGGCGTACGCAGGTATGGAGCACCGTTGAGAAATAATATATAAAGATTGAGATCTTAAAAAATATATTTTACCATAATATGATTATTGAGAATACATATGACAGAAACTTAAATATTATATATATGAATAAATGCGTTTAAGACGATTTATTTTATTCTTATCCAACCAGAATTTTTCTTATCTGTCGTCTGCTTGTTTTGTTATTTTATTGAAAAACTTTTTTATCAATACGTAATTTTAATAGTAATAGATACAGGAAAAACGCTGCAAATTATTTCACAATAACTTATTATTTCCAAACAATTACAAATCTCAAGTAACATTACCTTCCTAATGACAAAGAAAAATAAATAAAAGGTTAGAATTATTGGAATAAACATTTTTTTTTTTAATCCTTAGTAATATACTAAAAAAATTAGCATTTCTTCAGTAACACATTCAAAATTCAAAAATCAAAGCAAAGGATATATATATTAACAAATGTTATAACATTTGCAGTAGAACATATAAAGAAACAACTAGATGCCATATCTTTGCTCCTAATTGTCTGATTTTAACGATATTTTTTTATTTTTAGGGAATTCCGTAAACTTTTAAATGACCATACTTTTTAAGTTATTCGGAATTTAATTTTACCACCCCTCGTAAATTTTTTTCTAGCTTCTTTTCGCTGAAGTATGTTATATAGATAAATTTAAAGGGCATCGAGAAGAAGACTTTAGCGAAGTTTCATCGAAATCGGTACATTCGTTTAGGCGCTATAGTCTATAACAACGCAGGTTTTTCGGTCGCCATCTTGAAAGGAAAAGGCGGATAGAAATGTCAATGAAGGATAATAATCCTCGGATGACCTCTAATTTTAAATATAAATTTGAAAAAAATCGGTCCAGTAGTTTCGTGGAAAATGCGCGGACGGCTGACGGACAAAAAATGTTTTATTCGTTTTTCGAATTTTACTAATCCTGAAACGTAAAACCTCAAATTATGAGAGGGGGTTAAGTTTTTGAATTTTTTGTTCGATCACAATGGTTCATTATTGAAAATAATAAACCAAAAACTGCACATACCAACTTTCAACAAACTATCGACAATTAAATCTTCGATACTCACTCGGACTTTTATCGGAAGTTTATATGGCAAAAAGTATACAATGAACAAGATATATATGTTACAACAACTACACTAACTATGGTATCTAACTATCTACTATGAGTGACAATGTCTGACTACTTGCTAGGCGGGTAAGGGAGGGGTATTTATACAGAGTCAGGAGAAATATGCTGACTCTAGGGATATACCATTATTTGGCTACCTTAAGTCCTCCCTTCTGAAGTTCTCGAGCTCCGTGAGAGAAGAAGTGGATGAACAGTGTTGGCAGATGTAGATGGCTGGAGTACAAGTTCTTCCTTCGGACTTGATGTACTATCTACTTGCCTTTGTTGGCTAAGAATACTTGAGGGTTTAAACATTGTATAACAATTACAAAAGTAAACAAATAACAGATATAAAACAATAACAGTTAATGCTAGTAAATAATAATTAATGTTAAAATCATTTTCATAATTAGTATTAAGACTTTCAAACATTTCATTGCTGAAAGTAGGTATGTTTAGTTGATTAAAAGTTAAATTCAAATGTTTATAATCAGAAATTTCATGAAATGAAGACAATACCTCCGTAAATACATAATTATCTCTAGTATGGTTAACAATTTCTTCCTTATCACTTAATTTAATAATAGCTGTTTCTGGTAAAATTACTGGATAGGATGAATTATTTTGTATAGTAATATGTTTAATCTTAAAACTAACAAAAACATCAATGGTTTCTACATAAGATATATAAGGTTCTAAATTGCTAATAGTTGTGGTTAAACAATTACTTAAATTATTATGAATAGAATGATTTATACATGTATCATTAATTTTATAAATTTTATTACAATAATAATTAGTTTTTATAAAATTACACTCTCCTTTATACACTTCTGCGTTATTATATAATACGATTTGGTTATTTACAATAGTTGTTATGATATGATTATTCTTTCTGACTGGAACAGATAATAAATACAAAGTACTAAAAGTTTTAGCTTTAGTAGGTAACTGTATCATATAATGGATAATATTATTTTTAATCATACAAGATATTTTACTTGTGATCCATAATGTCTCAAGATCAGAGCTAACAAATTCTGAATTATTATTTATATCAATATTTTTTAAAATACTGGAATGTGTTATTCCAAGTTTACACATGTCTAATGAAGTTTCAATGTCCATGATTACAATAGTGATATAATTTAGAATGTCGTATAATTCATTTAAGTGGTTTGTTAATGTGGTCTTGTCGACAGTATTTATTAAATTGGCTAATTTATTACTATTAGTATTAATTAATCTAATGTATTTTTGAAACGTTTTTACTAAATCTTTATTAATTTGAATTTCTTGAGCTATATTGTGTTCCATACGATAGTTGTTTTCTTCTAGAGTAGTAATGACCTTATCATAATGCGTCTTGTCATCAGAGTCTAGGTTTCCAGTAAGCCAGTTGATTGCACTTCCTATGCCGTTTATCAGGCCTCTTTTTCTTCTATTACGTGGAGCATCAATAATATAATCAACTTTATCTTTTAAAAATATTAATTGTTTGGAAATTAAATCATATTGGCTATGTTGCTTAAAATTACTTAAATCTCTTTCTAATACGGATATTTCATTTATGAAATTAGAAAAATTTAAATAATGTATGATTGTTTTGTATTTTTGTATTACCTTGGAATCAGATAATTTAAACGTAACCAGTCCTGAAGAATGTTCTGGATTGATTATTTCATATTGTCGCGATGTCTGAATCATCAAAATCAATATCAATAACATCTTCATCATCTGGAATATTATATTTTCTTTTAGTTTTTCGTTTTCTTTGGATATTATCTGCATGCACCTTAAGGTTTTTATTTTTATTCTTAAATTTATACACTTGTCTAAATGGATTTTCATGTTTATTTCTAGTTCTAACCTTTATATAAGGTTCATCTTCAATCACTTCATTTTCTCTGTCCTTATTTAAGGATTCAGTTCGTAC
The DNA here is from genome assembly GCA_928085145.1 of Nezara viridula. Lineage (NCBI taxonomy): Eukaryota > Metazoa > Arthropoda > Insecta > Hemiptera > Pentatomidae > Nezara > Nezara viridula. The sequence continues at coordinate 21,927,578 of OV725080.1, read as the reverse complement.
TTCTTTTTCAATTTTATTCTTTATTTGCTCATGAACTAAATTTAATTCTGTATGATATTGATTGATTAAGTCTTCGTGAATGATTGATAATTTCTTTTCAGGGTCTTTTATAGCACCAAAGGTGATTTCATTTGGCGATAATTTCAGTTTTTGATTTAAAGAATTATTATAAGTGATTAGGGCTAAATTTAAATTTGTGTTTAAATCTCGTTTTACATCATTATTTATTTAAGTTCTATTGATTTCTATCAATGTAGAATGAGCTCTGTTCATGAGTCCAAGAGAATTAGGATGATTAGGAGTTGTATAATAAGCTTCGATTCCTAAGCTTTCTAATAAGTTTTGAACTAAGTTGTTTTTATATTCTTTTCCATTGTCCATTTTTATTCTTATTGGATTTGGGAATAAACTTAAATATTTTGTAATTATTTTAAATATATTAATAGCATTACATGCTGTGGTGAGTTCAGCATACATTTTTTTTGAAAAAGTATCTATAATAGTTACAATATACTTCTGCTCGAAGTGTAGAGTATCTATCATCAACTCCTCGAATGGTCTCAGAGGTGTTGATGTTACTTGAGATTTTGATTTGATAGGTTTCCTATCATATTTAGTCTTTCTGCAGATATTACATAAATTTATAAACTGGTTAATTTCTTCTTTCATCCTAGGAAAATAATAAGTCCTTTTCATTTTTTCGAAAGTTTCTAAAACTCCTCTGTGGAATGATTTACCTGTATGATAATTATTTATCAATTCTGTTTGTTCTTCTTTTGTTTCTACATTTAACACTTTGGTTTTATACCTTTTAAATTTGACATTAGGGAATTTCTCCATAATTATTGAAGATATCTTTAGGAATATTCCTTCATAATCATTTCTAACCGTTTCTACGTTAGGTTCACAATAGACTCCATAAATTTTGTTCGGTTTTAGTATTTCAATTAAAGATTCTTCTAAGTCATTACTCCAAGGGTATGCGGTGTCTATAAAATATATATTTTTACCGAATGTTTTTTCTAGTCGTATTTGTTTTTTTCCTCTTTGGAAAAAAATTTGATTTTTTTCTATGTTGATCGGTTTTGATTCATCAACAATAAATATTTGTTCATTACTGCTTTCTTGAGAATGTTGGGTATTTAAACTTTCATTATCGAAGTTGGGATTATTTAATTCATTTTCTAATTGAGCATTATTATTTTCTAAGTCAATGATATTTTCTTCTTCTATTTCCATGTTGTTGTCTTCTAACATATTTTCATCAAAATCAAAAACATCTGGAGATGTCAACGGCATTTCGGAGGTTTCTCCGAGTATTCTATCAAGTTGCAATGCTGAATCTTCATCCAAATCAAGATTTGTCATTGCGTTAATCGTTATTCTGCTGAGAGCGTCTGCAACGAAGTTAGTTTTGCCTTCAATATATTTTATTTCAAAATCGTATTCATGTAAAAAAAAGATCCATTTCATTATCTTGGTATTATTATTTTTCATATTGAATAGCCACTGCAAGGGTTTATGGTCCGTCTGAATTGTAAATTTTGCTCCATATGAGTAGGGTCTAAAATGTTTTGTAGCGTATACGACTGCCAAAAGCTCCTTTTCGATAGTGGAATATTTTTGTTCCGTGGCATTTAGAGTTCTTGAGGCGAACGCTATGGGGTGTTCCCTCCCTTCTGTAACTTGGGAAAGTACAGCTCCAATTGCTACATTACTTGCATCTGTTGTGACTATCATTGGTATTTCGAAATTTGGATATGTTAATATGGGTGCATTCATTAAATGAATCTTTAATTTTTCAAAGGCATGCTTATAATTTTCTGGTATAATGTTTTCTTTATCTTTAAGTTGCTGTGTTAAAGGTTTTGCTATATTTGCATAATTGTGGATAAATTTTCTATAGTATCCCGTTAAACCAAGAAATTGCCTAATTTCTTTTTCGGTCGTTGGTAAGGGGAACTTAGAAATTGCCTCTAATTTTGATGGATCCGTTTTTATACCATCTGGAGTTAAAATATAACCTAAAAATGGAAGCTCACTCTTAAAAAATTCCGTTTTATCTAACTGAATAACAAGGTTGTGTTTAAAAAGGGTTTCAAAAATATTTTCTAAATGTTGTAGATGTTCTTCAACGGTTTTTGAATATATTATAATATCATCAACGTAGACTAAGGTATTCGGAATCATTGAATTCATCGCTCTTTGAAATGTCGGTGGAGCATTGCAAAGACCGAAGGGCATTCTGACGTACTCATAGTGTCCGTTTTCTGTTGAGAAGGCAGTCTTCTCTATGGAATCGTTTGCCATCTCTATCTGGTGAAACCCTGAGTCTAAATCGATGGTAGAAAATATTTTAGATCCTTGTAATTTATTCAGTAAATCTTCAATGTTAGGGAGAGGAAATTTATCTTTAATTGTTTGGTCATTTAATTTTCTATAATCTATCACCAATCTATATTTCCTCTGGCCGCTAGCATCTAGTTTTTTTTTGGCACTAACATTGACGGTGAATTATATGGTGAATTGCTTTTCCTTATTATGTTTTGATTTAACAATTTTTTAATTTGATTATTCATTTCCTCTCTAAGTTGAGGTGCTACTCTATAACTTCTTGAATAAACAGGTTTATCTGTTTTTAAATTAATGTTGCATTTTAATAAATTTGTAGAAGGTAGTTTTTCTTCACTGGTTTTAATTATTTTAGGATATTTTCCAATTAAAGTTAATAAGTTTTCCTTTGTTTTTTCGTCAATATGGTTTGTTCTTACCATATCATCAATAACACTTATATCCTTTATTAAGTTTATATTATAGTCATCTTCGATTATTTTTCCATTGATAATTAGTTTTCCTCCTATTTTTAATTTAATATCTTCCCCAATATCGATGTTTACGCCTATTTTTTTCATAGAATTCATACCTAATAAAAAATCATATCCTTCGCAAAAATCATAAATTTTAAAAGTAACAAATATTTCATCTTTCGATCCAAGCTTCGGTCCTATATCCAAGGTTACATTTCCATGACCTCTCTTATTGCCGGCTGGTGTTGAAATAATGAATTCTTCCGATTGTATTTTAATTCCCTCGGGTAAAGAATTTGGATTTATACAATTGATTTCTGCTCCGGTGTCAATAAGCCATTTCTTGCCGCGTTTGTCCGTAAAGTAGGCATCCTTTTTATTATTTAATAAATTTAAGTTATATTTGGGGAACCCTCGCCAAGTACTAAAAAACGATCTAACTTAATTTTTATTTCTTCTACCTCTTTTTCTAATTTCTTATTTTTTTCAAGTAAGTCTTCAGTAGAATGTTCTTGAAAACATCTAACATTATCCACTGATTTCATAGAAACCGTATTTTGGGAATCTGGTTTAAACGGTCTTGAGGGGAATTCTTCATTATTTGTTTTGTCGTTTTGTTTCCAATTGTCTTTTTCATGCCATGCTTGTGGCTTATTTTCTCTATATCTACCTTCGTCTTGGTAGTGTTTTTTTTGCTGTTCGTATCTTTGTCTGTCATTTTGGTATTTATTATAATTTCTTTCTTCATACCTGTTATAATCTGATTTTTGGTTATAATGTGGCTTATCATTTTTATTATAGTCTTGCTTATGAGGTTTTTATCATTTTTATTATGATTATTATAACCTTTTTTAGGAAAAAGTTGTTGTAATAAAGGTAAACCTTCATTTTGTAACTTAATCCTTAACCTAATAAGGTCCTTAGGATCAAAAATTCTCATGTAATTTCCCAATTCTATTGGCAAGCAACTAATTACATGATGTGTAATTCTTTCTTTAATGTATTTGATATGACCATCTTGAAATGTAATATCACTATCAATCCTTATTCTCGAAATTAATACTGATAGTGCGGATTCTACTCTATTAATGAACTCTATAGGGTTTTCGTACTTAAATGGTCGCATAGACATAAGTTCATGGTCTAGTTGACATATAGTCTTCTGGTCCCTATAATTATTTTCAATAAAAATTAATAGTTCATCTAAATTCACGAAATGTTGAGTTCGGATGTGATTTTTCGCTTCTCCCTTAATTTTTGATTTTACTTTATTTAAAAGAGCTGCGTGATTTTCTAGTGCTAAAGTATTATTAGCTTTGCAAACATAATGGAAAACATCCCTAACCTCAGATAAAAATTCGTAAACTTCCCTAGAGTCACCGTAAAAATCTTGAATATGGTCATAGTCCATAGTAGTCATTTTATAAGTAATCATTTGTGGTTGTTATGTTACTTGTTGTATTTGTTGTTGTTGTTGAATTTGTTGTTGTTGTTGTGCTTGTTGAAGATGTTGTTGTTGTGTTTGTTCAATTTCTAATTCTGAATCAGACATTTTTGGTTTATATACTGTTAATTTACTATGTCTTAATTTTAATGGCATAAAAAAAAATTATATAAATTTCAAAGCTAAAATTGTTATACAAAAAAAAATTTTAACAAAAAAAAAATTACAGATTTGTACCTCAAGTATTCTTTTAAGTCCTTCCGAAGTACCTCCGATCCAATGTAAGTTCTTGAACCTGTTTGAAGTGTTGAACACACCTTGAAGCAGCCAGTTCCAGATTCTGTTGTCCAATGAATTCCAATTTCTTCGAATCTTCTTGACCTGACACTTAGAGCTGTTACTTTAAAGTAATTTCTTCACTCTTCTTTCTTCAAGTTAACACAGGTCCCTACGTTCGGGCGCCAATTAAATCTTCGATACTCACTCGGACTTAAAAAAAAAAGTTTATTTGGCAAAAAGTATACAATGAACAAGATATATATGTTACAACAACTACACTAACTATGGTATCTAACTATCTACCATGAGTGACAATGTCTGACTACTTGCTAGGCGGGTAAGGGAGGGGTATTTATACAGAGTCAGGAGAACTATGCTGACTCTAGGGATATACCATTATTTGGCTACCTTAAGTGACCAACACATACGATAAGCTCATAAAACACATACATTGCTGTTTCTATAATAAAACTCAGGGACATAACATCAGATTGATAAACGACGGGACCATGGCTGTTATGCCTATCAGAAGGCGACGGAACAGGAGATGGGTGAGAGATCTCCTTACCTAAATAAAGAACTAAACAAATGACGGGAAGAGGTATTGTTGATTACTGTATACGTCTTTATTCCTGAAATATTAAAATCAAATTCAAAAACACATTTGCTGATTGTTCTATCTATCGTAAAGCGGACCCTACACGGTCATTTGGAATTGCACTAATGACGTTCCGAATTATCGTGTAAGTAGTGAATGAAGTACTGATGGTGGTTCGCTGCGGATTTCCGAACATCCGGAAATCAAAGGTTCATTCACGAGAAGTGGAAGGAGGACTGAGGTAAAAATAGTGGGGAGACTAACCATACTGCTGGATAGGTTAGTTTACCTAGGCCTCACAACCAGTATAAATTTCTGATTTTCATTATGTGTAAATAGTTAAATAATTTTTCATATCCCTTGTTCATAATTTTAAAGCATCTTCAACTATTTCTTTTAAATAGTCAAGTGGGCAACAAATTAAAAAAAAATGAGGAAACTTCACAATTTACTTTAAGAAAAAATAAAAAACTTTAACGTTGTGTATATTTATCAGTTCTTTTCCCATTTTCCTCAACACATTTATTATTTTCGCAATACCTTTCCTTAATTTTTGTAAGTAGTAGACTTATATTTTACTGACTTTTGTCAAAACGATTTTCTATGAGACTAACCTTACTACTAGATAAGTTAGTTTACCTAGGTCTCGTTATTAAATAAATAATTTCATAAAAGTAAATAGTTGTTTATATCCCTAGTCTATATTATGATTAACCATATTCAACTATTTTTTCTTTTAATAGTCAAGTAGGCAATAAATTGAGAGAAAAAAATGTGGAAACTTCACAATTTACTTATAGAAAAAAAATCTTTAACTGTTGTGTTTATTTGCCATTAATTTTTTCATTTTTCTTAACAAATTGATTATTTTCGCAATACTTTTCCTAGATGTTTGTATGTAGTTGACTTATATTTTTCTAACTTTGGTCTAAACGATTTTCAGGCACTAGGAAGTAATTATTATATCTCCGTTTTTCTCTTGATGCCCAATATTATAAATGACAATGTCCAAATAAGCATATCTATGCTGTTTCTTTGTTTACAACTGAGCTAAATTGGTATCAGCAACGATAAGTAATGATCAGTATTAATTTAACGTGCAAGGGTCTTCATGATCAAAGCGATACCGAGCAATCTTGGCACTTCTTGTGACGTTCATTCATGAATTACCGTGTAAGGTCCGCTTAAGTGTGTATGGAGATAAAAATAGGGAACAAAAGTTTTCTCTACGATTTTCTTACTGAAGTGCATATACTGTTTTCGTTTTATCCTATAATTATTTATATATATTTTTATAGTTATTGTTATTTTTGTGTTTATTTAAATTTATTTTTCTTTAGTATGTATATATTGTATGGATTCTTGTGGCAGATTATATTCTTTTTCAATAAAACTTGTATATAGAGTATTAGCAAAAGAAAGTGTTATTGTCTACTTCGTGTTCACATCTCACTTTACTTGTATAGTATATATTATAATTTTCATTAATTTAATAATTGAATAATTCCTTAAACCTATTTGAAGTATAGTCATGCCAAGAAAAAATCAGATTCGAGTGAAAAAAGTAAAGGGAATTTGATAAAACCTATGTTGGACCTTATTCACAGTCAAATTAATGATAGTTGCATAATTTATATAGATCGATTGGTCACTTTTACGTCCGTTAAAATGATTTATCAACAGAATAAAGTTTAAATTAAATTTTCGAATACAGTTCACTGTCACTGATATATATCAAATTCCAGGTAACTTCCCTTAAGAGGGACAGTAAGGATAAACCAATTATCCTAAGGGTGCGAACAAGAAAATTTAAATTGCAAATTTGATGAGGTCCTCCGGGGGAAGGGAGGAGGGACTAATAGATTGTTATGGCTAAATTAATATAAGTGATAATTACCCAGGTGACTGAAGGAGTGTAGGCCTTAGCCTTCTAGCCTTGAATATAAGTAGGTCACCTCACTGCTTAAAAACTCTCTCCTATATTTCTTCATCTCCTCTCTTTATTAAAAGCTACATTTCTTTATGGCAGTATGTTCACAGGTTATAAAGTCAGTACATTTATGAAGGTTGTATGAATGAGTCAAAAATTACGTATTCCATTAATGTTTGTGATATGTTTATGCATAAGATCAGATTCTATCTGAAGTTATATACATATATGCTCTCTATTCCCGATTTCATCTTAAACTACACGGAGATCAAAAAGGACTTATCAACGACATGGTCACGGCAGAAATGGTCATCAGGAGGCGACTGAAAAGGAGCTGGATAAGAGATCTCCTTTCCTGATTTTAGGATATAAACAGACCAGCTAAGAGGTGCTGCTGGGTTCCATTCTTACACATGCCTATCATACCATTTTCTACCTAACAACAAATCTGCTAATTGTCACTACAATGACAGGTGCGGATGAAGAATTGAAGACAAAAAAATAAAAAGAATATATATATATATATATATATATATATATATATATATATATATATAAAGAAAATTATAAGAAGTAATGGGTAAAGCAAATCTTAGGTGTTATTCTACGGTACAGATCTTTTTTTATCGAATGATTAATATCTGTCTATAACTTCGTGAATAGCTTCATCTCATCGTAACCTACGACTTTTTATTTACGAAAATTCTCGTGATTGGGGTTTTTCAATCCGGAGATCGGTAAACTTTGCCTATTCAATGAGTTACTATTAGGGAGACCGGACAGTAATGTCATTTTCTTACATTAAATTCAAATACAAATTTCACACGAGTTTTTACTGTTAGTCATTAATGGAACCATCCTCATTATCAACAACCTTTATGCCATTTAGTGTGCAAATTTTCAATGCAGGATCGATAAAAATAAAATGGGGTTTTGAGCGAAATATATAGAGATGGCATTTCGGGCATCATTCGAATTTGTAAATATTTTGCGAGTTAGAAAGTGTTGAAAAGTTCCGAACTAATCGAAATCCAATGGTACAACATCGGGCAAGTGTAGTGAATGAGACAATACCTCCCACCCCAAATCATTAATTTTTTCCATGTTTGTCTTACATCGGTGCGAACTTGCATTTTTTGTGTTGCAAAATGGTCTGTGTGTGTATTTGTATGTGAACACTAGCTCGAAAACGAAAAATCTTACGAAACTGATATTACGTATTTAAGATAGGTATGTGCCTTAGATGTGACAGCAACTTTTTCCTTAAAATCGGCTAATCGGAAGTGCCACTTTATATAAACGCTGAAACACATTTTCACAATTTTCTCAAAAACGGCTCTAATTATTTTTATTAAACTCGGTGTATCATTGTATATTTAAGTAATCTTTAATATCAATTAGGTCGTATCCATATTTATGTCACTTTACTGGGCTTAAATGCTCAATGTTCATATATGTCTTCCTCTAAAGCACCTTTAATATAGTTTATTTTGAAAAAGTAATCATTTCACATTATTCAGAGTTACAAAAAAATTATAAATATAACTTTTGAAGGAATTTGATAAGTTAATAAAGGAGAAAAAATAAATAAAAATGCAGGAAAACCAGCGTTGCTATAGACTGTAGCGCCTAAACGAATGTACCAATTTCAATGAAACTTTGCTAAAGTCATTTTCTATACACCCTTTAAATTTATCTATATAACATACTTCAATGAAAAGAAGCTGGAATAAAAGTTACGAGAGATGGTAAAATTAAATACTGAATAACTCAAAAAGTATATACTTTTTTGTCTATATTGTGATAAGGTGATTCAAAGGTATTTAAAGTTCCTAAAAAATGAAAGAAGTTTCATCGAAATTAAATCAATATTAGTAGAGATATCGCGATTTTAAAATATTTTAGGCTTATTATTACTTTCACTTACGTATATATGTAATACATAGTATAGTAAGGATAAGTATTGCGATATAGACAATTTTTTTATGAAGAACTGCTTAAAAGAGGATTTTGTATTTTTTCAGTGTAATTAATCGTCTGTTGGTTATCTCGACTGAAATTATGAAATTATCTCGTAATTCCGTTACTAAAGACCCCAGTCGTTAGGGAACAGCCAGCTCCAAACGGACCGCTTCTCCAAAGAGACGAGGCCACAAAGGATTCGCCCAAACCAGAAGAGCGTGGTCAACCCAACACGACAGACAGATCGTTGGGCGGCCAACTCAACTAATCCATCTGAGTGCTGCGGGAGGGTAATGGTCCCCGCTCGATTTATCCGCTGATCCACTCATCTTGCTATAAATTGATCGTAATCATTAAATACATAGTTACATAAAATATGTTATAAAAGCCCAGATTAATAATTGGAGAGCATACATTTAATAATATATAGAGTATACATTCGTTAGTTGGACAGAATATAGTACAGTTTTATTGCTCAAAAGTACAAAACTTTATAGCAAGGAATTGATTAAAATAACTATTTAGATTTCTTTTTTTTTTTTGTCTTCATATTTCCATCCACACCTGTCATGAGCTTGACAATAAGCAGATGTGCTGTAACTAATAAGAAAGACTGACATTTTAGGCATGAGGAAAACAAATAGTACCCAGCAGCACTTCTTTCTGGCCTTAATTCAAGAAAGGAGATCTCTCATCCAGCTCTTCTTTAGTCGTCTCCTGATAGGCATGTCAGCTGTGGCCATGTCGTTAATAAGTCCGTTGTGATGTCCGCGTAGTTTAAGATGAAATCTGGAGTAGAGATCACGTATGTGTTAGTCGATAGTTAGTTGTCGTAAGTCGTTTTGTAGAGTTTTGTTGTTGACGTACCAAGGAGTTCCTCTTATATTTCGTAAAATCTTAGATTGAAAATTCTGTATTTTTTGTAAGTGGGTCTTTTTTTCAGAACCGTAAATTTGTGAGGCGTATGTCCATATGGGTTTGAGTAGGTAAGTGTATGTATTAAGTTTTTGTCTAATTTTCAATTTGATTTGGAAAAAGTGAGTACAGTATTTTCAGTCGTTTGTTCAAAGTCTTTCTTTTCATTTTGAGATGTTAATACAAATATTAGGCCGAGATAACGTACAGTGTCAGTTTGAGGAATTTCAATGTCGCCGATATAAACTGATAAAGACTTTTGTTTTTATTTCCTTTATTTAATTATAAAATTATTTCATAGGTTATATTTAAACCTTTTTTATAATTTTTAACAGTGAGAGAAAGTTAATTATTTAAAAAAATCAAACTGAAGATACTTTAGGGGAAGGCATTTCAAACACCGGGAATTTGAGCCTTTAAGTGACATTAATTTGGATAAGACCTAAATGATATTCAAGATTACTTACTTATATATTGATACACAGAGTCTAATCAATATCGTTTGAGTCGTTTTTGAAAAAATCGTAGAAATGTGTTGAATTAATAATATAAAGTATCACTCCCATTTAGTCGAATTTGACAAAAAAGTTGCTGTAACATCACAGGTGTATACAAATCTTGAATATGAATTTTCAATTAAATTTTGTACGACTTTTTCTTTTTGAGTTGGACTGTTAACACACAAACACATCATTTTGTGTTACTTGGTTATATAAACTCAAAGGAGTATTTTAGCTGAAAACTGATATTCGAATATTTTCACGACCGCAATGCTCTCCTTTACTATATATTTCATATATAGGCAAGTGAAAGAAAAATAATGAGCATAGGTTTGTACATTTATATTCTCAGCACTAAATAATACAATGAAACAAAACTTTTCTTGTTCTGAAACTTCCTCAGGGCTTATCTTCAGCCATTCCTTCTCAGCCTAATAATAACTTTGTTAATTTAAGACCGCGGCAGGATTAGGAATACAGTTTATTGATATTTGTTATGCCTTCTACTCTTTAGATGGTTTCTACGCAATTTGAGTAGCTTAGCTTAGCTCTTTGGTGCCTTGAACTTAAAGGAGACGGAAAATTTTATCCTGGCTTTTTTTTCACTTTTAGCTCTCTTCCGGCTTGAAGCTGATGGATTTTTAGCCAAAATAAATTATTGATGTCCCATCAGCCTTATTTGAGCAACAGTCTGAATTTTGCTATTGGTATATTCATGTTTATGTAGGGTTCAATAGCACCTAAAGAACTTAAAAGTATGTATGAAGGAATGAATCAGTAGTTCAAGATGAATTGTATATCTTTGCTCATCGTTAGTTGAATAGATATTTTTTGTTTATACTTAATTTTATGAAATTTTTAAAGACCATTAATCTATATTAATTCTTATCTCTCATACCTGTCGTAAACTGTTAAATAACTCTTCTGCACCAACAGGTCTCAGTTTTTACCGTATTGGTATGTTTTTGGACAACTGACAAAGGGAGGCAACGGACGCTTGAAGTTTCCTTGAAACTTTTTTTGGTGATACTAGGTTGAAAAATATTAGACTTGTGTCCGAGGGTTCTTATCAATGCACCCTTGGAACTGAGAAAAAGTACTTTATAGTATTTTTATATTGTTGTTTTCTGTTATCTGCATGGATTTCTTGGTTATAATAAACTAATCTATCTGTTCATTGTGAAAAATAAGAAATATATTACTGATAGTATTACCCGATTTTAAATGTATAATAAACTACAAAATTCAAAACAAATTTCTGTAAAGAAGATCAAGTAATTTTTGTCAAAAATAAAAAATGATTAAGATTAATTATGATAAAGATTAGCATCCTATAAAATTCTTAAATATGGATTTATTTAGAAACAAGAAAGTATAAATTTTAGGACTTAATTTCATAGAATAATATTTTTGTGCTGTTTATTGCACTATTCATAACTCCTCGCGAGTTTCTTCCTAATTTAACTTTACTATAACCGTTTGAGAGCTGAATTATTTCACTTAAAAATCATATTAAGAAAATTGATACTTCAGTAGTCATTTTTTTAAACAAAAATACATTAACATTTTTTTTCATCTCCTACTTTTCTGAATGGAGTCGTACCATGGTTCATTCGATTTTGAGTTCAGCAATCACCTTTTTAAATATCAATGTTCATTTAAGGACTCTTTGTTTATATTATAGCTTATAAATTACTTATTATAACTTGAAATAGTTAAGGTTATACAGTTATACAGAAATAGTTAAACAGACAACCTGAACTATTTCAGTTTCCAATACCATCAACAAATCGCAGAATGCTTTATTGAATTAAAAAATGATAAATACAAAATTACATGGAAGCATAAAAACATAACATTAAAATAATTCAATAAAATAAAAGATAAATTTGAAACAATGGACTCCAAAAATAACATATATCAATGTTCAATGTTGGAATGTTCTTGTAAAAAATTCTATACAGGTGTAATTCTTTCTAAATTTGAATAAAAATAATTAATCAACATAAAAAATCAATTAAATTCAACAGAAATCATACAGCTTTGAGTTCACATATATTAGATAGTAACCACAGAAGTTTATTTTGATAATATAAAAATATTATACAGGTAAAACAACACTATAAAAATAAAAAGAAAAGAAAATTGATATAAAAAAAATATTTGAAACAAACTTTCAATATAAAAAAGGATTTGAGATTTGTTCATGACACCTAGGACCACACTATAAAACAGCATTATTAATAACTTATCCCCTCTACTTACAATCCTAATTGCTACTTTTATCCACTTATTTAATGTACCATTGACCAATCCTGTTGAATTGTAATTTTGTGACAAATCCATTTTCTTGAGTAATTTATATATTGTAAATAAGTAAATAAGTTTATATTGTCAAAATGAAATGAAAGACTTTGAACAAACGACTGAAAATACTATACTTTCTTTTTTCCAAATCAAAATTGAATATCAGACAAAAACTAAATACGTACACTTACCTACTGAAATCCTTGTATGCCTCACAAATTTACGGTTCTGCAAAAAATACGCACTTACAAAAACTATCATCATTTCAATCTAAAATTTGAAGACTAATAACAGCAGCTCCCTGGTACGTAAACAACAAAACGTTACGTACCGACTTACAATAACCGGCTATCGACCAACACATCCGTACTCTCTAATCCTGATTTCATCTTGAACTACACGGACATCACAACGGAATTATCAACATGGCCACAGCTGACGTGCCCATCAGGAGACGACTAAAGATGAGTTGGATGAGAGATCTACTTTTCTAAATTATGAAGTGGACCAAGACCAGGAAGAGGTACTGCTGGGTACTAATCGTCCTTATGCCTTAAATGAAAATTTTCTTTACAATGAGATCACGTCTGCTTATTGTCAATACTAAGACAGGTGTGGATAGAAGTATGAAGAGAGAAAAAAAAAATTGTTTTTAACAATGTTATATAGCTGAACTATTATATTTGTTGATGGGATACTGTTTTTTTAAACATTATGTTATTTTTATTAATAATGACTGGATACATGAACGAACCGAAAAATATTTATTTATTGTAACATTATAGATTGCTGAGGAGGACAGAGTTTTCTCAAAACGTACAAATAAACTTGGAAATATTAATTTTTGATTAATTTATTTATGAACGATAGGAAAATTAACCACTATAAACAGAACAAAGGTCAATCAAGCGTAATTAAAAAAATTGTTTTATACAAAAAGATAAAATTTCTTATGGTTTACATTAATTTATTGAACCTTTTTAAGGTTTACTAACAAAGAGAGGGGATAGAGAGGGGGGATCTCTGATATGCCAGAGCTTGATATGATAAGAAGTAGAGTTGATAAAGTGGGTTATGACTGGCGGCTAGAAGTTGCCCGTCAATCGACTGATTTAACCAGTTTCTAGGTCTTTGGTTATATTTTGTAGCGTTCCTTTATTAATAGATTGCATAATTTACTTAACCAGTTAGTTAATCTTTATTTTATCTTGTTTTCCTTTTTTTAAGTAGTTTTAAAGAAAGGGCCTAAGTTTTGACATCTTTACATTTCGGTATAGATATTTATAGAGCGTTAAAGCAACCTTCCATCTAGTCGTACGTTTCAAATCATTGGAAAAATATGTGTAGTTTAACTAGCAGGAGAAGAATGAAATATATTTATAAGAAAAAGTGAGTATATTTTATTCATTAGTATCTTTTTTTATTCCAGTATATTATTTTTTTTAAATGTATTTTGATCGTTATGTATGAGTTTCTACAATGTTAAATATTTGATTAGTTTTTAAAGTTTTTCGGTTTGTATAAATAAGCATTTTATTGAGTTCATTGGAATAAAGAAATATGGAATTCTATTATGAAACTATCAGTAAACTCTCATAGAATCCCATATTTCTCTTTAGGAATGATACATGTAAAAAATATAGAAGAAAAAAGTTTAATTATAATAAAAATGGTTTATTATGATATAGTTTGATATTAAAATTTAAAAAAATAAAAATATTTCATATGAAATAGGATGCAATTGTATATTGTGTAATGAGTGTCCCAATATAATATGGTATCAGTCCTCGTAAATAAATTATGTACGTATAATTATTATTATTAAGTATAATTATGTATAAATCAGTCTCTTTTTTGTTGATATAAGAAAAAATGTAGACAATATTTTCAGTATTAAAAAATAATTCGTTTTCATAATAAGCCTTGTGCATACAAAATTATGTAACATAATTTGATTAAAATAAAAAAAAAATTGTGATACAAGATGTCTCGTAAGCAGAAAAAAATGCTAAAAAAGATGATAGTAGATCTCAAGAGCTATAAAAAAGTATATTTAAACAATGGCCTGATTTTCCGCAGAAAAGTAGAAAATTCAAGTTTTGTGTTGTTTTTTTTAAGTTTGTCATTCTCTTTTAGCGGAATAGTAATCGATAACTAAAAAACTACCTACTTTAAGTAATTAACAACCATTTTACTTGAAAAATCAACTTTTTTCCCTAATAATTCTCATTTAATTAGTTATTGACTTGAAGGATATTAAACGAGGATGTTTTTCAATGGAGTATCTGCTGTGTAGGTGATGGATGAGAAAAATAATGGTGCATAATTCATGCCTTTTTTTTTGTTAGTAACAAAAATTAGTTTAATTTATTCCTCTTTAAATGGTTTTAATTCAGTTGGCCAACACATAATCGATTTCACAATTAGCAAGGACATACTAGCATACTAATTAGAAATATGACGTTAGTTGACATGCCCATCAATACGAGGAGGAGACTAAAAAGGTGGTGGATGAGAGACCTTCTTTGACAAACCATGGTAATTAATTCAAGCTAGGGAAGAGGTACTGCTGGGTGCTATTCTTCCTCATGCCTGACATGTCAGTTTGTTACTTTAATCAGACCATCTCCTGATTGACAACAGTCGTCGTCAGGTGCAGATTGATATTAAAAGATAAAAAAAAAACACACACGTTTAATAATAACACAAAACTTTAATTCCCAACTTTTCTGCGGAAAATCAGCCCATTTTTAATATGAAATTTTTTTGGAACTCATCAGGTCTTCAATCACCTTTCTAAATATTTCGATCTACTTGTGGGCACCCTGTATGTGTAATATACAATTATATTTTAAAGGATGGAGATGGTCCGGGGTGGTGGTCGTAAATAGTCTTAATAGTAGTAAAACTATCTTATTAAAAGCCAACATTTCGACCCGACTTTGCAGGTCTTCTTCAGGGCTAAAACGGACGAGATACAAAAGGATAGAGAATTGTTAAGGTTACATAATAATTAGACAAAAAATTATAAACAATGTGAATAAGCTTATTAAAATTATAAACAATGAGTACATTAAAATATGAATAGAGTAAGCTAAGTAACCAGACCCTAAACTAGAGTAAACTATAGTAACTCCTAGTTGAACACATCTGTAAGTCTCTAATTTTATTCTTCTAATTTTATTTACTTATTTATTTAATTTTTTGGTTTTCTTTTTTCTTTTCTTTCTCCACATTCCTTTATGTCTATTATTTCATACTATATCCTTTTTCCTTTCCTTTCAATCTCTCCTGTAGATCTGTAGAAGTATATTCACATTTGCATTTATTATATATTACACTACAACAATTGTTAGCATCTATTTAGTCTGGTTTAGGATTTGGTTACTTAGCTTAGGATTTTAATGTACTTACTGTTTATAATTTTAATAAGCTTATTCACATTGTTTATAATGTTTTGTCTAAATATTATGTAACTTCCACAATTCTCTATTTTTTTGTATCTTCTCCGTTATAGCCTTGAAGAAGACCTGTAAAGTCGGGTTGAAACGTTGGCTTTTAATAAAATAGTCTTACTACTATTGAGCCTGTTTATGACCGCCACCCCGGACCATCTCCTTCCTTTATAATGCAACGGTCAACTATTAAATATTCAATTATATTTTAAATCTTTTCTTGTTAAAATAAACATTAAAAACAAAATATAACAATATTTAACATACCATTTATTTAAAATAAAATCAGAGGTGAATATCTCAGGCTGAGTAGATGTAGGGAGGGAATAGATAGGGCAGCCTTCCAAGGGAGAGGCGTTGATTATTCAGTGCATGCCCTCCTCGCTAACCACTGGCCCCTCAACTTGAGCTGGGCTGCAGCCCGCATTACATTACTGTCTTCAAGGTCTACATACAGCCATTTCCTCAGGGGCTCTACCCCTTAATGCTGAAAAATATCGAATTATCTAAATTGTATTCTTTGATATATTCCAGATAATATTTTTTTTCTTAATAAATATTAAGAAAAATAAATAAATAATGCGTTTTTGAATAAAAAAACTTTTTTTTTTTAACTTTGAAAAAATGCGCTTGGTTCTTCCATCACACTTTTCTCATGGTCTACAACGCTTATTAATCTTTAAAATAAACTTATATGGTATTTCAATATACATTGTACAAACCGATAAAAAGTTCTCGTATTTGATATTGTAAAGGCACTGTAAATCTTAAGAATAAAAAAAAATCTAATTAATATCGAGTACCCTTACAGCAACATGAAATAAAACATGATATTTTCGCTTTGTTATGAATATATCGGCAAAAAAAAAATATTCTAGTGTTGCCCCACCCATCTATCTTTCTTATAGCACTGAGTTTTGACCTGCGAATAAACTTTTTAGTAAATATTTACTTAAACCATAGTAAGTACTTTTAAAAAATGGACGTTTAAAAAAAATGTAAACTATAACTTTTTGTTAGTAGACAAGTAGACCAACATTATATCATTGTAAAGATGATAACAAGCTCAGTTTGTTTCTTAATGGGGAATGATTTTCATATTCTTCAGAGAAAGTATTCAGAATAATGGACCACCTTTATTTTATATGTTCGAATGGATTTATTTTTTCCCTAAAGATTTTTTAATTTTTTATTTTAATGAAATTTACAACTGTATTACATTAAAAATACAACAAGTAAATGTGATATTGGTAACATGACATGTACAACATGAAGAGAAACTACCCATTGGTAGAACTCAAAAGTTCTATATTAGAAGGTCTCGAGGCCATCTTCTTTTCAGACGCCTCGGTGGGTTATCAGGGATCGAGGAGAAAGCAAGTTTTGAAACGAGAGGGTTCGGATGGTTCTGCAGTTTGTTATGGAAGGATAGGTATCTGGATTGGGCCAAATCGGAAACATATGGAACATTAAGGTCTTTATGGATCATTTTGTTTGTGTCCAAGTAAGGAGCGTTGAGGATTTTACGAAGGATTTTGGATTGCAAGGATTGGATACGAGAGGAATTGGATGGTTTAGTGGAGCCCCAAAGCTCAATTCCGTAAGTCCAAATAGGTCTTATTATTGTCATATATATGAGTAGTTTGTAATTGATTGAAAGCTTAGATCGTTTGTCTATTAAGTGTTGGAGTAGTCGGATCTTCTAAAAGATAATTTCTTTATAAGAAATATGAATCAATTACAAAGTTGTTGAGGTCCTTGACTAACAGTAAGAAACTGCATTCTTTCTTGTCATGATTGGTAAATTATCTTAAATGACTGAAATATCTATCATTCTACAATAAAGTAAATCTAATTGAAGGTATCAAATATGGAAAAGTAGTAGGCAAACATAAGGTGTATCTTGAAAGAAAAAAGGCAACTCCAAATTCCGTTAAGCAATTATTTTTAACGGAATTCTCGTGCTTTTTTTATTACACATAATACGATATAACCATATAATCAAAACATACCATACTTACGATTCAAGTGTATGCCTATTATAATTTATATGGTTTTGCAATAACTGCAAGAAAGGTCTTTAAGACTAGGTACTACAAAGTTGATTTTTAAATGGAGCAAAGCCAGGTGTTTGTTTCAGAGAGTTTTCCTTATCACTTTTATTTACGATATAACCTTGAACTTTTGATTCATTTATTTATAGTTTGGCATTAAAACTGAGCGGAATTTATTTTGCGTTTTTTAATAATATAAAAAACCTGTCGACCCAATGAACTGGGTGTCTATTACTGGTGCGATATACGTTTCAGAATTTCATGTAGTATTTAATGAACAATTAACAAGAATTAAATGAAGTATGGTTCGTCTCTATATGAAGAAAAAATAATGCCAAAGGGAATCGCTTCGTCATTTAGGCGATGTTATCTCTATTAAGTAATGAAAATAATCAGACTTACATGTTATGGGAACTTTCCACCGACTAAGACCACTTGTGAAATAAGTAGAGTGCCAGAGGAAGGGGGTACCGCGAAAACAGTTGGTCAAGTCGAAACGTACCCATTTTACCGAACGGTATGTTTCCCGGGTTAAAAAAAGAAGAATTGAAGAAGTAGAAAATAGAAAGAAGGTAAGTGCGGTTTTGGTTTCCTTGTGCCGGTCTATATCGAAAGCTTTTTAAATGTTATGGCAGACCGCAGATAATATGCCTTTTTCTCCGAAGCAATAGAGAATGCATCTACCATCCGATTATACTGTTGAACAATGGAGTGACATCGAAGCCAAATTTGTGATTTTGTATCGTTTCACTTCTTTCTAGGATATGTTTTAGATAGTTTAGAAGAGGTTTTTCAAATATATTTCAGCCAATTCTTATTAATTCAATAATTGCCTACATTATCCTTAACATGTTTCAGCCGATATCCTGAGGAGGAAGGCAGCCTGCCCCGATCCTCCTCCATCGACAGCATGGTCGAGAGCCGGGCCTGCAACCCCCTTAGCAGGAAGCTGCCCTCCCCCCTCCTCCCCTCCAGGCCCCAGGTCCCGCTAAGCCCCTCGGTCGCCAGGAGGATGAAAGGACATCGTGCCGTCAATGGTAAGTACCTCAAGTCATCATGTCTTAGTACCTAACTTAGCTTATCATGAAAATAAACATGGTTCACTAACCAAACAAGAAAACATCAAGCATACCGACATCTCCGTGAAGAGAATAAACTTAACGATGAAAACGTTTCTAAAATATTCAATGAGGAAATCTATTACACAGTTTCTAAACTCATCGATAAGAACCACCATAGGAATTCAGCGCATCTCTTTATTTATCGATTTAATGTATTAGTTTGGCAAATAAACCCGTTCTGTTTTCTTCAATGCCATCACTATAGACGTCTTATTCGACCAATTAATACATGCGGCAGATTGTTAATATTATCTGTAATATGTCAACAACCATTTCTGTCAAGTCTTGTTAACATTTTTTAATTTGTATTGTGTTTGTTATTTAACTAAAACTCACATATACTGCTGCTTCTAACTTTAACCGCGTTTCCTGATGAAAATTATCTCTTAAACCATTATTGTTTCCTTACTTACCATCTTTTCTTTTTTGAAGTGAAATTTTCTTTGCGCGCGTTTTGCATTTGTTTGTAGTAAGTAAATTAAATTGAGCCATCAGATTTCCGATGTGTAACGGTCGTGTTAAGTCGGCTGGTGTCGACTGATTGAAGTGTTTTGCATATAGATTAAAATATCTCAAAGACTAAAAATATGACCTGCATAATGTCAGGGAGGGAAATATTAATCTTTTCATCCTCTTTGTAATGAGCTATTGTCAAAAATTTTATCTTAAAGTGACGCCGTGTTAGAGATGCGAAAAGGGAAAAATAGCTTCGAAAACAAAATGATAAAGAGTTTTATTAAAGATGTGGATTAAAATATCTCAGAAACTAAAAATCGGACTTTCATACTGTAAGCAAAGAAACTATATGCAATGGGCTATTATTAATAATTAATCCTATATATTATTTCTAAAAGGTGTTTTTTTTTTGTCGGTACGCCATAACTTCGTCAATTCTTCATCAAATCCAATGATTGACCACAAATTTTAAAGATATTCTTCTCTTCTACATGCAAAAAATAGTCCTATCCCCCAAAATTTCTGGAAACAAAGTTATGAAGGAAAAGAAACATTTCCCAAGATTGTACCCACGATAATTAGAAAGATTACTAAATTACCTACAAAACAAAAAAAAATTTACACACAAAAAAGATACAGTCTGTTAGTTTTAGTATACTTAATAATGTCTTTCTTCTGTTTAAAGATATTGCATTTAGGAGTAGAAAAGTCTACTGCACTTATTTTCCTGGCTGATATATTAACTTTAATATTTCTTAAAGACTTTTGTTTGTTCTTACGATTTATTTTTTTTAATAATTTAGAAAATCCCAAAATCTGTGCAATATTTTTTGTCTTTATTATCTTTCTAGTCACCGTTTAAAAATAACTCCTAGCAAAGAAATTTGTACAAAAATTTGGTCTGTTATGTTTAATAGAATATTGTAATCGACTAAGGAAAACATATTAATTCCTTTCTTACATAATACATAGGATCTACTTAGTTCCATATTACTTTGCTATTTCTTCACTAAACAAAATTTGCTGCGAATTTTTCTCACGGGCCAACTAGTACTTCATATTAATAATCTCGGCTTGTTAATTTTTTCTGTTCTATTGTGTGGTCTAAAGCACACATTTTAGTTTTTTTTTTATAGTTTCAGCACTGCTCCAAGGACAACTTGAACATTATTTTATATAATTTTATTAAATATTTAAATATTTTCTATAAGAATATAAGCAATACTTTCTATATATTTAAATTTTTATTTTGCACTAATTTAAACGGACATAATAACAGACTAATAAGAGACATGACCATAGCTGTCATACTTGAGAACATGAGGAGGAGACTAATAAGGCGTTGGATATGAAATCTCCTCTCTTAAATAACCTGAGTAATTGAAACAAGTCAGGGAAGAGGTGTTGCTGAGTACTTTCCTTCTCCTTGCCTGACGTGTCATTATTTTCTGTATCTCCAGCACATTTGCTGATTGTCAACAAAAAAAAAGTGACATGCGAAAATACATTTTTACAGACAAAAAAAAATATTATTTTTAACAATGCCTAACTACAAATAATCTATTCAAATAGGGAAAAGTTGAGGACTTCTGTCCTAAGTCATTAATATTTCTAAAAATATTTTTAGTAATTTTCTTTTAATTAAGTTTAAAGCAATAGATTTTTTTAAAGATTAGCAATAGAAATTTAAAGAAAATCACCTCACATTGGTGATCAAATATATTATTTAGTTGCAGTAGCTACCTGCCATTCCTTGGTATTGAACTTCCGCCTCTGAATTGGTCGTTAAGGGAAGTTCAATTACCTGGAGCTTTAGAAAAAGTTTCAGTTAGTGGTCTTTTGCCAACTGGGAGTCCTGTAATGAGACTCCTGGCTCGCCTCACCCTAGTGCTCTCAACTGCCTATATCACTACCTTATAGTTGAGTCTTATCTAAAATCTAAATTAATTAACAGACGAGAACTTAGATGAATTAAGGTAATTTAAAAAATAATCTGATGTAAAAAAAAAATTTCTGCCATGTTATTCAGTATAACTTTCTCATCATTACTATTGACTAAATAAACAAAAAAGATGCTATATTTAAATTGTTTATGTTGGCAAGTTTTTGTTAATTCAATACTCTTTTAAGTGTCTCTTCAGTTTATACACTATATTCATACACTATCTTATCGTTATTGTGTCTACAAACCTACGCATGTACGCATATATTTCACTAATACATATATTTTACACGGTTAGATTTCTCATTTAATTCCATGAATGAACTTACTTTGGTCTAGAAATTCGACAATTTGAAAAGATTTTGTTGTGTTGCGGAATAAAAGTAATCCAAAATAATAGATATTTTGGACCAAACTATAACGATTCTTATAGCAACATACTTTTCTTAAAAATATGTGAATCTCACCATTTTTCTATTGCATTCATTATTCATTTAGCTATATTCCTGTTATAATGAAGTGTCGGAATGGAAGCATGGCTATCCAATATATAAATATACCGTAACTTTGGGACTGGGTGGGTAACTTTGGGATAGCAGGTAAAATTTAGTTTGTGGTGATTCCGTGGTGGATGCACTGTGTTGGTTCAGTCTGCATGGAAAGCTCATGTACTGCACTACTACCTTGCGGCACACAAGCGAAATAAATAAAACCTAACTGCAACGAGAGTATTGAACTAGGGTCCTCAAACTGCAGCAAGATAGCGCAGTACATGGCTACACAAAGCACGTTTTTGCAGACTGAACCTTTTTTTTTTTTGTCCTTCCCTGCCTCGTCTTTAGGCTATACGGGATTTTCCTGGGTCGGAGGGTGAGGGCGGGGAATTTAAAATTCCCTCCGGCACCGGAATGCGAACTGATACTTTTTTATCTCTTATCCGGTTGCCAGACAACTCGCGGTGCCGTGCACACGCTTTAGCCCATTCGGTCACCCCGCCTCCTTTTTTGCAGACTGAACCAACACAATACATCCACCACGGAATCACCAGAAACTAAATTTTAACCGCTGTCCCAAATTTACCCACCCAGTCCCAAAGTTAACCCATCTTACCGAATACCTATCGAAATTTGATGGATGTGTTAATATGAATAGTTGATCTCTGTACAACATTATACTGCTTATGTAAACTTTTTTGCTGCTCTTGAGGTTAACGATCACTTCTTGAATTATTTCTTAGTTACGAGACATTCCATATATAGAGCTGAGTTAATGGAAATGGTAATTTATTCCTCAATTCTTTTACACGGAACAAACATCGCTGTACACAACTGTATTCGAAGTGAGGTTACAAGGTTAAATTCTTGTCACACCTAAAGGAGAAATATGTTACCTACGATTCTGATTTAGATCGAAAACTTAACAGTGTAAAAGGTTTATAAATTCTGTGGTGATTACTCCTGGTGGTTGGAAATTAATCTACTTAATTAAAATCCCTTGGTTGAAAAACATGATTGTGTAACACGACCATCAGATTATAAGTTTGTTTTATGTTATAAGATTGTACGTCTAGTAAATCATGTTAAGTTGTATATATTAAATCTCACAACCATTGTATTCTTAGTAACTATAATCTTGTGAAAAGTTTAATAGAAATTGATACTAAACTATTTCTTTACTATTTTTTAACTATCGTCCAATTTTCAGGCATATCGGCGTTTTTGAAAGTATTTGTTTAGTTTCATTTATTGAACTTTAAACAAATGCATTACAGAATATATATAATCATAAAGCATGTGAATGATTAAAAAACCATCAGTCTCTTTTATCAGTCTCTTATTAACTATTCTGTTCATGAAAAATCAGCAAAAATACTATCCAATCAAAGAATGAACTAATTAGCATGAAATAAGAAATATATAAATGGACTTTTTAATAATATGAAAGCATTTACTGCTGCAATGTCGAACATACCGAATCCCAGTGGGTATTTTTGTGATTTTTTCGTGACAAAGCTTGTCTAACACATATTACTTTGGTCATATTATATAATTCTTTGATTTTAATCCTTCGTAAAGAACAGTGAAGAGATCAAATGGACATTTTTTTTTCTCTTGGGGAACTATGAAACCATCTTTATGTTATCCTGGTAGTCGAATCCCGATAAACCGACAGAAGCTGATACTGGAATCTGAGGTTTGTTTTTTCATAGTTTCAAGTTTTTTTTGGAGCTCACCGTATACATCTAAAGACGCAAACTAATTGTCGGAAGTTAAGTTTCTAGTTCTTTCTTCTTCTTCATCAAACCTTTGTAAATATAGAATAGATCTTGAATGTTGTTGAAAATTCTGGCGTAACAATGGGATCGAAATAATGAAATCATTGGCCTTTCCAATTTCAAATAAATCTTCACCCGTATCACTATTTGATATGACAATCATTGATTTCGTCATCTAATTTCTCATCAGATGGATCATTTTGCCGCCTCATTTCCTTTCGTATTTCATCAATCGTGATGAAAACAACTTTTGAACTGCTGAATGTCATTAGTGTAGAAAATATACATTGGATCACATCCGACACACGTAAGAGATCGATTGAACTCGAGTGAACAATATATTCCAACTATCTAACTCTACATATTCAACTATACATTATATTTATTGTCAAATATAATGTAGGTAATGTAGCAGAAACCACAGCATCCTAGATTGACCACCAACTGCACACCGATGGCTATCGCTCATTAATAAGTTAGAGGTTGGCAGCAGTGCTAGTGAATGAGAGCCTCGTTCGCTGCCTCCTCAATATTTAAAGCTAGTTAACATTTTACATTAGTGGGGCAGCACCGAAGCTAGGGTCGGTCGTTAAATAAAGATCGCCTCTTGGTTTCATGGTCCTCCTCTAAACTTGTGGTCCATTCAGGATCAGATTCAGAAATCGCTGATTTAACAGGCAACTTGAATATACTGTGTATTTTTGGTTTCTTTTTTTCAATAATCAACCATTGTGATCGACCAAAAAATTCAAAAACTTAACCCCCTCTCAAAATTTGAGGCTTCACGTTTCAGGACGCGTAGAATTCGAAAAACGAATAAATTTTTTTTTTGTCCGTCTGCAGTGTGCCGTACGCCGTCCGCGCATTTTCTCCGAAACTACTGGACCGATTTTTTTCAAATTTTGATATAAAATCAGAGGTAACCCGAGGAGGATCCTCCTTCATCGACATTACTCTCCGCCTTTAACTTTCAAAATGGCGGCCGAAAAATCTGCGTTGCTATAGACTGTAGCTACTAAACGAATCTACAGATTTCAATGAAAGAGAAGTTTCTGCTCAGCCGGTTCTTGCTTTTGAGAAGTAAAGTCATTTTCTCGACGCCCTTTAAATTTATTTATATAACATAATTCAACGAAAAGAAGCTAGAAAAAAAGTTACGAGGGATGGTAAAATTAAATTCCGAATAACTCGAAAAGTTTTTACTTTTTTGTTGATATTGTAGTTTTTTAAAAGTTTACGAAATTTCCTAAAAACAAAAAAAAAAACGTTTAAATCGGACAATTAGGAGCAAAGATATGGTCTCCGGTTTTTTTATATGTTCTACTCCAAATGCTATATCCTTGCTTTGGTTTTTAAATTTTGAATGTGTTACTGAACTAATGCTATTTTTTTTTATCATATTACTAATGATTAAAGAAAAGCAGTTTAGTCCAATAATTGGAATCACCTTTTGTTTGGTTTTTTCTTTGTAGCTCGGAAGGTAATGTTACTTTAGATGTATAATTGTTTGGAAATAATAAACCATTGTGAATTAATTTGCAGCGTTTTTTTATTATATCTATTATATTCTGTATACATCCTAAAAGGTTTTATAACCTGTTTTCTGTTTTCCTGCCGTTACTAGGTGACTTAAGTATTGTATTGGGCTGCCAATGGTAGTCTACTATAAATGACAATCAATGAGGCTCGACAATAATAGAATTTTTTCTATGAACTGTAGTGACCAAATGGATCTAATGAATGTGTTGAAAATTACGTGTATTCTTTTCTTTAACCCCATTCAATTTTTAATATATTTGTATCACATCCGAAAATAATCTGGTGCGTACAACAAACAACATCTTCCACTTACCGCTCTACTTTGAATAGAAATTATTTTTGGCACTGTAGGGCTATTATAAAATTTTTGAAGTGCTTTATTAACGGAGCTACAGGTTAAAGCTAATAGGCATCAAATTATTAAATAAAACCAAAACCCTATTAATTATATCAACGGAAGGCAATAAAAACCTCGTTACTGCATCTGATTTTGTAAACCACATAACTCCAGTCTCTGAGATAGCTCAGTTATGTGTATATATGTGTATATAGATATATATGCCTAAAGAGATCTGAAAATATATTTGTATATTCAATTGTATATAAATGATTATGGATTGTACGCATCTTAGTTATTATGCTGCTCTTTTAAATTGTAAAGTTTACTAAGATAAAATTACGAGATTTTCATTGCCCGCCATAGATAGTTCAAAACTTGTGACACTAATTGTAAGTGTTTGACGGTTTTTTGGAATAAACGGATGTTGATACCTAATTTTTTAAATATAATATCAGATCTAAAATTATTATACAACAGTAAGAGAGAGAGAGAGAATAACTTTATTATCATAAAATGGTGCTGGCCAAATACATTGGGTTGCTAAAAACACAGCATACTTATTAATCACTACAGACAATTGTTAAAATAATATATAATTATATAGGATTAACAATATGTATGAGCATAGTATACAATCTTTTTTTTGTTTATTATTCTTTATTATATTATTTATTTATTGTTTACAATATTTAAGGTTAGAAACATATGCTTTATATATTCATGAGATATTTTTATATTTCACTTCTTCTTTCACTTACTTATTTCAAATACTTTTTCAAACTATAAAAAAATATAAAAGTATACATTCAGTTAGTAAATTTCCTTAAATTCCTTTAACTTCCTTAAAACATGTGATTTCCATTAAATATTTTTATTTTTCACAAATTATTATTTATAATTTTTCGTCACTCTCCATTACCTTCTACGACTTTCTTTATTAGATATTGTTTTGTTTTTTTCTAAAATTCTTAGCTCTACAACGATATATTATACTTATACTTCCTGACTAGTATTTCCAGAGATCCATTTTCGACCTAAATCAAATACTTTCTAAAAACTTGTATTTAGATTTTTTTCATAACACATGGAGAGATAGGTAATCACTTAAAATAAATCAAATTAAAGGTACTTTAGGGATAGGAAATTTAAACATTGAGCATTTAATTCCTATTAAGTTACATCAATAAGGATAATACCTAAATAATATTAAATATTACTTAATTATACATCTATGCACCGAGTTTAACCAAAATCGTTATAGCCGTTTTCTAGGAAATCGTAAACCTTACTATTTATCGTAAATCGTAAACCTTACTATTTATTAAAAATACAGGTAAGTGAAAGTAAAAACAGGAATAAAAGTTGTGATGAAATGTAAACTATATTTTCGCATTTAATAGAAAACAATGCATCTATATAATCATTTGAGAGTTATTTACATTATCTCCAAAAAAGCTTTTTTTAATTTATGGCATTTTATAAATCCACACAGCCAGCCAGAAATTTATAGTGATTTTTTAAGGTAATTTTTGTCGAAATGTATTTCTTCATAGCTATATTCTTCATGGTTTACAACGGTGCTTATCTGATCGCTGCTAAGTGGCCGTATATGCTTACATCTAATGTTGCCATTGTCTAAGAATTGGAATAGCGTTCTCCTGTGAGATTCATAAGCCTCACATTTCGTACAGCATTCGGTATTACTCCTCAGAGGTAAGAGCTTTCTAAATTTAGCGTTCACAGACCTAATGAATTTAAAAAGAGGCGAGGGATCTTAAAGCAAGAACAAATTACTTTAATTACGGAGTCAGTTAGGCTCTCCTGTAATTGGGCTTTAGATCCCATTAACTCCTTCGACCTTGCTGCGGTCAAATTGACAATAAAATTGCAAATAAAGAGCAGCAAACCGAGAAAAATAAACGATCCTTAAAGTACTTTTAGGAACTTTATTCAATAAATGTCAGCAGTAATAGTTATAATAAAATTCGCCGTAGCGTAGAACATAAATTCCACACAAATTATAAATTATCCAACATAAAAAATAAAAATAAAAATAAGCTCAATCTAATTTCAACCTTACTCGCTTAGTGATAATTCCGCAAAATATTTCTTTAATATAAACTATAATATGAACTATATACAAACGTTTCGACAACATACATTTACTTCATGCCATTAATTGTCAAATACCAATACTATTCTTTGCTAGAGATATTAATTTTCTTATAGAGTAAAGATTTTCCTACTCTTGATGTCACTGAACGCATCTATTGTTTGCTTATAACTATTATCTTTTATACACCACTAAATTCTTACCTACCGTTATGTAAACAAATGATGAAGATGTATTTATATATTAATCACCATTTAAATGGTAATGTATTTATATATTAATCAGGCACTTTACATTGTCAGGTTCAGCTTACTGTTTTCTCAACAGAAACACAAAGCTTATTTTAATGAAAAATTTGATTTATTTTTTTAATTTTTATTTTTTTATTGTTTTCTTAAAAGAGTATATAACAGTGTATAATAATGGTATATCACTGCAAATATCTTTAAATGTCTTGTCATAGAGTTAATTGTTTTGTTTGTTAGCTTATAAAATGTTTACCTCATATTTTCTTTTTTTGTATTGATTTTATTTAAGCCAGATGTAATCTATTTATTTTGTTCTAATTTATTATTCTAAAGGGACTTTGTCCCAGGATAAAGTTATTTTCTATCAATCTATTTTATTTTGTGTTTTAAAATACATTATTTGAAATACTGCCAATGTCTGTTTTCTATTTATAACATTATATATCTCTTAATGTAATCCTTCTAATCAATTTGAAAATTGATGAAAAACAACTTCATCTCTGACTTTTTTAATTTTTAATATTTTGTACGATTAGTTGTCATTATGATGATCTGAAAATTTATTTGATGTAATAAGAATAGTAAGATAAAATGTATAATAGAATAGTAAGAAAATTTATTTGATGTAATAAGAACTAATCAATAAAGCTGTTGATCACTGAATGCTTAATAAATAATAAATAAATGCTTGAAGATTGGGTATTACTTTCCTTTGTTCCATACAAGAGAGAGTAAGTTGGAATTGGATTTTGGAGTGCCCTACAGCTCGGATGCAAAGTTCTTTTTAGATATGATATCGAAAAACTTTTATCAAGTTATATATATACACAAATCTGTACAACGAGTAGTGAAATGGCTGGCAATACAATTAAATATCACATCTCCTTGACAAAACAGTGATTTCATTATTACTTTATATGGTATTATGCAATATTTAGATAATTCTCTTTTTTAATAATTTATGGTGATCCAAAGGGGATTGCATTATAGGCGCAAACTTTTCATTCTGGTGATGGATCCCTCCAAAAAAGTATCATAAGTTTATGAATAAAAAATATCAGTGACAATTAATATAATTAATATAATTATTTTAAAACGAACAATACAATAATACACATAAAAAAAAAATTATATACACGTTTATATTTTTCTTTGCTAATGGGTTATGGCTATATTTCAAAATATGTTTACAAATTTATTGAATATATTATATATTTTTATTTAAATGTTTGAGGCAGTGATTTGAACTCTAAATTCTGCGATGCATGAAATTGGCAAGGAGAAATGTAATAATATTTTCACATAAAATGGAAGGGTCCATATAAATGGATCATAAAATCGTAGAATATGTCGTGACAGATAATTATCCTTGAATGTAAACTAAATTTACAATAATAGGCAAATAGAGTGTAGTAAAATATTTGCGTATCTACTTCTACGTCTTAGTTTAAACATCCTATCCAGTTGTACTGTTTTCTTAATTGATCTTGTTTACATATTTTAAACATTATACATACACGCAGCTTGATTGTTATTAATTGTGATTATATTTTGTTCTTCGAAATGTTGGGAGGCGAAAAAATATTCTCGCCGCCTCAATTTATTGGGGGCGACGGCCTCCCTCATCCATCCGAAGCCTGCGCCTATGGGTTGCATGACGCAAGTTGCGCCATCAAAAGATTATGGGGTTATGAATTTTTAAGAGGGAACATGTTTAAGAGTTATGAGTGCTTAGAGAATACTATATTTTGGTGAGTTTTTAGCTTAAGAGAATGTTCATATCAAGGAACAAAGGAAAACATATAACTTCAATTTTTATCATGTTCTTTTCATTTGTACCGTTTTTAAGAGGTAATGTTTTCAGAGATAAATACATGCTGTATTTTGTTTTTTAAAGAATGAAACACTTCCTTCGGCAAATCTTTGCCATCCGTGATACTTTCTTTACCTAACTCCATATGTCCATCCTCGTCCAGAAATTGATTCAATCAACTCCTGCTTCACCACCTATTTTACATTCAAACTTCCACAACCAAGTAGGATTTTTTTATTTGTTATTATTATTTATGAAATTTACAACTGTACATTTAATATACATTCAGAAAATGTGATGCAGATAAATACATGACATGACAAGGCTTGTAGTGAATCTACCCATTGGTAGTACTCCAATAAAGTTTCTAAATTAGGAGACCACGAGGCCATCTTCTCTTCAGACGCCTAGGAGGGTTATCAGGAATCGAAGGGAGCAAGGTTAGAAACGAGAGGATTCGGATGGCTCTGAAGTTTATTATGGAATGATAGATATATGGATTGGGCCAAATCAGAAACATATGAAACATTCAGGTCATTATGGATTATTTTGTGGGGAATTTATAGATTATGAAATTACAATCTAGCCGTTAATTGATAAAAGTAATTTTTGTATTTCTTTTGTTTGTTTATTTCTATTCTTTCTACATGCTAGGCTGATGTACATATTTCTGGAACATTGTTATTATTCTTACGAGACTTTAGTCCCAGAATATTTTTTTTTCATTTCATTTCATTCACTACTGCTCGAATGAACTCATTAATGTGATTTTTCGATTTTTTTTCTTTGATAATAAAAAATGTAATAATTAAGAAAACGATTTATATAATTGTTTTTGTTTTTCTATCTTGATCGTTACAGATTAATAACATTTAATACAATGTAACCAATATTATTAATCTGTAACGATCAAGATTTTATTATTTTATTTTACTCTTGGTTATTTCAATGTCCGTACTTCGTATACAGAACAATATGCAATAATAATAAAATCTAAAAATTATAGATTACAACGATAATATACCGTATTCATCCTATTCAAAGCTTATGAAACCAAGTGACATCATGGCAATTAACTAAAATGTGTGTAGGGACGCCGAGCGCCTGATAATATTGACAGAGAATAAACATAGAGTGAAGCAAACATGTCCTCTTCCCAGATAATGCGGCTATTAGTCATATTAAAATATATTTTTTCTGCCATTTTTATTTGTCCATTTGTACATGAAAAATGATTGCAATAGTTATGTGTACATTCTATAACTATATTGATATATCAATATAATTTTATAATAATGATATAATTGATTCATAGGTCCTTTTGTGGGGTATAGAGATTCTCTACTCACTTTATTTTATTAAAACCTTTTTAATACTTGTATTCAATAATTAATATTACTCTCTAATATTTGTTTGATATATTTCAACCCAGTTATAAACCACATGATTGGAAATTTTCTTTTGTATTTTGGTCATATCGCATTACTATGTTTAGAAGTTTCTTTCTTCAAATAATTTTCGTGTTAATATCTGGACTAATATGAAAATTCACTGAATGTTTGGGATGTCCTGCGAGGTAGTGGTGGGTCCAAGGTCTTCTGGATGTCTCTTTTTAGCAGATTCCTTCTTTGTTGTGGAATCTGATGGAACTTTCTTCCAGATTGTTATCAGCCTCCTCTCTTCAACAACTCCACTGGAACTCCGAGGATTAAATAGTCTTTAGACCGCTCCCTTCTTTCTAAGAAGCTGTGGACTCGTCCCTCTTCAGATATTTAGAAATATTTCTGACGAACATTTCTTCTCCTTTTTATTTTTTTTTCAGAGGATAATTTCTTGTCCTGACCAAAGTATCAAGATATCGATTTTTCAATAAAGGACTTGGTCATGATTCATTTTCTAATCACATTTGCACCTGCACAATATTGAGCCTTTCTTCAATTAAAGTTTCTGCATTTTGATTTTATTAGATTACCGATTTGATTCTAGCAGTCAGCATTTGATTTTATGTATATTTCTTGAAATGTAGTTCATTCAATAATATGTGAAAAATAAGGTTTTTTTTTCCAACTTTTTATTTTTTCTTCCCTGATCCTTTTGCATTTTAACAACTCAGCACAGTACACTTTCATAATGTAATTGTCATACAGGGCGTTTCAGGATTAAGTGGCCAAACTGAAAATACAATTTAAGGACCTGAACACAAGAATAAAAAATACCTATGAAGGTATGTCCTCAAACGCTTTGTTTAGGAGATATTCACACCTAAAGATTTTCATTGTTATGAATTACTTTCATAATTTAAATTAAGTTTTAAATTATTTAATTAAATGAAATTAGTTAGTTAAATAACTAAATGAAATTTAGTTAAATAACTTAAATGACATTTTGATATAAATTAAGAAACGACCAAGATTCTGTGGTCCTCACAGGTTTCGTGGATGACCAGGCTGTCTTGGCGCGAGACAAGAGTGGCTGAAAGAGTGATTGACAGCGTACAGAGGACATTTCAAGAAATTGGTCTGGCTATAAATCCTCAAAAAAGCATGGGCATCCTTCTAAATAAAGGAGAGCTAGAAACTACTGGAAACTCCATCCAAACATTGAAGAATAGAGATACGATTAAGTATTTAGGATGGACATTCTGGGGAGAGCTACAATTCAACAAAGATTCGGTGAATAAATTGAATGATAATCTAAACAAGCTGGTAACCTCTTGCTTACTTAAACCTGAGGAGAAACGCAACATTGTCAATCAATGTCTGTTCCCGGGTCTTACTTATCCTCTCCAAACTGCGCCCCTCACAAAGCTGCGTCCTGCCACACTGGACGGCATCGATTCGCAGGAGCGTAAATGCCGTTATTGGACTCCCTGCGAATACTTCCACGGCGATGTTGTATGCCTTCAGGAGATACCGAGGATTGGGATTAATCCGCTGCCACTGGGAGGCAGCTCTTCAACATTGGTCCGTTGCTCAGCGACTGTCCAATATACCAGATGTCCTTTTTCAGTCAACCTTCGATTATTTGGCTGAAGTTGCTGAATGTACCAAGAGATTGCGGGTTGATTAGGGTCATCGAAATGTCAGAGCTCTACTGCTGTCGCTATGAGAAAATGCATTTGAGGAATGGGCCCACTGCAGGTGGCAGAGTATTGGTGTTCGCCATTCTAAAGAGATCCCGAAAGCGAATAGATACATTTTCGAAAAGCAAGTACTTTCTGGGTCTGAATGGTCGAATGCCCTAAAACTAAACATTAATTATGCACCCCTGCGTGAAGTCCCAGGTGTCAACGGACAGGTCAGAGAAGTTGGGTCCTTCTGCCGTAAATGCGGCAGAGAGTCTGAAACACCAGCCCATGTGCTGGGAAAATGAGACCTTCAGAGAGAGAGTTCACCATGAGAGGCCTCTGGTTTGGGTCCCGCGGAACAATTCCAAAAAGAACAAGCAGCTTTCTCCAGGAACTAGGTGTCGACATTAAAGACGTATCGAGGTTGGCTGAAAATATAGTCCTCGACTCCCTGGGAATCATTCACCACCACGTGCATGGCTAGCCCGAGAGTTTTAGTTTATGTATTTATTTAATGAAAAATTGAAAAAAAAGAGAGAGAAGTGTGAGAAAGGGATATTAAATGTTAAAAAAAAAGGAAAAAAAACATGAACAATTAAAGGAAGAAAAAAAAAAGTATAAATATATATTTATTTTACTAATATACACTTACCACTTCTGTATATTTATATATAAGTTCATTTATTGTCCTACGGATTAACGAGTATGCTGTGTATATAGCAACCCAATATAATTGGAGAGCAATCTTTTATATTTTATATGAAAATAAAGTATTTCTCTCTCTTGTGTGTAAGTAGTATAGAATTTAGCCTGTAACTTGTGATTAATATGTGTGTGGCAGGACTTCGTTTTTTCATTATGAAATGACCTAACATTTATTCTCTGCATTGTATAACGTTTATGCACTTATTGGCTATTTCAATTATTCCGAGAAAAAAAATCGTATCATTCAATTTTTTTCAGTGTACTATCTAATAGCAATAATAATTTAATCAATTATTTTTTCTCCTTTACTTTTTTTCTGTAAAATTATATAACAACTTATTAGAGATTTTATATTATTAAAACACGATCAGTGGGAAGAAATTTGGTATTTTAAAAAAATTAATCATGAATTGATTGAATCTTATAAATTTATTAAATTAATATTTACGATTAAATATTAATAGATGGTGAATAAGAAAAAAAAAAAAGGTGACAGAACTATCCGAAGACGGTAATCGAGGCTGGCTAGGAGGCTCATCAAATACAAAGGGGACCCTCTTTGTAAGCCCCCCGGCCCACATTTCGTCCTCTTCCCTTCAAAGGCCCCCAACAAAGGCGCCCAAATCTCCTTAGCGCCTCCCATGCTTCTTCCTTTACGCTTCTTCTAGGCCTTTCATATTAGGGAATAGGGCATGGTATAATATCGCCTGGTAAAGATCGAAAATGATAAAAGTGCATTATTATATAAAGGAAATAAATGATGTATAAATTAGTATCACGTCTATATCTACACACACACAATATATATATATATATATATATATATATATATATATATATATATATATATATATATATATATATATATATATATATAATACTGTTTTATACAGTATTTTTATCCTTTATTTATACATATATTAGTTGGTATGCTGAGTTGAAGTGGCTCTATTCAGATTTCCGGAGGCAATATTTCCTAGGTATATTCCTTTTCTGAACATTGACAAACAAAAATCCATCTTACCTTCTTGATTTGTTTACTCCTTGTTCCTCTGGTCATTCGCTTAACACGAGATCCCAGTTTATAACCCTGCTTGTCCCCTGTCATTCAACCGTTTCCTTTAAAAAATCCTTTATCATGCGTGCTACCTTTTATTTGGAATTCCTTACCTCTCTATACGCAAATCCTCTTACTAAACCTCATTTAAACAACATTTATTCTTCCACCTCCTTAGCAATCAGTCTTCCGAATACATGTAAGAACGAAATTTCGCATTAAAGAGCTGCCACTCTCATTTGACTGTTATGTTACTGTTATTTATATATCATCAATATTGTTAATTAGAACAAATATGTGAACACACTCATTTATATTTATGTAAAAATTAATATGTTTAATTGCACTTAATTTATTTTAATTATAAGTATAGATTAATATGTTATGTTAGCAAAAAGTTTTCTTATTTTTTAAAAAGTTTTTATAATGCCAGACAATTTTCATCTCTTTGTTCATTATTATTATTCTTAGGGACTAAATGTTCCAGAATAAAATTTATTTTTCATCTTCTTCTTCATATATATACAATACATTAGTATAGATTCCTTTTTTGACTCTCAAGAGTGATGGATTGTGATGTTTGAGGTATGAATCCGAGAGAATTTCTTATAAAGATAGTCTTTTTTTTTTTTATTGACTACTTTTCCACTACTGTTGTTATTATCATCCTTGACCTAAATATCCTTTAAGATATTTTTCCATCCTTCTCAACCTAAGGCTTGTTCTTCTCTGATTGCATGACCCGCCAGGCTTTCTTTCACGTCTTCTTTCCAACTTACTTTTGGTCTTCCCTTTTTCCTTCTACCTTCTACTTCCAGTTTCATACAATCTTTGATGATCTTTCAAACGTCATTCTTTTCATATGCACAGTCCAACTTAACCTTCTCTCTTCAATAATTGCTATCATGTTTGTTTCCACCTACATTATTTCCAGAATTCTTTCATTTTTGATTTTTTTCACTTCTGGATTTTCTTGCTACCCTTCTCCGAAAATCTCTACTAATAACGGTCTTTTTCATTGTCTTGCTTTGGTGATACATGTCTATTTATTAGTCTGTTTATATCGAACTGTAGATTCGAGCTCCAAATGGTAGTCTATTTAACATATATAATTGGTGGTCGGATGTTTTTCTGGGTAAGGGGGGACGGCGGGGGTCAATGCCAGAGTTCAAAGCTCACCTGGCCACCCTAATAAATATAGATACAGTAAATATGATACACAGAAATTCAGTAGCATGAAAAGACCTGTAGAGAATCCATCCATTGGAATCCATTACAGAATCCAATAAATACAATTTAAATTTTAGCAACTCCTCGGATAAAACATTTTATTACGATTATTGCAGAAGGTTCCCAAGACTCACAACTTTTCAATTTTCATGAATGACCAACTGAACATGCATAAGATACTGTTAGTACAAAAGATCGAGTGTAAAAATTACTAGTTTTACAGGAGAGCATAAAAACTAATAATTTCTTTATGATTTATTAGTATAATTTCATACATTATTGTCCTCTGCTATTTTCCATAGTAGCACACTACTTATATAAGATGCAGACTATAAATTGTAAAAAATGGAATAAAATGAAAATTGTTTACATACGACCTTTTGTACTAACACTCTTTTGCACTTATGTTTTCACTCGTAAAATGGATGGAACAAAGAATCTATAGGAAAAATTCAACTTTTTGTTTGTTCGGAGTTAACGAGACCAACTTTTCTTCAATCAGAACAAAACTAATTGTGCTTAAATATGAAAATACGCGTGAAGCTCACACAACTATGATATTTAAGGAGGAAATCGAGACCCCGACGAGCTGGTTGAACTTCAATAGAAATAAACACAATCACAAATAAGACTTTTTTTTACGAACTCAGAGTAAAAATTAATTTAAATTTACTGAAAATTGCATGAAATCTAAGTGACGGCAGTGTCATGCCAGTAACGTTTGGAATCAACCAAACAATACAGGATAAATTAATTTTTTGAATGAAACCTAAAATTTTATAACCCATAAAAAAATTGTTCAACTTAAATCTCAATCCATATCATCTTTGCCTTACATGAAACCTTACACAGCCATTACATTGTTAACAATTAATTGTATAAATTTTAATTATTAAATTGATAATAGGTAATTTAAACTAACTAACTAACTATTTTCCTACTAACTAACTATTTTATAGGTAGATTATTTTCCAAATTTCCTTCAAGTTTCGGTCAAATCAAACGCGCAGTTTTCACACTATGGGCGTGTCAAATAATACATTTTCTGATCTGAAGTATTTTTTTTTTTTTAGTATTGGATAGAATTTTATAAAATTCATTCATACTTGTTCATCTGTTTACCAGTTTCCTAACGTCCCTCCCAATTTGAATAAAATCGAACGTGCGGTTTTAGAGATATAAACGTATCAAGAAAACCACATTGGCGCATATATAAGAAAAACTAATGAACAGAATTAAATAAAATTGACAATAAATAAGTTTTTTTACCAAAACCTACTTTTTATCCAACTTTGAGCCAAATCGAAAAGGCTGTTCTGAAATGTTGGCATATCTAAAAAAAATACGTTTGCCTGTGCGTAAGTGGATGGAATGTGATAACGAAGAGAAGGATGGTTGGGGTGATCAGTCAGAATTAAGAAGGCAAAAATAAATAATAATATTTATTTTAACATTTGCCGACGTTTCGACCTGAAGTTCAGGCCTTCATCAGGGCTATGAAAAGAACCAGATAACAAGGTTTGAGAAACATAAATAATATAGGCAAAAAAATTAAAGTAAAATGAAGTGGGTAGAATAATGAGAACAGTACGACCTAAGAGATAAATAATAAAAACCGTTACAAAGTGTGGAATGATGAAGTAAACATAACCAAAAAAGGTGACATAAGTATTAAAATGGCAATCTTAGAATAAAATATAATGCAGAAAAAAGGAATATGAAGTTATATAAGAAATGAAAATAAATAGTAAAATTAAGATATTGCAAATAGAATAGATGGATAGAAAGTTGAGATATTGTTAAGTCTATCAAAATGTACTGACAATGTACAATAGAATAAAGAGTTAAAACAGAGAAAAGGAATGAAAGGAAGGAGGAAAAAAAGAGAAGACTTAAATAAGAAAGAAAAACCAACCTCTTCCATACGCTGACTGGAATAGAGAGAAGTGATACTAGCAAGGGGGGGAGGGAGAAATGTATGGTTGAGAGGAGAGGTGTATGGCTCGGTTGTTAGCCCTAATGAAGGCCTGAAATTCAGGTCGAAACGTTGGCAAATGTTAAAATAAATATTATTATTATTTTTTTTTGCCTTGTTATTTCTGACTGATCATCCCAACCATCCTTCTCTTCATTATTCACGTTAGTCAACCATTAAGCCACAATTAGGAATATGATAACATTGTTATGAGACTATGTAAAAACCTACCCACAGAATCCCAAAAAAATTCATAAATATCGAAGAAATGGTAGTAGGTGATATGCTCGTTACATCGATTTGACTACAGACAGACAGACACTAACCAAATTTGATTTTTGATGTCTAAAACGTAAAACACGAGTGGAATCTTTCGATTCTGAGCATTTTTTAACTCTCGCATTAAAAAATAAATTGACAATTTTTTTTAAATAGATAAAATCCATGTTTAGTTTCATTGCCTTTAACAAATAAAATAGAACAGTGTAGAACAAATCTGTTCCCTGTTTGACAGCTAGGATTTCGCAACCGAATTAGGCTGGGAACTATCGAGGTCGGCGTTATTTACATGGCTGGGAGTTTACGAGTCACGATGTCGCCGCAGAGTTAGTTCACGACCCGTGGGTAACTAACAACTGTAAAGAACAGCAATTTTTCTGCGCAGCTGGTGGCTGGCTGCAGAATGTCACGTCCTCCAGTCACATACCTCGTTGGCAGTTATAGCTATTGGTTGAGGATGCAGTGTCGTAATATATACATGTTTATTGCAGCCTATGTATCGAATAATGTTATATTGCAATGATTAGTTACAGTTATTTGTTCTGCTTGTCATTTCAAAATATTTTACTGATTACAGCACATAAACCTTGAGGTATTGCCTGAAGAGAAATCCTTAACCGACTAACCTAAATAATAAAATAAACCTAAAAAAAATTCTATTTTACATGTATTAAAATTATATTTGTGGGTTGATGGTTGACTGTAGTGAATAATAAAGTGAAAGATAGTTAGGGTGACCTCTTCATTAAAATTATATTTATTTAATGAGTAATAACAATAGAATCTACCAAACCCAAAGGCAATTGTGCTCGAGGTATCCATTAAAACTATATATCATCGGTTTATTGCAAAAGTTCACGAAGTACACTTTTTATGGAGCTTTATTTTAAGAACGTTAATGTGAATTTCTATCTTGTTTATGCCCTAATATAACAGAAACCTTTTCTTTTATAACAGATATAGCGGCAATAAGCGGACAATTTTCTGATTTCAATAAGGAAAAATCATCAAAGTTCTTAATGATTTAAGGTTATAAAATGTTACATAATGACTTTTTGCAATGAACTGACGATATGCATAAAATTGTAAAGAAATGTAAGTAAAAAGTAAAATAATGATAATGATAATAAATAATAAAACAAGTTCATAATAGATTAATGCTAAATTTATGAACAGTTAATTAAAAAAATTTGGGACCCATTTTTTATCCCAAAACATAAACAAATAAATATTTTTTGAAGTGATAACTTCGTTAGGTGCCTTTTGCACTTTTTTTGTGGAGAGAGAATTAGATTAATCCATTAGAGCACTCGGGTCAAGTCGGCTATAGTCGACAAATTGAAATGTTTTATAAATATTTTAAAATATCTCAGAAATTAAAAATCGAGCCTGCATAGAGTATGCAAGGAAATTTTTCTGCATTTTATTCTCTCTTTAATAAGGTATAATTCTATAATTACAATTTTATCTTAACGCGACGCCGTGTTAGGGAGGCGAAAAGGAAAAAATAGTGCCAAAAACCAAATGATAACGAGGTTAGTTAAGATACTAAAAATTCAGCAGTTTGTCTTCTTTGTAATATTTTCTTTTTTATTGCATGTTATTTTCTTTCTAAAAATAGCAAAAAAACACTTTTGTTACGATGTACATATTCTAAAAAATTATTGACTAAATAACAATAGTAATAACAATAATATTCATTTGCTATAATTATATGTATATATATATATATATATATATTCTTTTTCATTTTTACTTTTTAATTGTTTACTAGGCAAAATTTCTTTTATTTATTATTTGATAAATATTTGGTACTTAAAAAAACTATTTATTTCTGTTCCATTTACCCTATTTTATAAACATGCGTAGATAAACATTTAATAACCTGGATCTGGACTATTTTTAATTTTTTTTATGATATTCCGCATTTCTTGTATATATCTCATCACCAACATTATTTAAAATGGAAGAAAAATAAAAATAGTATACCCATGTTACTACATTTCTTATTATTTCGAAGGATGCCAATAAATTGATTTATAGAATGTATGTAGAGAAAGATCAGCCTTTAAACTTCATACCTTTATTTATTTAAATGCACCACGTTCCGAAGCCAACCTGGTACCTTATTTAATCCACAGATAGTTACATTTATAATAATTATTCATTTCATTTACTATCATGCCTAAGCGGCAATACTATAGGCGTCTTGCTCTTCGCCTTTGTGTTCTATCATTCGTTACCTAAACGCTTTATTATTGTACATTCTTATACTAATGTAAAAATATAACAATAATCTAAAACTTAAGAGCATTTAAATTAAATAAAATTCCTTGAATTTGCGAATTGAATTGAATTATCTCCGAATAAAACCAGACAGATAACCATAGTTGCTAAAAAATTGTTGTTAAAAAAGGTTTAAATCTTATACACATTTCCTAATCTCTGGGGGATACATATTCTATTTCTCTAAATATCTCATTAGCACTTCTAGCTTGGATATTTCCTGTTATTCTTTGAAAGATTCAGTTTAGAAATTTAAACGTCAACACGTCCAATCCCGCAAGATACCAACTTCCTTGGATGAAAACAATTTATACTTATTGTTATAACTCTTAGCAGGGAAGGCATGAGGATTATATATCTTGATGTAAGAGGAGATTCAATAAGGCTAAGACCGGAGAGAGACTGGGAAGTTGCGGCGACCATTGCAACCAACGGACCTAACTTCAACCCAAGAACTTGGGTCTCGTTATCGGCTTAGTTCCTAACCCATAACAAGCTTACTTATTGTTTCTTACCATTTATTCTACAACCAAACAACATGTTACCAGATAACAGTAAAAATACTAGAAGTCACTTGGTCCCTTCAGAATAAATAAGTGTGTTCAAACAGTTTGAATAAAATATTGGCCAAAAATAGCATAAATAAAGTTCAGTCAGTGTATACATCATAAAAAAGTTTATATATAACACATATTAATAACAAAATACAATTATCTTTAGAATGAATATAATTAAAATGCATATAAATCAACGAAAAAGGAAAATAGATAGAAAAAAAAAGAAAACTTAAACTATGAATCAATAAGTTAAGCTAAAGTGTTTGGCCTCATGTTAAAATAAAGCGGAAGACCTAAATGGACTATTTAAATGGACTACGTTTCGGAGCCACCTGGTATCTTTTTAAATCCTCAGATTGTTACATTTATAATAATTATTAATTCCATTTACTATCATGTTTAAGCGGCAATACAATGGTCGTCTAGCTTCGCCCTAGTATTATATCATTCATTCCCTAAACACTTTATTATCGTATATTCTTATACTAATGTAAAAAAATAACAATAAGCTAAAATTTAACAGCATTTAAAATAATAAAATTCTTTGAAATTGCGTATTAAATTATCTCAGAGCAAAACCAGACATATAACTATAGTTGCTAATAAATTGTTGTTAGGTGGTTATTGTTAAAGAAGATTTAAATCTTATATATATTCCTTGATCTTTGGAGGGTATATATTCTATTTTTCTAAATATCTCGTTAGTACTTCTAGCTTGGATATAACCTGATGTTCTGTGAAAGATTCCGACGACTCGTCGGAAACTTTTTTACTCACTGTTTTCCAAATCATCAAAACTATAACTGAGATAGAAACTAAATACCTACTTATATTAACTCAAACCTATACGGGCATACTCTTCACACTATACCGTATATCAGCGAGCCTCACAGATATGCGGTATAGCTGAGAAAAAAAAAACCACTAGCATAAACGTCGAACTTTCTAGTCAAAATACTGCGATTCAAAACTACAGCACCTTGGTACATGACTAACAAAGCACTATATCCTGATTTCCTACTGACACATAAAGACACGTTACAAACGATTCTATGCTAATATACACGTACATACTAACAAGAAACATGGCTTCAGCTGACATGCCAATCGATACGAGGAAGGTACTAAAAAGATGCTGGATGAGAGACCTCCTTCCTTAACGAACCATGGTAATTAATTCAAGCCAGGGAAAAGTTACTGCTGGGTGCTATCCTTCCACATGCCGGACTAGTCAGTTTCTTTATTCTTTATGAGATAATCTGCAAAATGTCAACATTTCGTCGGCAGATGCGGAATAATATTCTAAGTTTAAAAAAAAATCATTAAACTAAACATTATATATTGAAAATATTATTCATATATTAATCCATATGCAAAAACACCTCAATTAATCGACTCCAGCCGACTTTCCTCGAGCGTTACACATCGCAGATCTGACTGCTTAATCTAATTCACACTTTAAAAAAAGTGCAAAATGGCTCTAAAGAAGTTTTCACTTCAAAACTTAAATTAAAAAAAAAATATGCTTTCCTCATCCATTAAGTAAATGCACTATTCAGAATTGAATTAAAGTTAGTTATCTCACATTAACAAAGGCATTAAGAGATAAAGCAGATGAATGGGAACTGTTTAAATAAAGCAATTGTGGAAGAAGTGGAATGGACCCGGTGATGGATCTGCCACTTAGTGGAGATGGCACACCATCTTCTGGAGCAACTCCGGCTATTGCCGCCTGTATTCTATCTCGGTCTGGAAGGAAGGGGAAAGAAAAGTTAAGAAATTCGTGGTGGCATTTGGTTTCTGTGTAGTTGCTTGATAGAACAAGTTGGATCAAGATTAAATATTGACCATTATTTTATAAACATAAAATAATAAACCTTTGTGATCGATGAGAACGAATGGGTTATGGAGGTCATTATGAAGGGTTTTATTGGTTATATAGAAGGGAGCATCATTAGACTGCAAGGATTGAATGAGTTTGATGTTAGAAAGTTTTTCTGTTCCCCACAATTCTAGTACGTAGGTCCAGATGTATTTCAGGATTGTCTCTTAAATTAGTAGTTTGTTGTCGACTAAAAGTTGAGATTTTCTATTCTTTCAAAAATCTATAAAGTTGTCCGTATCGTCTATTAAGTTGTTGTATTTTAAGAGTTAGGAATTATGAATTTATAATTCATTTAAAATTAGTCTTTATTTTTAAGGAGGGATAGAGTTGTAAATCATATAAATTCATCTTTCATAAAAAATTCTGTTATTACAATTTACTTCCTATAAAGGAAAGAACATATATTCAATTGAGTTTTTTAAAAATTATTTTATTTTATGCTAAACAGGTTGTAATAGTTATGTATGGTCCTGCTTCGTTAGTTTCTCTGTCATTTTCCTCGACAGAGTCCTAGGTCGTTCTAGTCAGGAGAGGGAACAGTAAAAAGGTGGACGGAGTACTGTCATAACCCCTTACGATGTCCCAGGATAACGTGTTGGGGAAATTGAACGCTCTTTGGGATCATATGGAAATAGGACTTTATTGTTATTTTCTTATGGCTTGTTCGATTTTTAGGCTATACCTGCCTGCGAAGATCAGTTTGTTCCGTTGTATGTGATCTTGTAAAATTAAAAAAAAAAAAAAGAAGGAATAATGTAAAAAAACTTGCTATTTCACGTAGAAATTATGGCAATACAAATGCTGGTAATATATATATATATAATATATATAATATATATATAATATATATATATTATATATATTATATATATATAATATATATATATAATATATATATATATATATATATATAATCTTAATGAATGATGAAAAGCAATAATACTAAAATTAATCATAATTCTTTGTTTTAAGATAACTTTACCAGTTATTTTCGTTTTATAGGCTATATAAAGCAGTCCAAAAAAGGAAAAACGACAAAATTGAAAATTGGTGGAATATTGTTTTTTTTAATTTTAGTCTGAATTTATAATTTTTTTTTATATTTAACTTATTTATTGAAAAATATTACAATCTGTCTCAATGGACATTTATAATAGTGTTCAGAGATCACATTCACACTCTATGTACAATAAATAAAATAAATTATTCAGAAAAATAATATATATACAAAAAATAAGAATAAACTAACCTAAAAATAAATAAATAAAAAGAACACAAACATACCTATATACAATATGAATTTGTAAAATAATTTACAATTCAATTTACTAAATTTACTTTAGATGTGTTATGTTTCTATTTCTTT
Source organism: Nezara viridula (assembly GCA_928085145.1). Taxonomy (NCBI): domain Eukaryota; kingdom Metazoa; phylum Arthropoda; class Insecta; order Hemiptera; family Pentatomidae; genus Nezara; species Nezara viridula. The sequence continues at coordinate 21,883,073 of OV725080.1, read as the reverse complement.
GTTTCATTGTATCCCTTTTAAAGTAAATTAGAATTTCTCATAGGTTAAATAAACATTGTTTCATTTACTTATATTAGTAAAAATAAATAAATAAAAATAAAATTCGTTTATAGAAATTTCATATTTGTAACTTAATAAATATTTTATTTTTAAATCATATTAATTATAAGTTGTCCAAGAGACAGATTGTTGTAATACTCAGTAAAGAAATAAAAAATAAAAAAAATTAATTATAAGTAGTTTAACTTATTATTTTGGAAATTTAGTTTATTTATAGTTATGTCTGTTTTTTAAAATTTTACTTATCATTAGGTTATTTTATTATTAGGTAATTTTAAACTGTTTTAATATTGTAATATGGTCAGGATTTTTTTACCATTAACAGTCCCTTTTTTTATTTAAAATTTTACTTGTAGGGGAGCTTTCGGTGACCATGCAGCATATTCATCTCTGTAATTATAATAATCCAATTAGTATAAATTAACAGTTAATCTTGCCATACCTTTATCTATTTAAAAAACATAAAGGATAAGAACAGCGTTCTTATTCTTCGTCTAATGTCAGCTTTCTCCGAGAATAGGACTCCTCTTTGTCGAACACCATCTTACTGAGTGTTGAGGATTTACTGTCAGCACCCTCTATATTATCCCAACTATTTGGTAACTAAAGTTACCCTACCTTATTTAATTTACTATTATTTAAATTTTTATTGATGTTATTATTTGTGAATAGTGTTGTGGGATGTGGGCCGTTTTCTGTTTTGAATTTAGCACATTTTTTTTCGTTTATTGCTATATAAATGGATTCCATAACTTTTAGCTTTGATCGGTAGTTTGATTTATGAAGTATTTTAATATTTTCGAAATCTATTTCATGTCTGTGGTTTTTTGCATGGTTCGATAAAGCGATAACTGTTTGTTAGAAAGCTTCTCTACAAATAAAGTTTTAAATAAAAAAAAAAAAATAGGTATGCCTGCATCTAAGATGTTTATTTTCATTAATTTTTTTAAAAAGATAATTTCAATTCTATTTTATTCATTTATTTTTATTTTATTATTACTATTATTTATATTTCCTTCCTTCACTATGATATTTTATTTTGTTCTTTTATAGCTTTATATTATTTGAAATTAGCTTATTTATTTATTTTTTAATTTGTAAATATGGTGTGAATGTACTCTCAGATCTCTATTATAAATGTCCTTAATTGAGACAGATTGTAATATTTATCAATAAACAAATAATCCATAAAAAAAAAGAAAAAAAAAGAGACTATCAATGGTAAAAAAATCTTGAACTCATAAGTTATTTCATTTTTATTTATTATGGATGATAAATATTCAGGACGCAGTCTTTTTTAAAATTGTATTTAATTTTTTATTTATGCCTACGTTTCAATCCAAACATGTGAGTCATCTTCATGGCTGACAATTTTTAAAATACAATCAGAGATATAATATTAACGATCGATAATGGTAAATAATAAAGTATAGTGATTGATGGTACATAAATCTTAACTAATATTGCAATACACATATTAAAAATGAAAGATGTAAATAGTTATACAAACTAAAAATTAAAAACTAATGTATATAATCCATTTATACAAATTATTATAATCGGTATTATAATATTATATCTCTGATTGCATTTTAAAAATTTTCAGACCTAAAGATGACCCTCATGTTTGGGTTGAAACTTTGGCAAAAATAAAAAATTAAAAAAAAATGACTGCGCCCTGAATATTTATCACCCATGATTTGTAGAACAGTCGACTAACTTGCTTCAATAATTTTTATTTATTGTATATACTGTTTGATTATTAGTTTTTTTTATTTATTTCTTAATGACATTTACAACTGTATTAAATAAATACATCTAGTAAATTTGGACATAATGGATATAATGACATGAAAACACTTGCTGAGTAACTACCCAATGGTAGCACTCTAATGATATGTCTACATTGGGAGATCACGGGGCCATCTTCTTTTCAGACGATTCAGAGTGATTATTATTAAATTGTTATTTTGCTTCAGTTTATTTTATGCGCATATAGTGTGGACGTAGTCTTTCCTCATTATACTTATTGTCTTTGTGACAATAATTATCATTATTAAATATTATATTGCTTAATAAATAAATTTTAAAAAATTATTTTTTTATCAACAGTTATTTTATTTTATTATTTGTTTATTTTTTATATATCTTTTATCCGATATTTATGTTACACGTTACGACACTTTTCTTTCAGATGAGCGGTCTGAAACAAGAGCTATTCACTAAACCGGCGCTATTTATATGGAGGTTACAAAGGGTAATGGTGCTGAGGGAGACGTCGTTAGTTATATAATAATGGCTCCCAGTTCAATAAGATATTGATTTTATAAACGATAGTGCTAATGACGTTTTGTCAGTATGAATAGTGTTCGCGGCCATTATGGGCCCAACAATATGGGCTACACCTATCGGCTCATGTGTAATTAATCCCTCAAGGATCAGATAATTACGCGACAAAAGGTTTCTTAATTGCATTGTTTGATCTCGTACGCTATAGTCCCTTGGCCATACACTACACACCAAGGACTCCGGCCTCGAATGCTTTCGTTACGTTGACCAACGGCTCTATTATATATTATCGTCCTACGGCCGTCGGTGAATGGAATGTTCCAACGTAAGGGCTAATTTTAAAAATGAATGGATTCAATTATGAATAAAGTAATAATTAAATAATTTTTGGTAAGTGTTCTGTCACAATAGTAACAAAAAAAAATCAAGATGATTGTGAAAACGTAAAAAAAAATACACCTTAAGTTATGATACGATTAGGATTAATTTTCTTATTATAAAACACTAAGAACAATTGAATACTTGCATATTAGAAAAAAAACATAGTTTTTTATTAAATCTCTTGAATTTTCCAGAGCATTTATAAATAATAAGATTTATAATTTCGAGGAAAATCACTTTATTTAATCCTTACACCTCCATTCCATGCTTCAATTCATTTTAATTTTCTCGAAGTTTCAGGCAATTTTGATCATTTTGAAGTCGAAATATTTATATCATTATCCTATCATCTATTAAATATTATTTTATGAATGTAATATAATTATTGCAAATTTTTATTTTTCTTCCCCTCACATTCTTCTAATTGTAAATGTCATAACTTATTTATGAAAAGTCAATTTATTATATAAAATTACCTTATGGACCGTCAATAAATTAAATTTTTTTTTTAAATTTACATCAAATGTTACACATTTTCGTCCTTTTAATACAACAGCCTTATAGGACGAAAATGTGTAACATTTGAAGTAAATTTTAAAAAAATATTTAATTGTTGACGGTCCATAGGTAATTTATAAAATTGACTTTTCATAAATAAGTTATGAAATTTATAACTAGAAGAATGTGAAGAAAAAATTTTTTACAATAATTATATAAAAAAATAATATTACATAGATGGCAGGATAATGATATAAATATTTCGACTTGAAAATGAGAAAAATTACCTGAAACGTCGTCGAGATAATTAAAATGAACCATAAATTTGAACAGCAATAGTATTCCAGCGATGAACAACGTGGTAAGATTAATGTTACAAGATGGAGATTACAAACTTTTCAAATAATAGCAAGTTCATATTTAGCTAAAAACTTGAAATAATAATGCGTTTGGGAGGTATGGTGGGGACTGGATGTGTGGCCCGAGACATCATGTCGTAGCGCATATATACATATATATATTGCTGCCTTAGCTAACAAAAGAAATAAGGGTGAGCTCATTTATACTGAAAGTGCATAAATGGTATGCATTCTGATGTTAATCTGCTGTAAACTAACCCACATTGCTAATATAGAAGTGCCAATACATGTATGAAGTATTGTTTGTTTGTAAAATATTATTCATTTCTAACTAGTCAATAATTTTTTTAACATATTTTCCCAGTTCTTTACGTTTCACCCGGAATAAATTATATCAAATACGGGCAACTGTCCTTTTTAGGAAGTTAATAAAAACTTGTTTTTGTAACATATCTTCAATTCAAATTAATCATAATTTTTTTTTCATGATTCAGCATGAACATTGTTGATTAAAATCATCAAAAACATTTTTAGTTCAAACTTAAAACAAAATTTGATGTATTATTTTCTTTCTAGAAAGGCATAATGTCAGACTTTGATATGAAGCCACTCATATATAATGATCGGATTTTGAATTTTTGTAAAACGTAAAATGATTTTAATATGAGTGCGATGTTATTAACTTTTTATACGAAGCAATCAGCTAATTTTAGATGTATTCAACTTGTATAAAGCTTCCTCGTTAACTTAATCTGTGCTGAGGTGATAACAAATTGAATGGGTTCGATTATCGCAGAGAGCTATGAAATCTACTCCGATTGGGCAATATATTAGCGAGATTTATGGAAGTAGAGATATCGATACCTGCTCGGCATCCTATCATTGTTCTATCAAGTTATCATTTGCCGACTCCTTGTTATAGCCCTATTATCGAATATGGCGCCCGTGTCTCGGAATTCTAGGTACCTGCTTTGAACCCGCAATGAAGCCGAATCTATATTGACTTTATAGGAAGTATAAACTGCCAATCCATATATTATTTTTTATCGAAAATAATATTTAATGTCCGTTATATTGAATACTATCATAAACAATAATATTCTAGGGATGATCTATTTGCTTAAATAATTTTCGGAAAATTAACATTGAAATTGAAAAAAATATATAGATTTGTTTTACAATAGTTTACTCCACGTATAGTACATTCTATATTTTAGTAAGAGGGAATTCACGACCTGGTGCATGAGATAGAAATCTAAAAATAAATTTCTTAACAATTGAATATCTTGCAGTCATCGAAAGTGAAAGGAGTGAAAGGTGATAACTATAGGTATTTAAAAAATATTTATTTATTGAATAATATAACATTCCGTCCCCTGGACAATGGTTATAGGGAGGTAAGATTACTTTCACGCTATATGTTCGAAAAAAAAAATAAACAGGACCAAAATAAAAACTAAAGAATAATAAATATATATACAATAAAGAAAATAAAATTACTTAAAGATGAATAAATTTTAAAAACATGATATGCATACATATATACCGTAACTATAATTGGATGTTCAAATCCATAATATTTTTAATAATATATCTTAAAACCTATTTACCATGCTTTTACGACTCTATCAATATTGTATTTCTTTCACTAACTATAATTAACATTAAACGGGACTGATTTTTGAATGATTTTAGGCAATGACAAGACTAGAAAATAAAATATCTTAAAAACAGGAAAATTATGTTAATTTTGGCTAACGAATTTAATTTCATCAGAAAACAAAAAACATATGAATGGTTCAGTGATCTTTTTTTTAAAAAAAAAAACCTATTGAGTGATCACTTGAATTTTATTTTTGTAATGGTCATATATATATATATATATATATATATATATATAAACATAGGAGTACGAAAAGTATTCTGCTCTAAAATAATCTATATTTTAGAACTTGTTTTCTCAAACTTCTTTCCCCTGCCCTGATGAAGGCCTGAACTTAGTTTCCAAACGTTGTCTAATGTAAAAATATATATAATTATTTATTTTTTACGATTTCAATTAGACTGAAGAACCCAACAATGGTTTCTTCAATTATTCACTACATTCAACCATAAGTCTACAATTATATTTTATTTTATTGTAAATACAATACTTATTATTTATTAACTGAATTCGCCTCTACCCAATAAGATCATTGGCAATTCTTTCTTGACTCCGGCCTTCTATATTCTATTGAAATAGTGAGACACACGACTTTACAAAAACATACGGACCTACTACATACCACCTTCGAATTACGGAAGGCATATCAAATTTATTGATAGCGTCAAATACTCGACAAACCCACTTTTTAAAACACATACTCCACTTACTCACTAACCAATGAGATGGCAGACATATATTAAAAACCTATTACTAGACTGAAAAATTGACATTTACAGGACACTAGTGAGCCCCGTCACTAGACTAAGACGAACCATAACTATGAATAACCACAGTACTCCCAATTCCCCACCCCACTCTTAAAATGCACTCTGTGCAGTATAAGAGTTCATGCTCAAGCCTCGTACTTCCACTCTGTTCTCAACACCACATAATATCGAGTTAAGAAAAAAAAAAAACTATTGTAGAATCTCGTTTCTTAGAAAAAAACTAATTAGGATTTCTACATCTCTCTCGGTATCTTGTAATATTTTCTGAAGAGTTCTGTGTATGTTGAGGTTCTTTCTTGTGGCTGCATAGTATTTATAGCTCACGAGTATGAGGTCCAGGTTATTTCCTCTTTTCTTGATTTTATGTTAGAAGTGCACCATTTAGCACTGTTTGGTTTTATTTGGACTAGTTTGGAGGGGTTTCTTCTCCAGGTCTCAATAAATTGATCTATTATCTTGGGTTTTGCTTGCCTCACCCAGTCCTCTCGAGGAACATAATTAATGGATTTTATCTCATTATTGACATTAGTTCGGGCTATTCAGGATGCAACGTCTGCCTTATCATTGCCTTGCATATCACAATGAGACGGAGCCCAAACAAAATCTGTTAGATTTCCTCCCATTTTACCGATTCACATAAGTTCCAATATTTCAATTAATGTCGCATGTTTCGATACTTAGTTTCAAATTGCCAGAAGTGCACTCATTGAATCAGAAACAATAAAGTTCTTTTGTGGTTGCTTGTTTGACTATGTTAAAACTACCTTTATGGAAGTTGCCTCTCCCGTAAAGATTAAACTGTCTTCAGTCAATTTTTAAATAAAATAGTATTGTTTTTTTCCACAGTGTGATTTTTTTAAATATCAATGTGATATATTTTATTTGTGACATATTGCATATATATATATATATATATATATATATATATATATATATATAAATGTATTTGTAGCATGTGTAATGCAAACGAAACAGAAGATCTGTGATGATGTTAAACTACGGAGAGCTAATTTATATTAACCAAGAACTCAAATTCATAAAGACATATACAATCAATATGTAATTAAAGTTCAGAATTCTAAAACTTTCACTTTTTATCCTCAACTTCAATAAATTATATTGATGACAAAAGCTCATTGAAGGTGATCAGACGATCTCTATTACTTCCTGGCTGCTTGTCCGATACTCTCTGAATTTAGAATTAAATGTTTAAAGTCTAGAAATTTATCTCGGGATCAAGTTGTAGATTTAATAAATGGAAACAATTGAAAAGAACTAGTAAATTAATGCAAGTCTGCTTTCTCCTATAGAATAATGCTCACCAAAGAATTTAACAATTAATAAATTGGAGAATTTTGGTGCCACTCTTTTTGTAATTAAAATATGTATATAACTTTTACATTGTAAATATAACTTTTGTTTTTTTTTCTTATTATTAGTTGTATATAAATAGATTGAAATATATATTTTTTATAAAACATAGACTTCTTTGACGGTCAACAGACCATGTAGCACGTCTGATTTTCGGTTTGAAATCCAAAAATATCATTTTGTATTGTTTCGTAATTTGTATTATGCAATTTAAATTAATAAAGAGACTTTTTCTTCTTCTTCTGCTTCAATATAAATGTATTGAGCAAAAGTATAGACTCACAGCGATTGTAAACTTGTTGTTACAAATATGAAATAATAAATCATATATATATATATATGTAAAAATGAAGTGTATATGTCGCCTTACTTTCCTTTCAACTACTTAGCCAATGCTGACACCAGAGGTAGAAAATGGTAGATTGATCCAAGAGATATAGGACCAGAAATAGAGCTTGCTATTTTTAGTTTGTGCTATATATCCTTCGAGCACCTCGCCTCCTGGAGTCATGGTCTTCATTAAATTCTCTCCGCCGTGGGGTCTATAAATGGAAGGGGTCTTAAATCAGTTGGGAAAAGGTCGATTCTTATCATAACTCCTCTACTTTCTCCCTTAATTCAAAAGAAAAAATAACCCTTCAATATGCTACTATATTCTCATAACTTCTGATTTTCTGTTAAGAATGAAAGTAAACTTTATTCTGAGACGCCTACTTCCCTTTCAATATAATATAAATGTACACTTACAGAAACATTTATATAGCTACAGATAATAGTAATAAAATGAGTAAATTATAATATTGAATTTATTCTTATTGACTGTAGGGTTCTACAAGGACCTGGGATTTTCTTAAAATCTCCTCCAATCATCTCTTTAATGGTTAAGCATTCGCCATCTTCGGATTCCCACTCTTTGAGGGTATCCTTCATCTCGTTCTACCATCTCAGACATGGTCTTCTTCTTCCACGTCTTTCGCCAGGTCGATCCTCCAAAAAGCGTTCGATAATTCCGCCTCTAGGAATACGCGCCACATGATTCCCTTTTCCTCATCTGATTTGATTACCCCTCACAATTAAGACCAAATCCGGCTTCGCTTAGACCTCGCACAGTGCTTTATTGGTGCGAATTCATTACTGCCCATATTCACATATCGAATCATAAATCCTAAGAATAACACTTCTCTTTCATGATAGATGCTTCTTTTCTAAAGCTTTAGAAAACATTAAGCCTCAGAACAACTCTTAGCTCTAGTTACTATACTAAACATTAACTAAAAAATAAAACAAAAATTTGTAAAGTAAATAAACTTGAAAATAGTTTATTTTCTGTAATCTGTAAAATATTACAGAAATGGATGTTTCTGTAATATTTTACTTTAACTAATTCACTAAGTATTTACAACGAGGGAAGGAAATTTCGAACTTTGCACATGACCTTCCACCTATGCGGAGACTTTGCAAGACCAAGACCAAGGCCGCCCAACTGTTGCAAGACCAAAATCAGGTCTGGTAAAAAAAAATCAAATTTTGGAATATAAATTAAGGCAAAATAGTTACTAATACTTGACAATCTTAGTTACTATATGTAAATAATTGGTATAACTAATATACTTCTGGATTTAACTTCTCTAATTTTTCATTCGGGCTTAGTTAGTTTTCTTCTATTTAAAAATTACAGTAATATCTAATAAGTAATTGCAGTAATAAGCTAATAAGTAACTGCAAGACTGTTGCGAGACTCTCCCGCAAGACCAAGACCATGACCAATACTGAGTTTACAAGACCAAGACTCGTTTCGGTCTCGCATTTGGGGAACTCTAGGAGACACAAACAGAACTTCAGGAGATTCCCTGTTCTATTCTATTAACCCCATCTCTGATACTAAACCCCGTGGTGATTTTGCAGGAACGCTATACCGACATGCTTTCATGTATTGAGTAGACAATTTCGCCGTTGGCAGAGCTGCAATATATACATATTACAAAAGGTCGCTCGGCCAGTGCTGTTTCAATCTTCGAGGAGGAGAGTAGGGTGGTATATACTAGAAGTATTTAGCTAGGCGATTCGGATGTCACGCAAGGTTCTGGTGAATTTCGGAGAAATTTTCTGCGATAAAGCATAGAACAAATGGGATGTTAAGTTCAAGGTGTAAGGTTTTGTTTGTTACATAGATTTAATACATTTACTTTAGTTCGGATGGCGTACTATTATGTTTAAATTACCTATCGCTTCTACCTATACTTATATTTCTGATGTAATTTATTAATCTTGAGCCCTGATGTTGACACAAATACTTGGTTCGAAACGTCGGCTAACCTAATAAACTACAAATCATAGATATTTGTCATCGCCATAATTTCTAAATAACAATCTACAATATATTCTTTCCAATTTGTTTCCCAACATACAAACACTGTGGCATCAATGAGATATGTCAGGCGTTTCCATACTATGTTAAAACAGCCTTACAATCATTGCTAATCTACATATATTGTGTTAGTTAATCATTTTTCATAGTTTAATATTCGTAATAATGCTCTCAGTCAAAATGGAATTACCGTGTTTCCTGACCTAGTGGGAAGAAAATTAATTAGTGCTCATTTCAGGATCAATCACCAGCTTCATTAAATATCTTAATTCGTTACTCCCTAAATTTGACAAGGTAGGGTTCATGTAAAAAAGAAACATCTGCTATGAATAAATAAAATAACGGTAAAGAAGAAAGCTGGAAGTTTTCTTAATCGGTAAAGAGGATGAACCTAGACGAAGGGAAAATGCAATACGACTCGCCTTAATAAATAAGCCTGTTTTTTCTTCAATAATTCAAAGGAATTTTTTCATCAATCTTATTATCTTATTTTATACTCTTTCAGTCTTCATATTGCATCTTACTTTACTCATACTGATTTATAATTAGTAAAATTAATTTTAAATTGCTATAATTAATATTTGTTGATGATAATTTATAAAAATAATTATAGAAAAAAATATATAAATATTTACCGAAAAGCAGAAAAATTACTAGCAAATTTTCTTTTTGTATCAGGTTGAAAAATATTTGATATATAAGGGTTCTTAACGCATCGTAGGAGTCGAAAAAACAATTATTTTACATAATTATAGAAAAGAATTTTGCCTTTGGTCTGCATGAGTTTCAAGGTTATTAAATATCAATAAATTTCTCTTTTAGTGTCAATAACAAAATTCTGCCGGTAGTATGAAACGGGTTCAATTTTTTTCACAATTAATAAAACCAAAAGGCGCTACTAGCAAAGAGTGGGTAGTTAATTTTAGATGTGTTTTTAGCACCCTTCAAACACTTTTAATACATTTTTTTATAGAAATGAAAATATATAAAATATAGACATTTTTGGATTTGATATATTTAGAGGATTTCTTTTCATGTTAGTTTAAGTATTCATATATCCTTGCAATTTTATTCAAATTCTACGTTACTGCAGGAAAGTCGGATTGCTGCATGCTCCAATCGTGTAATAAATTCTAGATCTTATTCATTTATAATTAGACCAACTGCTGATTGTTAACTGTCGTCGACAGGTACAGCTAAATATTGAAAGACAAAAAAAAATCGTTTATAATATATCAAATCTTACTTAAGTGTTAATAACTGAAATATAGCCTTGAATAAAGTTTTCTAATTGGCTATCATTTTGAAATGAAACGGAGGAAGATAATGTAAAATTTCAATGATTATCATGCAGTGGCTTTGATGCTACATCTAAAATTTGAAATAGGGGAAAGATTTTTCTTGTTAGAATCTTGGATTCAATGCATCTTGAGACTACTCAATGTTTGAAAGGGTTTAGTTTTATTTTTTCTCGATAACGTGAATTTTCATGGAAAATATTTTTAATGAATTTTACCAATTATGCTAAAATTAGTAACGGAGTAGCTCAGCGTATGGGGCACTACGCTTTTATGCTCCAGATTAGTCAGATTTTTTTGTTTTTTCGCCTGTAACTCCTAAACGATGCATCAAAGCAAGAAATGTAATTGATAAATGAAAGAAAATTGAATTGTGGGTCGAACGAGTACAAAAACTTTATAATTTGGTTATGTGGTAAGGTATAAAACCACGGTCAACCAACCCTGATTTTTACCAAATTTGTCAAAAACTGAGACAAATTACAATAAATGACCTTGTAACCTGGAAATTAGTTCCCTTGTAGATCATCAAATTTTGCAATCAGTGATTACTAACATTTTTATTTTAATCCAATTATATTAGGCCAATATGATTTTTTTTGGTTGTAAAAAGTTTTTCCATTGTAGCCCGCGTTAGCAACTTTGTTTTTTCCTTGCCTAAACCATATATACAAGTTAAAAAAAAACAAAACTTTTCTTACATTTTTCACAAAGAATTTCCCGTTTCGATACTCCAATTACCGGCCTAATATTCTTTAAATCAGCCGCCATTTTTTACTCAGAGTAACATACACTTTCGTAATTTACAATCATACCTTCGCATGCGATGAGGTCGATTTCTGGGCCCTGGTTCCAGGTATTATACTTTTATATTTATCTTCTTTTTTTTCATTCTTTAACCGTATTACTATTATCTTATTTATTTACTCTTATTAACACTATCTTGTTTCTTTATTATTCTTTACTCTTATTACTCTCACACTTTCATATATATCATTTTTTCTGATGTAATTTAATATTTTCTAATTTTTAGTCCTGATGATGACCCATATACTTGGGTCGAAGCGTCGGCTAACTCTTACAAGACATTTTTGACTGCAAATCCTGACAATATTTTCATCCTTATAATTTCCTACTCACCCATCTCTAAAGATAAGATATATGGTTTAGGTAGAAAGGCTTCTAGAAGAACCTAAATCCCTATCGATTACTTCGATGGTTCTGGTGAGGGATAGCCTGCAGTTACGCATGAATGCTATTCGATACTTAAGCGCTTCTGGAAATGGTGAATATAAGTTCCATAGGCTTCCTCTGTAATCCGGGATAAATATTTTATCCCAAGACCCCGAGGAATGGCAATAGATTGAAGAGGCCGAAGCGAGGGGCCGCTGTGATTATTCCAAAAGAAGGAGCTGACTGAGGAATGCTCAATGAGCGTTTACAAAGGAACAGTACCCCTCCCCCCTCCCCCCCCCCAGTCTGTAGGCCAATATTTTTATATTAGTCTGTCTTTATCTTTATTGATTACTTCATTTATTTATTGCCATTATTTTAGAAATGCTATGAGATTAGCTTATGATCAGACTTTCTATTCTAATTGGGGAGGGCGCGATACACAACAATTATAATGATAAGTAACATATCCAACATAATTATATAATATAGAATAAAATAGAATAGAAAATTGAACATTATTCTGGGACTAAGTCCTCTTAGAATAACAATGATGAATTAATACAAAATAAAATACAAATCTGGCCAAAAACTAACTTATAAAAACTCTAACGTTATATACATTATTTAAAAAATAGTTTGTAACCACTAAAACATAAAAAAATAAATAAATTAACATAAAATCTTCTCAAAATTAGTTATTATTGTCATGAAAAAACAATAAGATGAAGATTTCCCCATCGTTTGCAAGAAGTTAAGTATTTACTAATAAATATCAAAATATAGACTATTTGGCCCTTTCAAATAATTCAAATAATATATCTATTCGTCATTGAAAAATATTGTAAAATTATACTGAGATATGTAATTGCAATATTTTACGAGATGGAGGAATCTATTTTTGATTAATTATTTATTATTATTATCGTTATTTTCATAAATAATTAACCCACTAATGCAAAAATTACAATAAGGTGTTTTGTAGGAAATTTAGGAATCATTAAGACCACAGATTATATAGAAGATAATAGAAAATTGTACTTTTTTCTGCGACTAATTCCCCTGAGAATAACAATGATGAACAAATACAAAAGAAAATACATATGTGACCAAAAAGTAACTTATGAAGACTCTTTATTATATAGAATATACAATCATTTAAAAAATTGTATGTAAACCAGTAAAAGTGTAAAGTAAATGTATTTTTACGAATTTTCAGTACCTAATTAAATTGACAAAGTTGTCCCCCTCCAGATTGAAAACGCTAACAATTCCAAGAGTTTTCGTAAATAAAATAGTTGTAGGTTACGATGTAATGAAACTATTTACAAAGTTTCAGGCGGATGTCAATAATTCATTAAAAAGGGGTCTGTATCACGGACTATAATCTGCAATTGAATTCAAGTGATTAAGAACGTTTTCTAATTTAAAGAATGAGATCGGATTTTTATAAAAAAAAAAAAAAAAAATCTATATATAAACTAAAAATTTGAAACAGCAATGGAATGGTGTGGACGTAGGTGTGGCCTTTATCCACAGGATGGAAAATAATGGATATTTTGAAAAATTATAAATTAAGAAAACAATTATAAAAAATAATGTTATATGCTTGAATGTGCAAAGTACTCTACTTGAGGATTCTGCACTCATAAAATTAGTGGCAACAAAACAATGACAACAAGACGTGGTGGTAGGGATCGCCGATTTGGTCAATAGTTTTATTTTTATCAATCATTAGACAAAAGGAGAGGAAGACCACAATAAGTTAGGCGATTAACATTTTTATTGAATGATTAATTATGATGAGATTTTAAATTAGATTTTTTATTATTTGATAGCTTTGTAAAAAAAAGAAAATATTATTGTTAATTTTATGATTTTACCTAGCCTGATGAAGATCTGAGAAAAGACCAAAACCGGACCGGAGGAAAAAAATAAAGAATTATACGGGAAGACAACATCTTTTATATTGAATTAAAACTTTAATTAATTTTTACTTTATATAATATATATATATATATATATATATATATATATAATATATATATATATATATATATATATATATATATATATATATATATATTTTTTTTTTTTGCTTTTAAAACTTAGATACAAACAGAAATTTAACACAAGCGTTGACGACCTCAGTGTTTACGCCTAAAACCTCTAACAAACAAAAAAATAATACATTTTAAGTAAATAGTTAGGAGGCAATAGAGTCAGAAAAAAACATAAAATATATTATGCATTCTGTAAGGTTTAAGATACCTAAAATATGTCCACAACACTTTTCTTTAAAGCTTTACAATTCTTTAATTATCTTTAGAAATATATAAAATTTATTTATATACTAAATAAACAAAAGGATCACCTTTGCTTTAGATTGGTATAAAATAGGGCACAATTGATGATCCTGGTAACTGAAATAATACTTTTCTTATGAATCACTGACATTTTAAGAAGTTAAAATGTAACCAAATACAAATTAAGTATAAAATAAATATTGTGAAAAAAAAAAATGGGATGAAGAACGTTAGTCGAAATGAATTTTTCTTAAAATGTTCAGTAAAAATCGACATTATTTCTCTCTTGGCTTTTTTATTTTGTTTTTTCTGCATTTGAAAAAAAAAAATTCTTTTAGCTCTCCAGAGGTTGCAGATACATTTGAATAGTGCCACTCGGGAATTCTGAGTATCGTATTCATTCAACTTTTCCAATTAAATAGCAATTCGATTTCGATGTATTTTAATCATGAAGAATTCTACTGTATTGATTTACTATCGGTTTTACAGAGTTAGAGAAAACAGAAGAAATAAAAAAGTAATAAGTAGTAATACGACAAATCTGTTTGCTGTTTAGTTTAGTAAATCATCTCGTAATAAATAACAATCTTTTTCGTGATTTCACTTTTACAGCATCCGAATTTTTAAAATTTATTTTCGTATGTATAAGTTTTATGATTAGATTACATTTTTTAAAACTACTTTTCTTAGTATGCCGATGACACGTGTATCCTATCAGTTAATAACGATCCATCTATTGCATCCCAAATTCTTCAATCACACATCACAAGTCTTGAAAAACGGTGTCATAACTGGAGGATTAAAATAAATTCCAATAAATCCCATCAAATTACCTTCACTCCTCGCCGTAAACCTATGACTTCCTGTCCTAAAGTATCCTTCAACAATAGCCCTCTTATCCCTGTCGAACAAAACCTATACTTAGGACTCCACCTTGACAAACGACTCACTTGGAACCCCCATACGAGACTGAAACGACTAGAAACCGCCCGACGTTTTCGACTACTGCAGCACTTACTAGACAAATGCTCTAAGCTTTCAATAAATTACAAATGACTCATATATATGACAATAATAAGACCTATTTGGACTTACGGAATTGAGATTTGGGGCTCCACTAAACCATCGAATTCCTTTCGTATCCAATCCTTACAATCCAAAATTCTTCGTAAAATCCTCAAAGCTCCTTACTTTGTCACAAATAAAATCATCCATAAAGACCTTAGTGTTCCATTTGTTTCAGATTTGGCCCAATCCAGATACCTATCCTTCCTTAAAAAACTGCAGAACCATCCGTATCCTCTCGTTTCGAACCTTGCTTCCTATTCAATTCCTGATAACCCTCCGAGGTTTCTGAAATATAGAACTTTAATTTGAGTTCTACCAATGGGTAGTTTCTCTTCATGTTGTACATGTCATGTTACCAATGTCACATTTACTTATTGTATTTTCCATGTAATATAGTTGTAAATTACAATAAAATAAAAAAATAAAATACAATTTTCTTAGTAATATTTTTTTTTATGGTTTAATGGTTTGATGGTTTATATTTTGCTATTTATTAATAAATACTAAACTTGTTGCAAACGATGGAGGAATCTTTATTTCACACGTGTTTAAAAATATTTACTGTCATTATTTTTTATGATTTGATTTCTTTGAATTAATTCAGTCATATTATCGCATGTTCACAGTTCAGTTTTTAGATCGATATTTTCACCTTTTCTTAACAATTTAAAAACAAAAGTTAGGCTCCAGACATCAAATACAGGTAAGTACTGCTTGTACAAGCGGTATAATACTACCAACAAACCCTGAGGTACACTACCTTGACTAGTCAATATTTTCAAAGCAAGCCATTGTCAGATGTTATTTATCTTATGTTACATATATCTAGATGCATAGAGGGCGATCTATCATAAAATTTGTCGATACATCTCGGAGGGTATTGTCATTAATCAAAATCCACGCCGGTGATTGCCAAGGTTGTAGGGGGGAGGAATTGGGGGGGGGGTTCTAAGCTTCGGCCAGGAAGGGGGCTAATCTTATTCCGGAATAGATCTTGAATAAAATTAAGGTTCCTGCTGGCGAACTGTTATAGAAAGCCATTTACTTAGATTAGATAACATAAATTTATTTTATTATTATTAAATATAATTTAAACAATAATATCAGCGCATTAACTAAAGAAAAATCAATCAATCATGGGAAATTCAGTCCTCATGAACTTAATTTTATTTTAATATAGGTATGTAAAGATAAAATAATGAAATTAAAAATGAAAATTATTGACGAGCAAATGTAATAAGGCTTAAGAAAGTTTAAGTATTATTACATCCCTTAAAAAAAAAAATGGAAATAACTAGTTTACACACTTTTTTAAAAAAAAGTGTTTTTAAGAAAAATATATATATTACAGCCCCATCAGATTCATTGGGTGTTTTTACATGAGAATCGGTATGTAACTGTTAAGAATACTGAAAATTTGATTTTTTTGTCAAGTATTTTGAGTTAAAAGCCCGGGATCTTACCAAATAATTTGAGCTATGGAACTTTAGCAGCTGTTCACTCAATAAAGTTTTACAACCCAGACATTATTTGTGACTTCGCCGCATCAATCCATCACATCCAATCCCGTATAAGAAGAAATGTGAGATAGCAGTGCCGAGGATGATATATCAATAAGCTGATCAGTAAAAAAAGAAACATAAGAAAAATTTGTTGATGCAAAAGAAAATATGTATATATGCCACACAAATACAGATAATCTCACTATTATGTAAAAAAGTTTTTAGTGACTTTCATATTTTATTTTATTTTGGTACTAGGAGACTATGAGATAACAGGAGCTCAACTTATTAGGAGATTATTTTAAAAATTATATAACTGTTCAATTAATTACATATGTGTTGAGCATCTGTTACCTTTTTTAACCTATACTTTTCTAACACAAAATAAAATTTTCGACTCAAAATTTGTAAGTGATATTAATAATATAACGGAAAACAACATTTTAATTATTATATTATGTATAATATTATTTATATTACGTTGTGTTATAATTATGAAAAACAGAAAAGAAGCACAATACAACGTACTATGAAAATATTAGAAATAAAAGACTCAAATTATTATTGGGATTATATTAAGCTGGTTGAATATATATTATGGTTACAAATTGGTAATAAGAATAATTATAATTATGTAATAATATAAATTGGCAAGAATGCGCGATGTATACTATATATTTTTAAAGAAATTAAAAATTTGTCAAAACTGTTTCGTTCAGTTTATTTTATGTTAATAAAAATTATAAAATCTGAACTATAGAATATATGTAAATTAAAGTTATACAATTTGAGCAACGAATAATGCAATTAAATGAAAAGTTACATAATTTGTAAAATTGGTAGTGTTGCCCAAAAACGGTCTTGGTGTTGCAAACTGCATGCAAAGACCATGGCCGCCTAACTGTTGCAAGACCAAGACCAGGACAGGTAAAAAGAATCCATTCTTTAAATAAAAATTAAGGCAAAATAGTTATTTACTAATACTGACAATCTTAGTTTGTTTAGGTATAACCAATATACTTTTGCATTTAACTGCTCTAATTTTTCATTCGGGCTTAGTTAGATTTTCCCTATCTAAAAAATTACAGTAATATCTCTGTTGTAATAAGCTAATAAGTAACTGCAAGACTGTTGCGAGACTCTTGCGCAAGACCAAGACCATGACCAAGATTGAGTTTGCAAGTCCATGACTCGTCTCGGTCTCGCATTTGGGCAACATTAAAAATGGGCGTTGGTTCGCCATTAGGCCGACAGGAGGTATTCCCACAGTAATAAATAAAAAAGTATAAAAAAGAAAAAATGAAAATTCACATCAAAGGATCAGTAAAAAAGTATCATAAAAAAACAGCTGATCGCGCGTACAAAGCTAAAAAACTAAAACAAAAACATAGCATATAATATTAGACTTATCAATTATTTTCAAAGTTTCAGGATAGGAGTTATTCAAATGTTTTCTGGCAGTCCTATAGTTAAAAGTGTTATCTAACTACTGCCTCAAATATCTTTCATTTAAAACTATTTTGTGTCATATTTATATATTTTGGTTGAAAATTACATATTTTTCATCTGTTTTTTTTTTTTGTTTATCAGCTGGTTGATTATAACCTTTCTCTGCTGTATGTGGTTGGTTGCCATGGTGATGTGTAGTGTTGGCAAAAATCGGTGTTGGTCTTGCACTTTGCAAGACCAAGACCAAGTCCGCCTAACTGTTGCAAGACCAAGACCAGGACTGGTAAAAAAAATCGATTTTTTTAATAAAAATTAAGGCAAGATATTTACTAATACTCGACAATTTTAGTTACTATATGTTAATATTTGGTATAACCAATATACTTTTGCATTTAACTCCTCTAATTTTTCATTCGGGCTTAGATAGGTTTCCCCTATCTAAAAAATTACAGTAATATCTCTATAGTAATAAGCTAATAAGTAACTGCAAGACTGTTGCGAGACTCTTGCGCAAGACCAAGACCATGATCAAGACTGAGTTTGCAAGACTAAGACTCGTCTCGGTCTCGCATTTGGGCAACACTAGTGATGTGATCTGGAGTTTATTTTCTATTATGCTCGAATGATGCGTGTATTGGCCAAACAACGTTGACGGGTGATTTCATTCTTTACCTAAATTTTAGATACAAAACGTTGTGTGATTGGAAATTATCCAGCTATAAACTAACATAAATTATCTGTCTCTTGGTAAGATTTTACTCGTTTACATTTATATTGTGTAATGTTTAATGAGCGAATACAAATGTAAAGCAGATATAATAATAAAAGGAATATAATCGTCTAAACATTGAAGGCAAAGCTCGCAGGGTTACAGGACACCGTACTGATTGAAATCCCCTAGAACTAGATTAGAGCAGATAGGAAGGGGTGGGGGGTATTGAGTCCTATTCCACTAGATTGCTCCTCTGCTAGGATTGATCTAGTAATCCTATTACTCAACTTATACCAGTTATATTGCAATCGTCATCATTTTCAATACTGTATCCTAGGATAGTGGTATCGATAAAACTAATGAATCGTAGGGTATATCTATTATCTAGGCTAGATAAAACTTTATTACTAGAGATAGATTATTATTATGTTATGATGAACTGACTATCTTAATTCTTACATAGTGGTATATTGATTTACGTTTTAGTGCTTAGAATTGTCTTTAGCTTGAATACGAATGGTAAAATGTTTGTAAAGGAAGTCAGGAAAGCATCCGTACATAACAAATAAAATAAAATGAAACGTACCTCTAATTTTGAGAGGTTAGTTTTATTTTTTTTATTACTTCTTCCTCTTTTTCTTCCATCCTTTTGCCTTTCAGCGTAGCTTCAAGCCAACGGTATCATCCGTATTTCTGACAAGCTTCCTTATTTCTTCTAAGGTCATTCTTCTGCGCCTCCCTATTCGTTGCATGTGGGTATATAGTATATATTCCATATAGGAGATTCCTGGTAGGATTCCATTACCTCCACAATATCCACTACCTTTCCATATAGAGAGCGTATGTTCCATGTACAAAATGAAAGAGTATAACTATATGTGGATGCTCCTCATTGATTTTAAGACGACGTACGACATAGTGGTTAGAGAGGAGCTCTATTATGCAATGTATGAATTGGGCATAATAGCAAAGCTGATTCGTTCAACAATAGCTACCATGGAAGGCACTGTCAGTAGAGTTAAGATAAAAGGAAGAATTGGTAAAGAATTCATGAAACTTTACGAGTATTTTTATATTCAAGCTTAATTAGTTTTGTTCTGACCGAAGAACAGTTGGTCTCGTTATCTCCTAAGAAACAAAAAGTTGAATTTTTCCTATGGATTTTTTGTTCCATCCATTTTACGAGTGAAGACATAACTGGTGCTAGTGCAAAAGGTCGTATGTAAAAAAAATTCATTTTATTCTATTTTTTACATTTTGTAGTCTGCAACTTGTATAAATAGTCTGCTACTATGGTTTATTTCTATTGAAGTTCAACCAACTCTTCGTGGTCTCGATTTCCACCTTAAATATCATAGTTGTATTAACTTTACGCGTATTTTTATATTCCAACTTAATTAGTTTTGTTGACTGAATAAAAAGTATTGGTCTCGTTAACACCGAACAAACAAAAAGTTGAATTTGTCCTTTGAATTTTTTGTTCCATCCATTTTACGAGTGAAAACATACCTATTAAGTATATATCACTACTGTTAGTGCAAATGGTGGTATGTCAAAATTTTCAACTTTTATTGCATTTGTACTAAAGGTGATATTTTGTAGTTTGCAACTGATATAAAATAGCAGAGGGCAATAAAGTATAAAATTATACTAATAAATCATAAAGAAACTATTTTATGCTTTCATGTAAAACACTCAATTTTTGCATACATTAATATTCAGTAAGTACTAGAATTTTTTTTAATCACGAATCATCAAATATGCAAATTACAAATGCGAAACTCATTTGCATTTTAATATTTGCTGATGAACAAAACCCTTGGAAATCAAACCTCTATATGTTGAAGGATTACTGAATTTTCGATAACGGCTTCTGAGATTTTTTTCTCATATGGAAAATTTTATAATACACATTTTTTTTTGCCAATGAAAACGGTGAGGAAGCTATACTGACTTGATTTGGCGGTCTTTTTTATTTCTTATAGCAATAATCACATAAAAAGAAACATAATGTTATCGAAAATTTGTTATTATTTCTTAAAGAAACCAAAATATTTCACAAAATGTAAACATGAAATTTACTTGAAACCTAGTGAACTTTAAATATTTGCATAAAATCATAACATTAGAAACTGTATTTATCTTTGTTTATTTTCAGAATTATTTAGAAATAATAGCCATTTTCACTTCAATTTTCAGATATGTCAGTTATATAAATGTATATTTATTTTTTCCCAGCTAAATTTCGGCTTTTCCGATGGACCAAATTAGATGAAATTAGGTTTATAGATTTGGTTCTCAGGAAGAATACTATTAAACATTGCTAAAAGTTGATCAAATTTTTTTAAGAATGTTTTTAGACTGTTTTTACAGTATTGGGCATCTCTGGATATGGCATAGTTTGGGTTGTAAGGACAGTTAAATGCATTAGAACATTTAAGTACTAAGTATTTAGTAGAGCTCACTAAGCGACTAATCGTTTGATTTCTACGATTCTGCCAATTTTTTTATCTTTAAAATGAGCAAATACTATTTCCGAATAATTTTTGAGTTATTTGAAAATCCAATTTACTTAACTTTTATCTAGCTTTTTTTTTGGTGAAGTATATTATAGACATAAATTTAAAGTGTTCCGAGGAGAAGGTTTTTGGTCAAGTTTCATTAGAATTGGTACATCTTTTTAGGTACTGTGGGCTGTAGTGACGTAGGTTTAACGTTCGCCATCTTAAAAAGTTCCGATAATTGTCTTCTGGCGCTCTCCGAAATTGATACCAATTTAAGTCATTCATAATTATTTTGTAATTTTCCTCAAAAATATTAACTATCAAATTTTTGAATTTCGACTTACTAGATTGTCTGTATCTGCTCACCGTGCGTTGTATAATTAAGGCGATTTTTAAGTATAGTATATACTATGTTTTACTTACATATTACGGAAATAATTATGAAATAGTTTATTTTGAGAACTTAAATAATTCACCATGTTAAATTTAAGTACAATATGGTGGAGCTTTCTAAGAAAAACCATCCCTTAAAGGACTTTTAGAAATCGAGGAGTAAGTTGCTTCGAGTTCGAAACGAGATAGGAGCCCTTTCATAACTCCTCCCACCTCCCTCCCACTAATCTCAACTTCATACATTATGTATTCGTATGTATTCATACAGGAGGGGATTCAATCATTATAGGAGCTTCTATTCAACGTAAATAAACATGTGCTGAGGTGAAATCAATTTTGGAATGAACATGAAAACCAGTAGAATCTTAATAATTTACAATATTGCTTTTTTTTTACCTTTTTAATATTTTTTCGTTAATATTTATATTGGCCTCTATAAGCCGATTTGGTATATATTTATTTTTGTTTGCCCGATAATAATAAACAGACTTTTACTTTTCGCCGTACCAATGTCTTATTTTTTTTTATTTATTGAATATTACAACATTCTGTTTATTCTGGTTATAGTGAGGCAAGATGGCATTCACACTTTATGTACAAAAAATACATAAAGTAATACGACAGTAAATTATATCGATGAACAAAACAAAAAAAAATAAACAATACTCTGAATATTTTATTTACAGATATTTACTCGATAAAAGAATCAATGTTCGAAGCTACCGTTGTAGTTTATTTATTTTTTTATTTTTAATTTTTTAAATTTTTTTATGACATTTACAACTGTATTGCATAAATACATCAAGTAAATTTGGACATAATTGATATAATGACATGAATACACTTGCTGAGTAACTACCCAATGGTAGCACTCTAATGATATGACTACATTAGGAGATCACGGGACCATCTTCTTTTCAGACGCCTCGGAGCGTTATCAGGAATTGAAGATGAAGCAAGGTTAGAAACGAGAGGGTTGGGATGATTCTGAAGTTTATTATGGAAGGATAGGTATCTGGATTGGGCTAGATCTGAAACATAAGGAACATTAAAATCTTTATGGATAATTTTATTAGTGACAAAGTAAGGAGCATTGAGGATTTTACGAAGGATTTTGGATTGTAAGGATTGGATGCGAGAGGAATTCGATGGTTTAGTGGAGCCCCATGGCTCAACTCCGTAAGTCCAAATAGGTCTTATTATAGTCAAGTATATGAGTCTTTTGTAATTAATGGGAAGTTTAGAGCGTTTGTCTAGTAAGTGCTGAAGTAATCGGAAACGTCGAGCGGTTTCTTGTCGTTTCAGTCTAGTATGAGGATTCCAAGTTAGTCGTTTGTCCAGGTGGAGTCCTAGGAATCGGATTTGCTCAACAGGGATAAGTGGAGTGTTGTTAAAGGAAACTGTAGGACAGGAAGTCGTTGGTTTACGACGAAGGGTAAAGGTAATTTGGTGGGATTTATTGGAGTTTATTTTAATTCTCCAGTTTTGACACCATTCTTCTAGATTTATGATGTGTGATTGAAGCATTTGGTATGCAATTGCTGGGTCATTGTTTACTGATAGGATACATGTGTCATCGGCATATGTGGTGATGACAGTGTTGGGACAGGTAGGGATGTCAGCTGTATAAACTGTATAGAGGATATGACCTAGGATACAACCTTGAGGAACACCAGCGGACTGAGAAAAAAGGGATGAATAGGCGTTATTGTGATCTACTTTAAAGTATCTATCAGTAAGGTAGGAACGGACAATGAGGAAGTATGTAGGTGGTAGGAATTTTCGGAGTTTGTACAGCAGTCCCGGGTGCCAAACTCTATCAAACGCCTGTTCAACGTCGAGAAAGACTCCCGTACAGTACATTCCGCGCTCCAATGCAGAGGATACTACGTCTACCACACGATGACATTGCTGTATAGTGGAATGGGAAGTGCGGAAACCAAATTGGTGATCTGGGATTATGTGTTTAGAATTTAGGATAGGTAGTTTATTTAAATTAATGAATCTTACTATTATATTAAAATTATTAATAAGGCTCTATGTTATAATTACAGTTTTGATTTTATTTATTTTTTATAAAAAATTGACTATTAAATAAGTTGAACGCACCACTGATGGACAGGTTGGATTTTAAATGTAAATAATAAGCTTCCTTATTGATTTAAATGTTCCAGTTTTTTCTAGATTGAATCTAGATGCTTATCATTGATGTTTCTATAGTGCTCTTGAGATCAGTGTGTTTCATACTTTCCTATTAACAGTTTTGCTAAAAACATTAAGTTGAATATTTATGTTATGTTATCTTTATAGTTAAATAAAGATTTTAGAATTTATCTATTACTGGTAACGACCGTCTGTCCATTATTAGAACAATTGAATTTCGCGGTTTCCATTACTAGTGCGAAAAGATGTTTTTAAAAAGAAGGTTATACCTGCATAACTGAATATTTTTTTTTCAATTCTAAAGTGTTAAATAGAAATAAGATACCTAAATGTCTGACGGAGAAGTTTATAATTATGATAATTAAGGGGGCATAAGCCAAAAAAGACAAAATATTTCTTAGGTATCCCTATCACTGCTGAGAACGGGCCGATCTACGTGGGGGCTTTGGGGATGGAGACCTCCCTCCTCCCCTCCCCTCATAAATGGTAAAATATAACCATGTTTTATGGAAAAAAATATTAAGAAATTATCACTTAATGTATTATTGTTCATGTAATTACATTTAAAGGGACTTTAAAAATCTCTCAAACATCATTTTTTGTTGGTATTTAGTTTCTTTCTTTTTTTTTTCCAAACTGATTATCGTTATTTTTATGAAAAAAAAAGGTTTCGGGCTGAAGCCCTCCCGAAAAAAAAAATTAAATCCTGGATCCACTAGTACTGGTTAACATACCCTAGTGGATTATTAAAATATTAATTAATAAAATAACTGAACTCACGTTTTTCCTAATCAAATTTGAAAATTAGGCAAAAACTAAATAGATACACTTACCTACTCAAACCCAAATGGAAATAAGCTTCTCGATTAACTGTCCAACAAAAAAGACGCACTTACAAAAACTACAATCATTTCAATCCAAGACTAATATCAGCTCCCTGGTGATATTACCAAACAAAACTTCTTTGGGATTTCATATCAAACAACACGGACATAACAACATACTTATAAACGACGTGGCCGCGACTGACATACCCACCAAGAGGCAAATGAAAAGGAGCTGGATGAGAGATCTTATATCCTGAATCAGTGAAGTAAACAATGGTGGAAGTGGCATTCCTCATGACTGTAATGCCGATCATTCAATGTAACAGAATGAAGCTGATGTGCTGATCAAGACAGGTTCAGATAAATATTTGAAGAAAATATTTTAAATATTTTAGATTTATTTAAAGAGTATTTCTACCGTTTTTCGCAACTAATAAAAGGATTTATATTCAATATTTTATTATTAATCATTGGAGTTTCCTTTACTTGTGATTTATTTAATTTCTTAAACTTTATTAACAGACTGTTTATGATAGTGTCTGTAGAACCTATTTGTTTACGTGTTTATGATATATTTAAAGTCATTCTTCTATATATAGGTTATAAAGCTTTTGTGCATAAAATATTAAAAGAAATAATATAAAATAAAAATTGAATATATTGAAAAATTTGGTATCGTCTCCTT
Source organism: Nezara viridula (assembly GCA_928085145.1). Classification (NCBI taxonomy): domain Eukaryota; kingdom Metazoa; phylum Arthropoda; class Insecta; order Hemiptera; family Pentatomidae; genus Nezara; species Nezara viridula. The sequence continues at coordinate 21,857,234 of OV725080.1, read as the reverse complement.
TTTACAGATTTTCATGAGGCAATTGCAGGATTGTAGAGGTCAATTATATAACTTTAATAATTATTTAAGGCCATAATATTGTGAAATACTTACTTCAAATTCTCAGTGATGTTTACTTTAGTTCAACAAAAAATGTAGAAAAATATCAAGAGTGCGCGGACAGAGAGTTTTTGCCTGTTTTCGGCAAAGCGATTTATCATGGAAGGGCTTAACTTGTCTCCGTTAGTGAGACTCAGGGGCAGCATTGTTCCTATTTCAGTCTTTCAAAGGATCTAGATATCCTTCTAAGCTCTTTATAATTTTCCTAAAAGGCTTCGATGTCCCTAACCTTTAGTGTCATGGAATTATCGATCCAAATATATATTCAAGGCCTTCATTATTAACGGATTGTCCAGATGTTCCACAGGATTAGTAGCAATCTTAGTGAATAAGAGGTCACGCGCATTTTTTTATAGATGTTTATCTTAAGGATTTCAAAATACAATCTATCATTGAAGTTTATCGAATGTAAAAACTCCCCAGTTTTCGGCACTCCTAAGAAAACTTTAACTATTTTCCCATTTTCAATCACGTAGGTACTTGGTTCAACAACTTCCGTCCGAAGTCCCTAAAGATCTTCGAATTCAAAATATATGTGTGAAACAGTGTCGTTCATTTATTGTTTCATAGTAAAACGGAAAAATTGTAAAAATATTCGTATGCGCTAGTTTTTGAATTACCAGTTTTGTGCGCTGCTTGCCCAATGTTCAAAAACCTAAAGAATTAAATCTAACAGCCTTCAGGAAGAACTACAATTATATTGTGCAGGAATTTGTGTTTCTTACCAAAAACGTTAGGCAAGTCCTTTCTGGGCTACACCTGTCTGGTTTCTAATGATGTAGAGATGGTTGACCGTTGATATAATATGAGAAGGAGTTAATCGGGGGTTGCGGGGGGAGGGGGTGTGGTCAAATAAATACTAAATTAAAATATAGTAATTATTTTAATTATTGCTGACGTTTCGACCCACTTTGCAGGTCGTCTTCAGGGCTACAAAAAGATACAAAACATGTTGAAAATAAAAAATAAATATAAGTAGATATAAAATAAGAAGAAGTTGTCAGATACAGAAATAAAAGATAATATCAGAGATATAGTGGGTGACAATGTAGTTAAATATTAAGTATTATATATGTAGAAGATATAAACAAATGGAAAATAAGTATGAATAAAAATAAAAATAAAGGAGAATATAGCATGTAAGTTAAAAGTAAACAGATTGCGATAAAATATAAGGAATAAGTGTATAACAAACTAATAGAGATTACATTAGATAACTGTGGGTTAACAGATAAATAAAATGAATGTTAACGAATAAATAGATTGAAAATTGAATAATTATTGTTACAGTAAAGTTAAAATAAGAATAAGGTAACAGAATAATATTCTTATCTACTTATATATTATATCTACTTATATTTATTTTTTATTTTCAACATGTTTTGTATCTTTTGTAGCCCTGAAGACGACCTGCAAAGTGGGTCGAAACGTCGGCAAAAATTAAAATAATTACTATATTTTAATTTAGTATTTATTTGACCGCACCCCCCGATTAACTCCTTCTCATGTCTGGTTTCTAATCGTCAGCAATGTTTTCGATCTATAAAACTAAATAAAAAGGGAAGATGCTAGATTATATGGACGCAGGAGAGATTCCTGCTTCAAATGGCCTTCCGCCAGCTTAAGACCATTCCCAACGCTTAATATTTTTCAATAATAGCAAGTTAGTGGCGAAAACAGGTAATTTTAATGTCTGTTACTATTGTAACATTAATATATCTTCTGATTAAAATTGGAATTATTTGGATTTTATGTATTGTAGTTATTTATACGTCCCCTTCCGAGTCTAAATCCTAGTTTCAGACATATTTAAAAATAATAAAATTGAAAGATCCACTTTTCAAGAACAAAAAACCTTTATTTAGTAATAGGGTGACCTTTGAAAAGTTTAAAGAAATGATGAAGGTTAATTATTAGGCATACTCTCTATACTTTTTATATAAACGAGAAAGCACAGTTCCGCCAGCTTGATCAAATTGTTAATAGAAAGAAAAAAAATATTTTTCATAATAATGCTCGGCTAATGAAGGTAACCAAAGCTAACGGGCCGTGAATGGAACCCAAGTTGAAAGGCCTCCTCCAATCAGCTATCGCCGTTTACTCTCCATTGGTTCATTTTTATCGAGTGAGTAGTCAATCAATTTTTTTTTTATTTGATCAAAGTATGAATTAAATTTTCTTTAAACATTTTCAACAAAAACTTGTGATGTAGAAAGGCAGTGGGAAATCTAGAAGGAATATTTGGTGAATAGGTCTATTTTTTTATTTTCACCTATCTATATATGTAATACATATAGGTTGGGCATAGGTCTATTATTTTTCCACCTAGTATCACTAAAAAAAAATTGATTGAAATCGGTGACTCCATGTACATACGCTTCCCTTGTATTGTTCCCCCAAACGCGAGACTGAAACGAATCTTGGTCTTGCTCAAGAGTCTCGCAAAGACCGATTCTGGGCAACACTATTTAATTGTAAGTATCGTTCCTTAAATGTGTTTACATAAAAACTATTATTAGGTCTTTTCATATATAACGTCAGTTTTCACAGGAATGGATATTTAGTAAACCGATTTTATAAAATTAAAATATTTACCCTCATTTTCTTTATATTCTCCTCAACGTGTTATCAACTTTGCCATTGCAGAACAAGAAAATTTAGGGTTTCGTGAAAAAATAAAGTCAGGAAATGCGTTTTTGACCTGACAATCATTTTCAAAGACCTTAGCTTCATTGAGATTGTCTAAATTTCTGAACATATGAAAATCTGTTGGAGATAAGTTTGGCGAATAAGGTGGGTGTGAAAGGACTCAAACTTCGTAACACAGCTCGTTTCGTTTCTTCACTGTCTTTCGTGAAACATGATGTATGTCGTTGTCGTGGAAGAGTATAGGTCCCTTCCGATTAACCAATGAAGATATTTTTTTAAAAATAATTTTGTATACAATATATTAATATCGCTACAGTATAATGCGGATATGATGGCTTCTTCTGTAGATTAAAAGGATAAATGAATTATTCCTGCCAAGAAAACAAGAATTTTTTTGGTTGCAATTTTTTTTCAAACCACCAGCGAATGGTCTGTTAGTTGCAACACCCTTTCTCAAAAACCGTGATAATGTTTCTTGCAGCTTAGGCTACCGAGTGTCAATGGTTAAAAATATAACTCGAACAACATCGCGTGTTTCAATGGTCGTATTTGATACTATACAATGTGCAATCATTTGGAATAATAATAAATAATATCAAACAAATATATCGCTAAAAACAGCTCATTATAATCTGTAAACATAAACGTAGTTTACAAATAAAGTGCCCTAATCCCACTTTGAATAGCCGAAATAATAAAAACGAACATGTTATAGAAAATGACCCAATATTTTAGTGATTCTGGTATAATATACTTCTCATCATTTTTTTTTTTTTTTTTAGTTAGATAATAAACATATTTGAAATACAAAATCAAAATTTAAAAAAAAGTAATAGATCAGACGAAACTTTCATCTCTTTTCGTGGAAATTTAGAGAGTATTTGAGAGAGATGATTGTAAATATTTAGCTTATATTTCAAATTTGCATTATTGTTGAAGGGGAGGGGAAGCTTTAGATTTTCATCTTTGTGATTGCGTTTACTTTAGACCGGAAATTAATTATGCATTCTTTTGAATCTATAATACTTCCTCAACTCGTTAAAAGAGTTTTAGGTAGATCCCGATGAAGTCTGCTTTCGACGGTAAAAAGTTTGTTGACAACAACCAATGAAAGTAGACCACGTTAGTAATCATTTTTCTATTATTTTTTTTAAATAGTTAAATTTATGTATAATTAGTAAATATTACATTTTTTTTTATCTTCTGATATTATATACATCTGTCGACGAGCCGTTGGCAATCAGCAGATGGTCTCATAAAAAATAATGGAACTGACAGGAATGGGAAAGGACCCTGACTTGAATCAATTACCCTGGTTTTTTAAGGTGGTCTCTCATCAAGATCCTTTTTAGCCTCTTCCACGTATTAACGGTATGATTCCATGTATATTATTAGCATGTCTGTGTAAGTTAGAACGGAATCGTTTGCAAACTGTCCTTAAGTGTTAGTAAAATATTGGCTGATGAAAATTAGTATGTTGTGTTTTGTTAGTCACGTAGGAAGGTGATTTGGATATGATTCGTAGTGTTTTTGCAGGAAAGTTTGAAGGTTTTATAAGTGGGTCATTTTAGCTATACTGTGTACCTGTGAGGAGTAAGTACATATATGCATTTAGTCTCTGTCTCAGTTCTAGTTAGTGAAGATTTGAAAATAAGTGAATAGAGTAGTTTGAGTCGTTTATTGAGGTTCTTCCGTTTCATTTTAACAAGCGGCCCCATTAAGTCCAAGATAATGTACGGTATCTTTCTGAGGGATTAGATTGTTTTCTATATAAAATGGGGGCAGTTATTTCTTCAGAGGGTAAATGAAATGTATCACAATTAAATTTTGTTTTGGAATATAAAAATAAAAATATTTCGTCAAAGAAAAGAAAAAATGTATAATACTTTTGGCTAACTAACAAATTATTACCATCCGATGGTATATATATAAAAAAAATACTACATGCACGATACTAAATAAAGTTCGTTGTGTGCAGATTCATAGAAGAATCCAAAATAGATTTCTAAAAATTGACATCAATATCTTCAATACTCAATGTATGTTTGTATGACAATCAAAAACATGAGCTCTACAGGATGAAAGTGTTAAGACAAAAAATATAAATATTAAGATTTTATATTAATTAATTTATTCAACTATCTATTGACTGTTACCGAATGAACACAGATGCCCTAAAACTTAGGCCGAAACATCGGGATTCAATGAAGCAGCAGAACACATGTTGCTGTGTTTTTTATTCCTTACCGTATTCAGTATCAGTGAAGTATGTTATAAAGCTAAATACACTTTATCCAAATTTGGTCGAAATCGGTACATGCGTTTAGGCTCTGCAGTCTATACTGTACAGGTTTTTCGGCAGCTATCTTGATAGGAAAATACTTTTCGGTGGTGTATTTTATACAAATAAATTTAAAGGGCTTTGAGAATAAGACTTGAGTCGAGTTTCATTAAAATCGGTACATTATTTTAAGCGTCATAGTCTATAATGGCACATGATTTTATGCTGTCATTTTGAAAAGAAATGTCCTATTATGATGATCCTATTATCATCTTTGGGCATTCTTTAAAATTGATACCGAATCTTAAAACAATCGGTCCAGTAGTCCCAGAGAAAAGCCGCGTAGGGGGGACTTGAGGAAAAATTCTTTTTTAAAAAAATTGAAGGTGAATACAATTTTTTTTTCTGGGCCTGTTAAAAAGGTTCATTATTGGAAATAATAAACTAAACCATACTGAGGCACATTGTATAATTATTTTATTTCAATATTTTCAGGACTGATATGAAAAAAACTAAAATATTCCAAAATTCATCATTCTATATTTTTAAAAATAATAATAATACTAATACTTTATTTATTCTGGGACGAGTCCCTTTAGAATAATACAGGAAGACATAAATATGGTCTAAGGAGCCTCAGATACATAAATAAAAGTACAGAGTAATTAAACAGTCATCGTAAACAAATTAAAAATCATAAGTTACTTTCTAATTTTAATCAGTTAATAATAAAAAATAAGAAATTAAAAAAAAAAAGAATGAAGTAAAAATAATGAAGAACGAACTAATAATTTATATACATATTTACATTAGTATATATTTACAATTTCATGGGGAATGGATAGATAAGAAATGATTGGAGGGGGTATTTAAAGAATGTTCCAGAGTTTTACATTATTCCCTCAACAACTAGTAATTTGAGTCCTAGAGAGCGTTCATGGTATGGTTGCTTCCAGATTAAAGAGGACTTGCCTTCGTTGTGGTCTAATCCTGCGGCTATAATTACACAAGGTAAGTAATGGGCTTCCGGGTGACTATCAACCGCTTAGGGTGCTCCGCAACTCGACACAAACAACAATTAGCCGAGAGCTTTCATGAAGCCCTTTTCTCCGATCTTGACAGCAAAATAAAAATGGCACCTCTTTCATAAACTCTATTTGCAAATCGCCTCACTCAGCAATCTTTCCAGTTTCACTCGACGAATTAAACTCGTACTTTTCATCTATCTCCTCTAATATAATTCCACCCATCCCTTCTCACATTTTCTTAATTCCATAATTTGATTGTGATAATTTTAATTATTTCTATATCTCTCGCACTCATATTTTTTCCCTTAATTACGAAATATCACATCAACTAGATTTAACCGTAGCTCATTAGTTTTGTTCGCCTTTGATTATTGTGATTGGTCTCCACAGTCTAGTTGAGAGAAGCCCTGAGATCTCTCAGTACTGACTTTTCTTCTACGTGTAGAGGACAAAGCATAATTGGGAGTTCTTCGGGCGAAGTATTGAACATAGAATAAAGATAGGAAGGTATGTAATGTTTTTTGAGCGAACGACTGGCCAGAATTTGAAGTTTGACACCTCAAAATTTTTACTGATATCACGTTAGTGTTTCAAAACAATTTTAGCTGAATATAATGACAATTTGTTTAATCTATCCATTAAAATGTATGTAAGGATTTTAAGAGCGAATGGCGCGACCAATTTTTAAGTTTGATGGCTTAAATTGTTCACTGAGTTCAATATGTCATTTATTTAAAAAAAAATTATTAAAATTATAATTTGAGCTCAAAGTGATGAACAAAATATTTTATTCTCAGTATTTAAATTTTAAAGAACTCTCAATTTTTTCCCAAGAGAGGAAAAATAAATTCGAATTTTTTTAATCTAAATGGCATATTCTTTTAATGATTCATTGTACCATGTAAAATTCTTATATCCATTCTAATTTCAAATTTGTTAAAATTGATGTCGATTTGATAAATCTCCTCTTTCTGATTTTCCAAAAAAAATACTATTGTGTCGTTGTTCCACTAAGTGGGTACATGATGGATATGAATCGTCAATACTTTAAAAACTAAAAATGTTAAAATAAGTTTAAAAAAGAAAAAAATGATTAAGGAAATAATTTTCTCCAACATCTTTGGCTACATATTACTGCTCTTGGTAAGTACAATTCTTGACGACAGGATGGCCGAGCACGCTAGAACGTGGGTCCCTGCACCCGTTTCTGAACGTTGCAGGTTTGACTCCCACCTGGATCGGTTAACATTTATGTCTATGCTGTCCCGGGAAATAAATCTTGACAGTTACACTCTGGTAAGTACGCGGAGGCAGCCTCAAGGTATTCGTCAGTGGTTGGCCAATAGGAATAGAAAGGTCCACTTGCCGGACTACTTCTCCACAACAGTAGATGTACCAGTACTAGTAAGTCAACATTTCCATGAGTTTCATTTTGAGTTTGAGAGCACCTGAATATAAAATTGAGTTAAAGTATTCGTAGGCGTCAATTCGACTAACAATTTCTGATATATTTAGGCAAACATGAAAGTAAATAACTTTTAATTTGGATTTGATTATTTCCATAGATTTAAAAAAAAATTATATTATAAAATATTTTTTGGAATTATATTATTTTTCTCAGTTTTAGCAATGTAGGCTTTCAGATTCTCATTTATTATATTAACTCCAAATTTTTACTAATATTCACCAAATGATTTTTCTTTTCCATTGCCATTTTTTTTATATCTTCGTCTTCAATCTTTGGATTTTTTTGGACTCTTAATAATTCATGCTTTTACTGCTAAAAAGCATTGTTAGGTGTTTTCCGCTTCTTTTTATTGTTTCTGAGTATTTTTTCTATATCTGAAATATAATCGGTGATGGGGCTCACCTCAGGCTGAAGTTGACCTTATCCTCTAGTTCTTACAACTAAATTTAAAAACTTATCTTATGTCAATTGTTTTGGAATGTTGGCTGGTAATAAATTGTTGAAAAGGGTTTGCCAATTGTTGAGAATTTTTGAGATAAACAAATTTTTTTTAGTGAGAAATTCCTTTACTGTAGATAAATTTAGAGCTGCTTGTATATCCAATGTTTTCATTCTCTGGATCGTAGTTCCTCTTACTATCTTCCTGATTATTCCATTTTAAAAATATTGTGACTTTATCCCAGTTGTTTTGCTGATGATCGAATAGAGGTGCACAATGCCACAGAGACGGCCTTATTATGGATGTATAAATGAAGAGCTTTAGGCGTAAAAATAGGTTTGCTGTCCTAATTAAATTTTGGAGTCAGTACGTCTTAGATGTTACTTTTTAAATTCTTTTGTCAACACGTCTAGTTTATTTTAAATGTCGATCGGACTGAATACCGAGATATATTAAGTCAGTAGATAATTTAATACTTTTGTTGTTAATTTGGAACTCATTTGGCATTTCCTTTTTTCATTTTTGATGTAAAAATATAATTCCTTTCGTCTTTTCAGGGTGAACATCTATGTTTAGGATTTTTAGCTGCTCTGCAATTTTTTCTCAAGCTGTTTTCGCCTGCTGCATAGCTTTTTTGGCATTCATACTTCTAATTGAGACAGCTATGAATTTTTTACATTTTATTTTTATAGGAAAAGTACAGAGATGAATTAGGCGAGAGATAATTCCCACTTAAAGGCTATGGTTCGTAAGCAGGGAAAGCATTCATCTCACTACAAATAATTCCTTGCAATGGCTCGGTGTTGAAAGGGATGCAGATCATGAAAGAAACAATTATTTTAGAATTGTTGGGACATCAAATTCTTCCCGTATCCAATCCTTACATTCCAAAATCCTGCGTAAAATCCTAATTGCTCCTTATTATGTAACAAATAAAATTATCCATAAAGACCTCAACATTACTCTTGTGGAAGACTTGGTCCGAACTAGATATATCTCGTTTCATTCCAAACTCTTTGGTCACCCCAATCCTCTAGTTTGTAACCTTTCATCCAACACAATTCCTGACAATCCTCCGAGGCGTCTGAAAAGAAGATGACCAAGGGACCTCCTAAATTAATTTATTTTTGAAGTGTTATCAATGGGTAGCTTCTTCATAAGTACCTTCATGTAATATATTCCTATATATAATTTAGTTGTTGTATATTTATTCACAGTTGTAAATTTCAATAAAATAATAATAATAAAAAAAGAAAAGAATTGTTGGGAATCATCCATGACCTCATTATGGATCTGTACTTTCGTTTATTTGATTCTGTAAACCGTTCTTGGCATATCTGATATATATTCCAATAGTCTGACCTATCTCTTAGCCTTTTTTTATATTATATGTAGACTGATGAATATGCTGTTTGATTTAGCAACTCAGCAGAGTTGAGTAGCCGTGCAATATTATTATAGTTCTCTCTTCATTCTCTCACGATGTGTTCACTTCTTCTTAGGATTTATGCATGCAGTATCCAGAGCTGAGATACGGGTATAATATATTTCTATATAATATGCAAAAGACACACAAAGTTTTGGAGATGGGTAACTGTAAATTATGCAAAATTCCATGACTGTAATTGATCCTTTCCAGGAGAATTAAGCACGTAGCTCTGGAAGCAGATTCTCCAGAACTGCCTCCAGAGGACTCAGTGTGTGTGATTAAGAATGGCCACTAACGATGTTTGCCTCCAGCCAGCAGGCTCATTACTAGTTCGCTCTGTATGCCCTCTGAATCCAGAACCGCTCCTGTTTGGAAATGAGTAGCTCTAATAATAATTACATTTACTTGAAAGCTGTAAGATATCGGACCTACCAGCGGATCGATCTAGATCGAGACATTAATTATTAATTTAAATTTATTTTTTAATGAGTTATACTATGTTCTGTCTCAATTCAGAACATTAGTAATAGTGATAAAAGAGTTTATCCACACTATATTTACAATAAATAAACAAACAAAAAAGGAATAAGAGGAAAATAATAATATATAAAATAAATATATAAATAAAAAAATGCCTAATTTATAGTTTTTTTGTATAAATAAGTAATAATAATACAATAAATGATGATTAAAAATATTAATTATTAAATAAATAAAAAGTTATAAATTAAATTTTAAAAATGTATATAATGAAAAATATATACATATATGCAGTGGCTCACAGTGATATTGATACACCCATAAATGGCTACAGTAAATAAATAAAACCAGAAACTCTTCAACAGATTTATTTATAATCACATTTTAAATATGTACAAATTCAATAAAATTAAAATGTACAACTGTGATTATTAAACAACCCTAAAATAAAAAAAAAACTGTATAATTTTATCTCACAGTAAAAATGATGCACCATACTTTTTATTAAATTTTAAATACTATTAATTTAGTTCAACATCTTATAGGCAAGTCATTACTTTCTACCAATCCTTTCAGTCAGTAATGGGGTTTACCTATTGTTTAGTGATTCCAGACTAAGCCTGTTCCATTCTTCGAGCTGCTATTTTTTTAAAGTCTTATTTGCTAGAAATTTCGTGTTTTCTAATTTCTACCTCCGAATCTCAGGATTGTTGTGGTGTTTTTATAACTTTGACAATTATAAAGAAGCCATTCATTAACTAACATGGCAGAGTATTTGGGGTCATTAGCCAAAATTTTGCACAATTTCCTCCACAAAATGTCAAGTTAAACATGTTTATTCACAATACCATGTGAATATTTCTACTATAAAGTGAAGATTTCTTACAACAGAAGTCGCAATACATCCCCACACCAAGAAACATAACATAAGAAAAGAACATAAAACATAACATAACATAAGCAAATAATCCTTTTCTAGGAGGTTTATTGATTACAATAATTTTTTTTTAAAGCAAAATAAATTGATCTTATTTTTTTATTGAAAAATTTCATCTATATCCAAGTGTATCATTTTGACTGTGAGCCACTGTGTATATATATATATATATATATATATATATATATATATATATATATATATATATATATATATATATATATATATGATATTATTTTTTAAAAAAAGTATACACATAATAGAATTCACATTAGAATGTTTCGTATAAATTTTGGTTTCATTCATGAAATGAGAGTTCCTATGTTGAGAAGTTCTATACCTTCAATTGCTGATAATTGGGATTGAAATTTTGCATAAATAAATTCATCTATAGTTTCTAGTTGCAGTTGAAGTTTACTATTTTTTACAAATCAAGTGGAATTTTCTGCAATTATTAGAATTTTATTTCAAAATGTTTGTATTTTATTTTTTCATCTTTGCATAATGCTTCAGCCAACACCTCTCAATCGTACATTAGTTTTGTTCTTAATATAATTTTATGATAAGAAAATAAGCACAAAAGGAATAATCCTATCATCTCCTTATTCCACTTCATCCTTGCCCGTGATACCTCAACATCTCCATGGAGCAGCTTTATCCTCAGCATTGTTCGCCGCTTTTCTTCTTTCCTTTTTTTATTTTTTCTTATCTGGAGTGATTCATGAAGCTTTTTGTTGTAAGGGGAGGCAGCGGAACCTGGTTCCATATTACCAAGATTGCCTTCTCGATTGAGGATGAAGAATTTAAGGAAGCAGTGGTAGAAATTCCTGATAAAACATACAGAAAATTTGCATCAGATTTCGGAACAAGTCGAATGTCCGTTTTCAGAAGTTAAAATTTGTCTAAATGTGAAATAAGTTGATTCCTGGTTCCCACACGAGCTGAACAAATGTCAGAAATTGGAACGTTCAGAAATTTGTGTTTAAAACTTTTGAGCTATAGATTCCAATAAATCATCAATATTATTCTGATCTAACTCCTACAGACTACCATATTTTTTCGATTATTGATAACTTTATGCGAGAAAAGTTGTTTTCAAACTACTCAAGCATTAAAAAAACGTTTTCAGTCTTTATTTCAAAGCGTGAATCAAACTTTCAGAAGTCTGGGATAGAAAACTTGGTTAGTCGTTGAAAAAATTGTATTGAAATATATGAAATATATTTTTAATAGAATATAATTGAACTATTTGTCATTTTTAAAAATTTGTTTCCTGTTTCTATAACCGGTCATTTCATGCGTGATCGCCCATTGTTTATTGATACCATTGTTTATATTATAACTTGAGGGTGTATGATAATAACAACTTATTAATTATTACCTTTACAGTTTTATAATAAGAATGCCTTGCTCACGTTTGTAAAATATTATTTTCCAAACCCTACTTATATATAAATCACATATATAAATCACACTCGTTATTTTATGAGTTTTCCAAATCCATCGGAATACCCAGGAAGAGGGCTTTCCTCACTCCAGGCCTAAACCAATTTCATTTAAACCCTCAAGCTCGGATTTCATATTACATTTACAAATATCCATGAATAACTCATGTATAGGGAAGATATAAGCACATTCGTGTTTATCTTTTAAATTAATTTGTAAATGTTTATAATTGAAGTAATATTTATATTTTGATATTAATATTTATAATTAAGTATATATTTTTTTCATTTTATTAAAAATTATATTCTTGGTTTATATTGTTTACATTTAATTTAATTAAAAAACATTAAACTTTTTTTTTGTCTTCAATTCTTCATCCGCATCAGTCATGGTACTGACAATTAGCAGATTTGTTGTTAAGTAGAAAATAGCATGACAGAGAATGAAGCCCAGCAGCACCTCTTCTGTTGCAGATTAGTCTTAAAATTTTAGAGATTTTAAAGATTGTAGTTTTTGTAAGAGAGTCTTCTTTGCTGAACTATTGTTCTTAAAATTTATTATCAAACCTATCTATGAATGGAGTCATTTTTTGGTGGGAGGTTTTGTTTATAGTTGCTCTACTAATCATTCTTTCATTCATTAAAAACTTTTTAGACCTATTAGATTGTCAAAAAGCCTTAAAAGCAAGGGAGAATGGTCCATCTGTAAATGTTAATGGATTTTTTATTTAGACTTATTGTTTATTTTAAATTAGATTAAATATGTTTAATTTAATGATATAGTTTTTATTACAAGTTTTTATTCAAAACAATCCTCTAGAAAAAAAAGACTCCAAAAATTTAAACAATATATTCTCTAAAAGTAATAAAAAATACTGTAAAGGAGTCGTTCCGTGTCTTGGGTTCATACAGTCCATCAGTCCATCAGTCCTGGTTCTAATCACTTACAGAAGATGGAATTGGATTGATCCCTGACATAACTACATTCCCAACTAAGCAATTATTTTTAAACCCGTCCCGGTTTCTTGTCCTATTACTGAATGTCTCACATATTTTTCTTTTAGTTGATATCTCATATATGATGAAGTTTCAGTGTCAGTTTTAAAATCCGCTAACTCTTCGTTATTTTATTTCACTTTCATTAATGAATGCACTAGCTGTACTTATTAATGAATATAGTTCGTGTAGTCCATAAATTTATACTCGAATGTATACATTCATTCACCTCGGTTTCTCCCCATTGTATTTTGGATTTTACATACCTGTTTCATACCTATACACACTACAAAGTTATGTAGAAAAAAACAAAATTGACCAATTAGTTAAAAATAAATATGTAATAGCTGTAATAGTTTAGTTATCTTAAAAAATAAATGATAATAACCAAACAGCAGAGAATAGAACGATATTTGTGAGATTATTTACAACTTTAAAATTACTGATAATGAGTGAGTAAATATGTTTTTTAAAATATATAGAGAGAGCTTTTAACAAAGGAGGTAAAGAAATAGTGTTTGAAAGAAATTTTCCGAATAGAAAAGGGACGAGAAGTTTTTCATCGAAGTCAGTGCCTGAAAGGGGTATATGGTTCAGTTCAGTTGGTCTCAATCTCGTATTCAAGGTGTGGAACGCCGGGTGAGAAGTTCAACAATACGGAAAGGTTTATGGATCCTCAGGAATAAAATATTTTACTTATAGAATTCTATATATCAAAAGCACAGGGAAAACGTGTTACTGCAAAAACTAAGCCATAACTTCTCAATATAAGTCAACATTTCATTCCGAAAATATCACCAAGATGTGAGTACTATCTCAATTTTTTTCTTTTTTTTTATTCTGGGACAAAGTCCCTTTAGAATAACAAAATATAACAAAATACTACATCTGGCCTAAATAAAACAATGACAGAAAAAGTATCGAAAATATCCGTTAAACAAGCTATATATAAAAAAAAAATCTATATACAAAACACTTAAAAGTATGATAAGATACTTAAAACTATGCACAGTAGGAAAATTATAATTATACACTTTTGTGAAATAAAAGAAGCTCTTCGTTCTTCTTTAAAATAAGCTGTGTTTCTGCTAACAAAGGAAAGACGAATCTGACAATAAAAAATGTCAGAGTATTTATATAATGATTAATATGTAAATACATCATTATCTTATTGTAACTACAGGTACAGATTTATTTGTATAAGAATAAAAAATAATAAAAAAACAAATAATAGATGCATTCAGTGGCATTAAGAGTAGGAAGATATTGTAATATCCCCCAGTGAAGTTTACAGTATGGAATAGTAATATCATTTGATGATGAATGATATATTATAAATCTGTAATATCAAAAGCTTAGCAAGAATCTGACTGTTTTTGGGGTACGAATTGGAATAGGAGAGGTTTGAATGTGGATATGGAGGGGGAATGCCGAATTTTCATAGGTAGGGAATTCCAGAAATTGACACAGCGAGCAATAAAGGAGTTTTGAAATGAGGCAGATCTGTGAGAAGGGATGTAAAAGTCAGAAGGTCGAGATCTTGTTGAAAGGGAATGGACTGAGGACTTGAATTGGAGAAGGTTGTATTCTAAGAAGGACGATGATTGTTGAGGTTTTTTTATTGTGGTGTGAAAAATATTGTGTAATTTCTTTTTATTGAAATAATAATTATACAATCTGCCATAATCAAAGGCATTGGTATTAAGGCTCTATTTGTAGAATCATACTATTATATACAAATTGAGAAAAAAAAACATGTAAGTAAAAAATATTTACAGTAAAAGAACAACAAAAACATAAAATATTTGTAAAAGGATAAGGTTAATAAAAAAAATTAAAAATACTTCTCACACATTCATTCCTATATACGAGGACACCTATATACAATATTTACATACATCATGGGGAGCCCTGAACCATGCTTTGCCGTTCTTATGTAAAAGGCAAAGTAGGGCTGAAAGAGATCCCAGCGCTTCTCTCCTGACCGCATCACTGTTTGAAAGTCAGTGGAGACTGAGTGAGAGCGCTATAGCCATATACTCAGGTCTTGAGTGAAAAAGCTGGCCCCTGTCATTTGTTAAACATAATAGTGCAAACTAGAGTAGATTTTTAAAAATTATAGATCATATACAATTAAAATTTTAGTGGTCTGATCTATGCTTTCTCCTTGTCCTCTATTTTTAAACATTTTATTTCGAAAAACTATAACCCCGTCGAAATGTGTCCACCTCATAAAGTTTGATGGCGCAACTTGCGCCATGAAACCCCGTTCTGGGCATCTCTAGTATGAAATAAACAGAATGAGCAATAGATGTTAAACGGAAAACAAACTATATTTTATCAAGAACATGAAGGAAAAAGGGTAAGCCAAATAATAACTGTTAGTTTGTGTGCTGTAACATTGTGATGAGGCTAAATTTTGTAAATGTTGGATGCCTTATAATAAAACCCTGATGATGTAAGGAGTAGAAAAAAAACAACTAAAAGTTCGAACATACTCAGGATGAGCTCTTCACATTTGGTACCAAATAAAGTAAATGAATTTGTGGTCTCTTCTTATATTCTTTCAAAAAAAATCTTAATGAATTTATAGTAGCCTAAGATTCAGATTCTAGCCATATGTCTTCTGTCTCCCGAAAAATAAATCATTGGAAAGTGCAGTTTACCGTTTTTTCTAGTCAATCTGGGCCTCGTATATCTCTCTTATATAAAAAAGTTTTTAGTATATGTCATATTTTATTTTATTTTAGTATTAGCACCGTAGAAAGTTACAGCTCTCCTATTATCCTATTATTATTACTAATTACACAACTGTTCATGTAATTACACATGTGTGCTGAGCTTCTGCTATCTAGTACTCCCCTAATACAAAATAAAGATTTTAGAATAAAAATGTTTATTGAAAGTGGTATTTATTCATCTGGAAGAGTTTGATTTTACCTAGGAGAAATCAGTTGTTTTTCGATCTAGACATTTCTCCTTGACTACAATATATTAATTATTATATTACATATAATATTATTTATATTATATTATGATATAATTATAATTATTATTAAATAGAAAAGGAAGCACAATATAACAAAAAATGAAAATATTAGATATAAAAGGCTCAAACTATTGTTATATGAAGCTCGACAATTTTAATATATAACATGGTTAAAAATTGGCAATAAGAATAATTGTAATTATATAACAATATATAAGTCTGGCTTGGGGTTCCCTGAATAATTGTATATATTGTATATAGTTATGACTGTGTTTTTATGTTTTTTAATTTACTTATCTTTAGGTTATTTTATTTTTTACTGTACATAGATTTTGATTATTATTTTACTTTTGTTAATTTTATATTTTCTTTATATGGTGTAAATGTGTTCATATATCACTATAATCTATTTTACACGTGACAAATTGTTATAATTCTTAACAAATAAAAAAATTGTTTGAACTGAGGTTTCGATCAGTTGATAAAAAATAATACAACCTGAACTTCAGAATAAGTGTAAATTAATGTTATACAATTTGAACTAAGAGTAGTACAATTAAATGAACAATTGTAGAATTTGTAAAATATCGATTGGACAGGAGGTATCCTCCTAGTATTTATGAATAGAACAAAAAATGGATTAAAATATTTGTCTTAAATAATAAATAATCGGAAAATCTAATAAAAAGCAAGTAAATAGGTACCGGTGGTATATTTCGTTTTATAAGTATTTTTTTTTTCATTTACAACCATTCGGAGTGTTGCTGTCGATATGCTACCCAATCCCTTTTTAGACTTCCCTAAATTTCAAGAAGAATTTTTTTTTTTTAAATTCTCATTCAATGCCTTGGAAATATTAACGAGTGCCTAAATAATTTTGGGGGTGGCGCCATGGTAAATCTAAACCTAGGGGGGGCGACATTAATTTAGAGGAGCCAGGGACCGTAGCCCGGGGACAGGGGGCAGATCATTTCACAGTTGCTTGGCTTCCCTACTCTTAATTACAGCCCCTCTTCTCCTCTCGACTCGATAATATGATGGATCCAGTTGCCTTTCTTCTACATCCATTGGTTCAAAATCTTTGTTTTTTTTTTCCAATATAAACTACACAAATTCAGCAAATAAATCATTTAAATGAAATAATTTAATTTAAAAGAGGGAGTAATCTTATCTATCATAAGGACAATATAATTACATTTTCTAATAATGAATTTACATATCTTACAAAAAAGGTATGAAAACATCGAAAGAATATATCGATGTTTTTTCAAATTTAAAAAATAGTTATTAATAAAATTTAAAAAATGCTACAAATTATTTCACAATGGTTTATTATTTCCAAACAACTATATCTAAAGTAACATTACCTTCCTAGTGACAAAGAAAAATAAATAAAAGGTGATTCCAATTATTGGATTAAACTTTTTTTTTTAACTATTAGTGATATGATAAAAAAAAAACCAATCAAAGGATATAACATTTGGAGTAGATCATATAAAAAAAAAAAACTGAGGACCATATCTTTGTTCCTAATTGTTCGACTTTAACGATTTTGTTGGGGGGGGGCAGGAAATTCCGTAAACATATCGACAAAAAAGTGTATACTTTTTGAGTTATTCGAAATTAAATTTTATTATCCATCGTAACTTTTTTTCCAGCTTCTTTTCGTTGAAATATGTTATGTAGATAAATTTAAAGGGAGTCAAGAAAATGTCTTTAGCGAAGTTTCATTGAAATCGGTACATTCGTTTAGGCGCAACAGTGTATAGCAACGCAGGTTTTTCGGCGAAAGTAAAAGGCGGATAGTAATGTCGATGAAGGAGGATCATCCTCGGGTGACCTCTTAGCCTACATTAAATTAGTTGGCTCTCAAGTAACGCAAAACTTGATGCTCTACAACTTTGATTCAATGGGTTTTTCCGGTCAGGGAACTCATTTCCAAGTTACAGGGCTATTTATAGTAAATTGTCTCAGTTTTTGACAAATTTGGTAAAAATCAATGTTGGTTGACCGTAGTTTTATACCTTACCGCGTAACCAAATTTTAACGTTTATATCTGATTTTATATCCGAATTTGATGTTTCGGGGTTCTATTTTTTAAACTTTAAAAGAGGAGTATAGAATGATATAGATTCAATTGTTAAATAGCATTTATTTATTACTTGTAATAAAACGTCTGCCAAGTAAGTTCAGTATAGCTTTCTCACCGTTTTCACTGGCTAAAATATTAAAATATTACAAGGTATACAAATCTTTCGTATGAGAATAAAATCTCTGAGAGAAGCCGATTCGGAAATACATTTACCCTTCAACATTCGCGAGTTTGATATCTACAAATTTCGTTTATCAGCTAATATTAAAATGCGAAAGAATACCGTATTTGAAAATTCCATGTTTGATTATCCTTAATTTAAAAAAATCAGAAACAAAAATGCATAATGAACATACATTTCACTATTGTGCAAAAGGTCGTATGTTAAAATCGATTGTTTTACAAGAGTGCCGAGAGAAAAAACTCATTATTTCTTAATGCTTTATTAGTATAATTTCATATTTTATTGTCATCTGTTATTTGCCATTGTATCAGACTACTTATATCAGTTGCAGCCTGCAAAATGTCACCTTTAGCACAAATAGAATAAAAGTTGAAAATTATTACATACGACCTTTTGCTCTAATACTAGTGATATATTATTTTGTTCAGTCAGAACAAAACTCTTTAAGCAAGGAAATCGAGACAAAAACGAACTGATTGAACTTCAATGGAAATAAACACAACCACAAATAAGAAGTTTTTTTTTTTTAAACTCAGAGTATAAATTACTTTAAATAAATTGAAAATTACACGAAATCTAAGTAACGGCAATAAGTATCATGCCACTAATGTTTGGAATCGACCAAAAAATACAGTATAAACTAATTTTTTTTTAAAACCCATAACAATATTGTAATAACCTAACCCCCTTTCCAATTGATCAGTGCCTTCTACATTTCGCAGCCATTATATTGTAAACAATTATTTATATAAATCTTAATTATTAAATGGAATTCAATAAAATTGATACTATGTTATTTATAGACTGTTCTCCAAATTTCCTCAAAGTTCGGGTCAAATCGGATACGCCGTTTTCGAACTATAGGAATACTAAATAACAAATTTTCTGATTTGAAAGCGGAAGTATAATTTGTTTGAGTATTAGATAGAATTTGATAAAATTGATGTTTATTTCATTTTACGTTTACCAATCCCTAAATTCCCTCCAAATTTAAACCAAATCGACCTTGCTGTTTTAGATATATAGAGATATCAAGTATAACACGTTTGCGCATATAGTAAAGAAAGCAACGGACAGATTTCAATAAAATTGACGGACACCGAACCAA
The DNA here is from genome assembly GCA_928085145.1 of Nezara viridula. Lineage (NCBI taxonomy): Eukaryota > Metazoa > Arthropoda > Insecta > Hemiptera > Pentatomidae > Nezara > Nezara viridula. Next base: position 21,837,610 of record OV725080.1, on the reverse strand, counting down.
ATTTAATCCTTGATGTCTGAAACGTAAAACGCGAGTGGAAATTTTCGATTCTGAGCACAACTATTTTTTTAACCTCTCGCACGAATATAATGCTTCTCTACCTTCGGTAGTGAAGAAGCAAAAATAAATGAATCCAATATTTTTCTGGTATATACATAATTTTATTTTAGGCGATAGGGAGTATTGACCAGCGAGCAATATTTTCTTGTAGACCTTATTAGTTTATCAATATATGTATTACATAAATATATCGACATTTTTCAACACCCCTACTTCAAAATATTCCTATATTGTTCGTGAAGTTGACTTCTATGTAGGTAGAAACTTGGAGTAGTCGGTCCCTTCCATCCCGAACAAAGTGACTCGTATGTAGAGGCATGCATCGCTGCATGGGACCGAAAGTTTCCTTTCCTAATTTGTAATGAAAAGTTCCCAACTACTTCACAAAGTTTAAATATCCAGGGCCTCAACTTCTCTTACACTATGTGTTTTAGCAGGTATGCAGGTACGTTCCTTTTAGAGTGTATATGGTTATTTCCATGTTTAAGTTTTTTTTTTACCTTCACTTGCTTATATATATATATGGAAGGAAGTGAAAAGTATATTGTGATCATGAAAAATTTGTAACCCAAGTTTTCAAAGGAATACATGTTTTAAGGTCTGCTTAGTCCCAACCGTGTAATCTTAAATGCTGATTTTTCAAAATTTCTCCTTCAAAAGTACCATTATTTCAAAAATTTTCATTTCCCATTGTAACTAGTAATATAAATGGTTACATATAATGAACGAAAGAAATTGATTGGTAACTAAAGGAGGGCCAATTCATTAATTGTGTTAATTAACATTTAGCCATTGTCGTGGACCTCTTCCGTAATGTGCAGGACAACCATCTAATTGAAGTAATCATTATTAAGAAATTGCAGACATTCAACTGCAAACGTATTTTTTTAGATATGCCAATATTTGTGAAAGGGCTCGTTCGATTTGGCTCAAAGTTGGATAAAAGGTAGATATTGATGAAAAAATAATGTAGTGTCAATTTTATTGAATTCTATCCTCTACTTTCTCTTATACATGCTCGTGCTATAGACTGTAGCACCTAAAAGAATGTACCGATATCAATGAAACTTCGCTAAAGTCATTTTCACCGAACCCTTTAAATTTATCTATATAACATGCTTCAAAGAAAAGAATCTGAAAAAAAAAGTTACGAGAGATGGTAAAATTAAATTCCGAATAACTCAAAAAGTATACACTTTTTTTGTGGATATTGTGATAAGATGTTTCAAAGTTGGTTCTTTTAAATTTACTTAATTCATATTTTCAGTTTGGCCGGTTAACTCTGAAACACCCTGTATATTTATAAATATTAAAATATATTGTATATTTATGCGTACTGCTTCAACATCTCCGCCCACAGCTAGGTACTCTCTTGCATCCTGCCGAGGACTCTCTTCTGCTTAAGGAAGACACTACGACCTCGAGCCCGGGCCCCGACCTCTTAGTCAAGGTCTTCGTTGTTTACAGGCGGCTTTGGCTGCGTTGGGAACCTTTCTGGTTAAACGGCGTCTAGTAGGGTTCAAAAATTAAATAATATTTCGTAAATTATTTTCTTTAAAATTACTTACAGGTTGAACAGGTTCAAGAAATGATATTTATAAGTAGGAATAACGGTTAGAGAGGAACGGAGTTCCACATGGACGAAGATTGGAGGAGTAAGACTTCTCTCTAATGAATACTAATTAATTATGAGAAATAAGAGTAATTTAATTAATAATTAATCTCATGAGTGAATCGTCTACCTGAACTCGACTAAAGGGTGGATAATTGGATGAGATGGAATGAGGTCAGAAGGTGGGAGGGTTATGGCAGATACAGTTCGGGAAGTGGGTGTCAGGAATTCAGCAGTACTCAAGACATTAGATCAATACATATGTAGCTACAAGAAATCAGAGATAAGTCGTGTCATGCTCGATAATTATCGAACATGTCACGACTTACCGTCACGTTATGTCACGTTAGGCAATCGTCAAGAATTCCTTGTAAAATACTAGTCTAAATGTCACGTCAATCAAACATTTTCCGTGTTAGTACAGACTGCAAGTACAGACTGGCAGCCTCTTATTTAACATTACTGTCTTAAACATTACTTTTATCAGTATTAAACATTAACATTACTGCCTTAAAGTAAACATCAATTTGAACAGGATTAATTTCAAAACGTCGATAATTGATTTATAATAATTATTTTTTTAAAAAAAAGAGGCAAGTACCATAAAGAAATTCCGTCTGTATTGCCAATAGTGTTGCCCAAAATCGGTCTTGGTCTTGCACTTGCACTTCAAATTAAAATTAAGGCAAAATATTTACTAATACTTGACAATCTTCATTACTATATGTTAATAACAGGTATAACCAATATACCTTTGCATTTAGCTCCTGCAATTTTTCATTCGAGCTTAGTTAGGATTCTCCTATCTAAAAAATTACAGTAATATCTCTATAGCAAAAAGCTAATAAGTAACTGCAAGACTGTTGCGAGACTCTTGCGCGAGTTCAAGACCATGACCAAGACTTTGCAATACCAAGACTCGTATCGGTCTCGCATTTGGCAACAATAATTGCCAAGCAGGCAATCACTAAAAATCATTGTAACTCAATAAGTGTGCTAGTGACAATCAGAAATCAAACATCTAAACAACGATAGTGAAAATTTTAGAACTTATCAAGGATATTAAAAGAGAGGGGAACGTAATAGGTTTAATTTGGGTTATGATACGTTTGTTTTTTTTTAATCTTTAAGACGTAAAACCTTAGGGACATCAAAGACTATAAGTCGGTTATTTTTGTTATCTGTTGAGTTTTTAAATTCTTTAGAACAAAGAAAACTACTATTTACAATCATTAGATACTTTGATAATTGATCAAAAATTTATGAAAGAATTCCTGAGAATCAATTTAATTTAAAAATGAATTGCCGGTTGGTATAACGAGAGGATTCTAAGTAAAACGGGTGGTAGTTAAATTTAAGGCTCACTTCAAAGCGAATAAAAAAAACCTTTTATTGATTAAATTGTATTGATGAACTTGTTATTTCCATCCAAGTTATTTGGTTTTCTTTTTCACATTGATTGAAATCAATAAACAAAATTAATACAAAATTTGTTTTATTATAACGAGGTTTCAAATATCCATTTTTAATAAAAAACTGTTGCCTTAAAATATCATTTGATTTCAGATCTTTTAATAATCAAATCTATTTTAATATGCTATGTGATTCTTATAATTAAGCTATATTTTTTCAAGTGCTTTATACAAGAGAAATAAAAGCTCGAATTTGAATAGAAGAGCTTCAAATAAAAACAGTACAAAGTAGTTTTTTTTTTAATTCATTCGTGTTTGAAATTTATGGTAAACAAGGAGGGTATAAATAAATAATTTAAATACAATGAAATAGTTTTTTTTTAATTCAATTCAATTTATACTATACAGTTTAATTTTCTATTAAAGGGTATATTCTTTCTCACATGTTTTCTTAACACATTATATTCAGACAAAAAAAAAGATATAGGAGTTTTCATGACCAGTGCTAACTTTGTTAAATCTCTTAAGTGTTCTGAAGTCCATAAACTTATTTATCATTTGTGAACTAAATATAGTTTCTGGAACTTAATCGGGTCTTAGCTTTTTTAAAACCAAAGGTTTTTGAGACGTTTCGTTGAATTTTCATACTTTTGGAATTTAATGTAAGAAAATAATACGAAAGAAATCAGAAAAAGGCAATTATATATTTTAAAAAATTGCTGAAAATCCCGTGATACTTTTTAACGGTATCAGATGAACCAGACACAAGAACTTACAAATATATATTTAAAAATTTTATTCTTTATTTTAATTTCATTATTCTTTATTTAATATTCTTATTCTTCTTTTCTTTTAAAATAACTGTGTAAAATATGAAAGTTTTTTGAAAATTATGAAGCAACCATGCCTCCATTTCATTTATTAATGATAAATTCATTACCATATTGATGACTTAAAAACCGCATTCTTATTCATACTTTCATTTATTTTTATTATGATTTTTGTACTGTATGTTCTGCTACTATTATTATTGTTTTAAGATAAACAACCTTATTTAGGTTATTCATTTTTTGTAGGATTTTTATGTAATTATTGTATTTAATCAATATATAATTGAGTTTATACAAAAGAACCTCTTTTAATCCCGCATATTTTTATTTTACTAATAAAATACATTGTTAACAATAATTATTTTTTTAACTAAACTTGACTTTTCGGCTTTAAAAAACCATTTTCGGGAATTACCTAAAAAAAAATAAAAAACAGCAGTAGTATGAAATCATTATTTAAATGTGTTTATATATATATATATATGTATATACACGTATATACTACCCAAATTACAGTAATTGTTTAGTTAAATATATAATATTTGTTCATTCTTTCCAACACCCACAAATCGTCTTTTTTCTCCATATTTCATCAAAAAAGATTCTTTTCCAGAAAATGTGTACGCCACTTATCAAACCATAATTCAACAAACTTTAATTAAAAGAATGTACAATGACCACTATTTCATTAAAAATCTTTTTGACAATATATATTAAATTATGTATAATAAATATTTTTAATAAAATAGTGATTATTATAAAAATTTTGTTGAATTTCATTATAAGTGATTTGTATATTTGCTGCTCCCTATTACCTGAGCAACGAAGATTAAGAAGAAAATGGCCAAGTACATCAATAAAAACATCAACATAAAAAAATCAAGACAATAAAAATACAACATATTTGCTAGATGCTCAGCTGCGCAGGTCCAAATTGCATAAAATAAAATATAAATAAATAAAAATATATTTGCAGGTGAAATGCGTTTTTTGATAAATTGTGAAGGAAAAAGGCTGTTTGTAGATGTTGAACAGAACAAAAACAACAAAAAATATATATTTTTTAACTAAATAATTAATGTCTTTTGAGTATTAGGCTCTGATCATATTACTGCTGTTTTTTAAAAATATTTTTTAATATGGATTTTTATAAACGAATCATTAAAATAAAATTTCTTGTTAAAAAGGTGATATACTTTTAAAATAAAAATGTGTGGGATTGATCAGTTATAGTCCTAAAAATATCCTTCCAGTTGGAGAAAACCAATTGGGTTTAAATTGACATTTAATCTTCTTATTATATCTCTTTCAATAATTGACCTGAAACTTCCAGAGACCCGATAATAAAGAAGAATTAATTTATTTAATACGATCGATTTGTTTAATTTAGTTTATGTATGATTATTTTCTTTAGAATGTTTTCTATTACATCAAGTGGAAATGTAGACTAGTAAGGACAAACATACAAACCGAGGAGCCGGTGGAAATGTTTGCATGTAAGGAGAAAATCCTGTAAGAGCCTTTAGGGAAATGCGATTTCTCGAATTGTATTCATGAAGTTCTCTACTGGTCCTTTATCGTATTTTCGGTTTACAATAGCTGTCAAGTTCTCCGTGAGGTATAAAGTATGTTCATGCCGAATATGATTTATTACTTCACTAGTTATTGCAATTATATATATGATGATGGTATATACTTGTGTGCTATATACGAAAAAAAATGTAGGGGAGAGGAAAGTGGAAGGACATAGAACATAGTTGAACATGTTATGAATGAAAAAATAAATCCTTTCTCGATGCAGTAATATTTACTAATATTGCTAATTTTTAATCAAAAACATTTTTGTATAGTAAATATAAATCGGGAGTACTTTTTATATGAAGAAATAATAAATTTCCTGAACCTTTTTCTTCTTACAAGTCGTAGTTAAATATGTCCAACAAAGAAAAAAGTTAAATAAAGTCCTAACAAGGAATCCAAACAGAGAAAATAAAGTAGTGCAGTTTAAAAGTGGAATCGTTTTAAAGTTCATACTTGGCTTAACCAAGGGGGTAATATTATTTCAGACAATTTGCTCTTAAAATAACAAGCTGCTAAATATGAGAAAAACATTTTCAAACACTGCTTCCGAATATTTCATATAGAATAATAAGTAATTCATAATATTTTTAAATGTATTAAAGTTTTTAAAAATATTGAACTGGTTAGGAACGTTGGAAAAATATCGAAGAATTATATACATTTTTCCTGCTTGTATAATATTATGAGGGGACTACTTTGAATATATCTTTAAAATCAAAAGACAATTTTCTCTCTTTTTTTTGCCTTTGATATTCTATTTCTGAGTGAAATGCTGTAGGATTCGCTCGTTTGCTTGGTCAACGAGCTTCTTGTATATTATTTATTCTATATAGAATTGTATAATAATTATATTATATAAATTTATTTATTTTATATATATATATATGTATATATATATATATAATATATATATATATATATATATATATATATATATATATATATATATATATATATATATATATATATATATGTATATGTATATATATATATATATATATATATATATATATATATATAATGGTATAATAATAGTAAGAAAAAAGCGAGAAATGCTTATGTATTTTAATTTCTAAGATTCTAATTGTCTTAAGCATTTCTCACTTTTCTCTTACTAAATAGTGTAAAAAATACTACCTATAAGTCGTCGAGGTTTCTTTTTTGAATTCTATGATCAGGGAAATAAATGCAATCTGTATTTCTCCATAAATGTATTTTCCCGTCAATAATATTTTGAATTATTTATTTAATAGTTTTATTAGTATCTTAACTACCTGGATACCTTAAGGATGTATCCAATATAAATGTTAATTATTATAAATTAAATAATTAAAGAATAAATAAAGAATCCAGCGAAAATAAATCCTCTTTAAGTCTGTGTCAGGAAGTTACTGAACTATCGATACTTTCAATAGTTTTTAAACACTATCGAACCATCGATAGTGAAAACTATCGATTATCGCCCATCCCTAATCGAATTTGAAGTGTCGCATCTTATGGGGACACTAAAGAAGCTGTCTTCTGTGAATAAAAGCCAATCCTCCAATCAACAAAAGGATACTCCGTGGATCTTGATACTTCTGAGAAATCTTTTCCTTTGAGTTTGAAACCGCTCATACCCGCGTTGTCTCATAATTCTTGCGATTTTATAATAAAATGTTATTTGGTAATTTTCTGTTGCGGTCCCTCCACGCCCAGTTATATAATAAAAGGCCTCTGGCCACAGATGCAAAGAACGCATACAGCATGCAGAGCCCTCTTACCTTAAAATGCTCTTGGGCAATAAAAGGAAATTGATAATTTATGTATTATATAACATTTATATATATATTGTATTTTTAATCAAGAAATTCCTGGGGGGTAGGAAAAAAAAAATGGTTTCTATTAATTATACATATAAACTTTTTTACCATACTATAGTTTTCCATAATAATTTGTATATATTAGGCCATCATCAACAACAGAATTAGGTAACCTCAAAGCCCATTGAGGAGCTAGGCCTGCTAGGACGAGGTGAGCTGGTGCAAGATCAATAACTCTACGACTCCTTCCGGCATTTCTTACTACCTTCGGGGAGGATCTTCGATAAGAATATTTTGGGGCAGTCTAGGTTACTTACAGCATGGCTGATATAGGTAAAAGAAAGTGGACAATGGAAGGAATAACATGTTGATAATTGAATAACTGTTTATCTGAAAACCTGGGAAAGTAACGGTTTACTAATAGAACAATAACATACCAGTTACTCGGCTTCTCAATTACAGTTACAGTTCCCGTCTTCACTAGTCGAATTATTAGAATGGATAGTTTTATTAAGCTATTTAAAATTTTTAACATTTATATTTGAACTTGGGGATGTTTTAATTTACATCATATCCTTACTGATAGTGCAAAAGGCCGCATATTACAATTTTGCATGTTTATTCTATTTGTTCTTAAGGTGATATTTTGAAGTCATTGATTGCAATAAGCAGTCTACAGCTAAGCAAAATAAAAGAAGGAAATAAAAACTGAAATCATATTAATAAATCATCAGTTTCTATGGTATTCCGTAAAAAAAAACTCGTTTTTTACATACGACTTTTTTTGGCTTTAGGATTTGTCAAACCAAGTCCTATTTTGCCAATAAAATATTTTGATTGTCACTGTAAAATATCTTTTGCAATAACAGCAGCGATATGTTATTTGTTATGATTTTATTAAAACCATTTTAACCTTTAATTTGGTTACTCGTTTCCTATATAAATATATACATTACATATTATATAAGAATGGAGTATAATTCTAATTTATAAAAAGTTAATTTACGAATAATTAATGTATTTATGACCCATTTTTTCTTCCCAAAAATACGTTAACAATAAAAATTTCTTTGTCAATAAAAAAAGAACAGGTAGTATTTTTTAGTACACGTGGTAATGATGTTTATAAATAAATGTTTGAAAATGGCTTAAAAGGCCAAAACGTTAGAAATATGCACGATATGACAACATTAAAGTTTTTTTTGTTGATAAGGAAATTTTAAATGTTTATGTATTTTGGCATAAAAAAATGGATCATAACTTTACTAATTATTCGTTAGTTCAATCTTTATAAATTTTTTTCTTCTTTGAGACAACAGTCAAAAGATTTTTATTTCCAAAATTTTTTTAACTTTTCAACCGACTAAATAACAATAATAATACTTCATAATTTTTTGTTTACTTCATATATTTACAGAAGTAGGAAAATATTATTAAAATATGTCATTGCGACTGATTAACTAGATATCATTCACAAATTTAAGGAACTTTTGGATTTATTTAATATTTTTTTAAATCTGTTTTATATGGAACAAAACATTCCGCGAATTTGAATTCCACACAAAAACGTGCTTCAACTAATACATATTTGAAACGATGCGATAGGTATAATAATGTATTTGATTTAATATTATTTTTTCCCGTCATATTTAACCCTGAGCAACGGTTGATAGTAATTGACTTAATTATTTATTTTATTTATATCTTTCTTTTGAATTCTTTATTTTATATTATTTGTAAACTTTTTTTATTAATAATTAATAATGTGTCAAAATATGTTTTTTTGGTATCGAATCTTGTTTTGTTACCTTATAATAATGTTTACAACGATTTATTTTATTTTATATTGTTTTTAAATTTAATATTTGTAATATTGTAATACTTTCGATAACAGGCAATACGGGATTCTTGCTTCTTTTACTAATAATTACTTTTCCTAGAGCATATTATTTTTACAGTACGTAGTTAAATAAGTTCATTAAAATTACATAGGGAAAAAAAAGTAAATGACTTCCTATGAACATGAACATAAATAAAGAATATATAGCAGCGGAGGTAAAAGGTGGAATCGTTTTGGAATTCATGCAGCGTAATCACCGGCGAAATTACATTCCCAACAATTTTCTCTGAAAATAAAAAGCCACCATCTACGAGAAAAAGCGTTTATAATACTGCATCAAGAAACATCATGCAGAGACAGATTTTTTTTTTTCAATTTGCTTATATATATATATATATTAATAATTATATATATTAATAATTATTCTACACACACAACAAAAAATCGATATTTTTATTTAGACCTATCAACATATCAATATTAAAATTTGACAATGGTAAACCTATATTTTAAAACATAAATAGACCAACAAATTTTTCTTCCGGCTTATATTTTTTTAGGTTTTGTTGTAAACATTTATATGTATTTAAGTTGTTGTTGTTTTTCGTATCAGTCCTTATAAATTTCTTTTTCATGTAAAATATTTAATTTAATTTACTTCTTTCACGTTTTCGGTAATAGGTCCCTTTCTTCTCTATGATATAAAAAAGTTTTTAGTGGCTTACATATTTTATTTTATTTTAGTATGAGAAGAGTAGGAGATTATAGGAGCTCTCCTATTAGCTCTTTAATTAGCACTAATTATACAGCTGTTCATTTAATTACATATGTGTTGAGCTCCTGTAACATATAACTCAATAGAGTAACCAAATATGAAATAGAGATTTACACCTTAGTGTATTCGTTACAGTATTGAGCTCCTATAACCTCCTATCCTCTTAGATCCTAGCATTAATTTTACCTAGATTACAACAGTTATTTTTCGATCTAAATATTTTCTCCATCAATACAATATTTTAATTATTATATTATATATAATATTATTTATATTTTATTGCGATATAATTAATATGAAATATAAAAGGCAGCACAATAGAACCTACAATTGATGTTGAGCTTATATGAAGCTGGACAAACTGAATATATATTATGGTTTCGAATTGGCAGTAAGAATATTTATAAGTATATAATAATATAAATTGGAAATAATGCACAATGAATAATATTGATTTTTAAAGAGATAAAAAATTTGTCCGAACTGTGTTTCGTTTAGTTGATAAAAAATAATACAATCAGGACTATAGAATTAATGTAAATTACAGTTATATAACAAATAGTACAATTAAATGAGATTATTTTAAAAAAATTACATATCTGTTTATTTAATTACATATGTGTTGAGCTCCTGTTATCTCCTACTTTTCCAACACAAAATAAAAATTATAGAATCAAAATTTGTAATTTTGTAAAATTCGTCTGGAAGTGGTCTTATGATTTTACATAGGTGACAGAATTATTTTTCGACCTAGAAATTTCTCCTTGAGTACAACATATTAATTATTATGTTATGTATAATATTGTTTATATTACACTGTGTTATAATTATGAAAAACAGAAAAGAAGCACGATGGTTGGATATATATTATGATTACAAATTGGCAATAAGAATAATTATAATTATGTAATAATATAAATTGGAAATAAAGCGCAATGTATAATATTGATTTTTAGAGAGATCAAAAATTTTTCCGAACTGTGTTTCGTTCAGTTGATAAAAAATAATACAACCAGGGCTACAGAATACATGTATATTACAGTTATACAACGAACAGTACAATTAAATGAACATTTTAATAATTTGTAAAATAGTGATTGGTACGCCGTTAGGCAGACCACCATTGTTTCTTAATTAGCAAAATATTAGTATTTAATTGTGCTATTATGAAATATAATATTTCAATTCAATCTCAATTTTGACTTCCATTCAATGATTATCATAGATATTTTCAATATATTTGTATTTTTAGTGCCATTAAGGTATATTTGATAACTATTGATAATCTATGAGATTTTACATTTCGGTATACTTTTATAAATTCTGTAACGATATATATTTTCGATATATCGGGTTACTATAACGAGTTATTAGGAAAATATCGATATGATATATATTTATAAAACATTTCTTCAGTGACCTTTAACTACGGAAAAAAACTTTAAAGGTTAGTATGTATTAGTTTAGCGGCTTGTAAGTAATTATTTTTCAGCTTATTTAGTGAGAAATATCTGTCTCATCCGACATTAATTAGCAATTATGATACCTGTATATGATTGGACCAGCCTTAATGATATATCCCTTAACCAAGAGTTGTACCTGCAGTGACTAAGCAGCGGTCCTTTCCATCCAGACGATAAAGAAAGGACAAAAAAAAAAAATGAAGCGGCTGACGCCTGACATGGCTCCGTTAATCCGGCACCGTCCTAAATACCTCTCCTGCAATATATGTATCTTCTTCTGGTTGCTCTTCCAGGCACCTTCTTCTACACTATGATCTTTATTAAATAATTTTAAAATAGAATTATTATGGACAATTAATAAACAAGGCGTATTTCATTAAGGCGTATTGAATATTATCCTATCCACCACATTTTCAAAATATTTTTTCAGCAAAAAAAAGCTTTTTTAAAAATTGTAGGTGAAAAATGTAACAAAATTTTCAAAAAATAAATAAACATACTATTTAAAAAATCTCATATTTATTATAGACATATAAGAAAAAAAATAATCGTTCATAATATTTCTTTTTTCTTCCAAGAAAGTTATTACACCTAGCCATTAAACTGTTGTCAAATTACTATACGAAAGTTACTGATTTAGGCCTAGGCCAGGAACTTGCCAGCAGATGCAATTTTTGAGGAGCGGCAAAATTTGATTAAAATTGTATTTTTAAATTCAAACTACTCCCATACCAGACTGAAACGACTAGAAACCGCCCGTCGTTTTCGACTACTGCAGCACTTACTAGACGAACGCTCTAAGCTTTCAATAAATTACAAATGACTCTCATATATGACAATAATAGGACCTATTTGGACTTACGGAATTGAGCTTTGGGGCTCCACTAAACCATCGAATTCCTCTCGTATCCAATCCTTACAATCCAAAATCCTTCGTAAAATCCTCAAAGCTCCTTACTTTGTCACAAATAAAATCATCCATAAAGACCTTAATGTTCCATATGATTTGGCCCAATCCAGATACCTATCCTTCCATAACAATCTTCAGAACCATCCGAATCCTCTCGTTTCAAACCTTGCTTCCTCCTCGATCCCTGATAACCCTCTGAGGCGTCTGAAAAGAAGGTGGCCTTGCGACCTTCTAATATAGAACGTTTATTTGAGTTCTACCAATGGGTAGTTTCTCTTTATGTTGTTATTACCAATTGTTACCAATGTCACATTTACTTGTTGTATTTTCCATGTAATACAGTTGTAAATTTCATTAAAGTAAAAAAAAAAATAAAAAAATTCAAATTAATTTTTAACTAGATTATGTTCAAAATTTGGAAAATCCTACTAAATCAAGACAAATCACAGCACATCACATTTACCCTTCGACATGAAACATGCCCTCCATTTTCCTTGACAATAAACAGATTTCACAGACAGACACCGTTCACTGCCTTAGTCTAACATTTGACCGAAAAATGACGTGGGGCTCACATATAATCAAGAAACGAAAAACGCTTAATCAAAGGTCAAGAATTCTGAATTCACATTCAAAACTAAATCTTAGACAGAAATTGAACACATACAATTACTTACTAAAAAATATTTGGACTTACGCATCAGAACTAAAAAAAACTCACATAAATAAACTTCAAATCTTTCAAACAAAAACATTCAGGACAATTAACAAAGCACCTTGGTACGTTAGCAACACAACCTTTTACATACTTACCTCCATATGCAGACTGTTAACGAACACATTACCACCCATTTTTCTCCATATTACCACCTACCTCTCCATTTTTGGCGTACGAGAGGGAGGAGGGTGGTCGTTTTACAGGTGGAACCAAACCCATTCTAAAGTGGGATGGTCGAGATTCATTCCGTGAATCAGGAACGAAATAAATAAATATAGTCCACTGTCAAATCATTCCAAACATTTCTTTCGATGTTTATTCTTGTTCGGATTCTTTAAGATCTTTAAGATTTTTACGCGGCGAACTCTCCTTAAACAATGGGCGGTCCAATACATCAAGAAAATCAATGTACTGGATAATGTAACAGACAGATTTCATCTGAAGACGTCTTAGAAATCGGTCACACGATGCCACAATGTATATTTACATCTACCTACATAACTAGCTGTGTCGGAACAAGAAGGAAAAAGAATGATAGACAATACTAAAACTCGTTAAATTTGTGTTATTTTTTTTTTTTAGTTCAAGAAACATCTATTATTCTTATTTTTCGCATTAAAGAAATTATTAAAACTTTAGTATTACTGCCTTTGCCATTTCTCCGCAGTTTTTTTGCTGGTTTGACATTCAGGGTCCATAAATATGAATTATATATCTCATGACCTTTCAAGCCCTCCCCACGTTTGTCCTTTTTTTTCTTAGCTTTTCCAATTAAAGTAGCAATAACGGATCTTGTTTCAGTATTGGACACTTTTAGTAAAAAATGTAATCTTTAGTCTTATTTACAATTTACAATACAATTTAAGTAATTTATCATATTGGAGATTGCTACTCTTGCAGGCATACATTTTACTCACTGACTGACGTAAAAGCATCTTAAGAAAAAAATGATATATCAAATTCTCAAATATGTACCATAGCTTTTTACGTATTTGACCTTGCGGCCAAACAAGCACTTACCCTTCCAGGTCTGGGCTCTGATATTTTTACATCGAGTGACACAAGTGTTCCCCTAAAAAAGAAATAGGTCTGAACAGGCAATTCATGAGGAACGAGAGTCCTCCTAGTAAATTGAAGAAAATAAAAAAACAGTGAAATCATGGTCTACCTCGAATCGTAGAGAACAATATGCCATAACTAGATTAAGGATAGGACATTCAAACCTAACATATTCTTACTTGATAAGTAAATAGCCTACAACAAAATACCAACAAGTTAAAACATTTTTTTGTCATTTTCGAAAAATACATCATGTGAGGGATCCAAATATATAGCCTGGAAACATAGTCGAGCTTGTGTAAATGGTGTTTTACACTTATTAGCGACACATTTAGGGCCATAGCAATCTCTTGCATCATTGTTGTCAAAATTTACTGAATGAAATTTGGCAAACAAATTTTGACAGGTGCGTTCGGTTAAGGCATCAAACCCATAAACACTGTATGAGCTTCAGCAGCACGCTTAACTTTTTTAAAAATAATACAGCAAAATATGCCGATAATGATATTTTCTTCCACATTCGCATTGCAATAGCAAACACAATACTAAGCTAGTTTCAATAAGAGTTAACAGATACAGTTGTTGACATATTACAAACAGACATAAACAATCCACCTTTGGGATTAATTCAACAAATAAGAAGTGTATCATAGTGACAAAACAAATAAATAGAAATACCGAAAGGACTTATTTTCCTACAGAATAGCTGAAGTTCTAAGTACATGCCTTATAATTTAATAATAGAACATAATTCTGATCGGGTCTCCCTCACTCCTCAAATCCATACAGATACTCCCCAATCTTTTCCTGAACAACTCACCTATCTCATTCCATACTTCCGTAAAAAACCTTGGTGTTACATTCGATCAAACCCTCTCCTGGAAAGCACACATCTCTCAAGTTTCCCATCGTACTATCTCTACCCTGAAACAGTTTAACCGTCTCCGCTATCTCCTTCCATATAAATCCCATTTACTCCTGGTTTCCTCCCTTGTGTTCCCCCACTTCGACTATGGCTGTCTGGTGTACGGCGGGCACTCTAATGAACTACGCAATACGTTTTGTTTTCGGAATCTCAAGAGATACGCATATAACCCAGTATTACACCTAGTTGAAATGGCTCTATCTATCCAACCGCCGTCTGTATTTCCTTGCTACCTTTTTATACCAAGTCATCAGAACTCAGCGGCCTTCCTATATTTTTCACAGCCTACAATTCAAATATTCCATTCAATCCCGTCTCACTAGATCTCGTACCTCCGACGTTTATCCATCTCCCCACCGAACTGCAGCGTTTGACAAATCCTTTATAATTCAAGCCGTCTCCTTCTGGAATACCATCCCTGCTGATATTCGACACGTACAATCAGTTTCCTCTTTCAACGTGATACCCAGTCTTGGGGATTAAGACACAAATAATGCCATAATACTGTCGGGATGCGGTCTTAAGCCAGTCTGGAGATAGCTTTTGATGACGTTGGATCCACGTAGTGGACAGCTACCCCCACCAGTCCAGACTCACTTCACCTCACATTTCATCTAGCGCCATTTTTTTATATCAGCTGCTTGGCGCATCTGCAGTGGTCGATCGATCGATAGGATATCGATTCTATTTCTCCACCATCGACTGTTGGATATCGAGAAGGTAACCGGGTAGGAAGTGGAACCTCCAACTTGGCTCGTTTTTTTGTGTTTTTTATTCTCACCAAGACATTTGAACATTTGGTTAGTTTTCGGTTCTCTCAATAAATTAGTTTTGGTCTTTTAAACAGTTAGTTATTTCTTCTTGATTTTGTTTATAATTTTAGAAGTTGATCTTATTTATATTTTTTTCTCTAATGTTTAATTGATTTTAATTTTCTCTGAATATTATATCTTATTTTTCATTTTATTGCAGTTCATTTTAATACTGTTCTTTTCTTTTGTTTTGTTTTGAATTTTGTATAAATCTTTTTCCACCATAATAGATATTGTAAACGTTCAAAAGGGGATTTTTTATTTTACATTTTTTACTTATTGAAATATTTCTATTTAATACTATTTTCTTGTGCATGCATTTGTTTTTTTCTCTAATGTCTTACAGGTCTCATTTTTACTGTTTTATTTTTTTCCCTCTTTCCCAACATTTTTAATTTTACGATAATTTTCCCCACCTTTGAGGAAACTCACCGAGGAATGATTTGTACTTCGATTTTGAAGTACCCCTGGCCCCAACACTTTTTCCAAAATCTTAATTTTAATAAGAATTGTAAATAATTAATTTTATGAATGGCCACACAGGCATTTATTCTGTAACTGTAATTTGTCCTAAAGGGACAACAGTCCCAGGATAAAAAAAAAAAGTTTTAATTTCATATTGTAATGGTATACGTGTTTGTCTCAGATTACTCGTAGAAAAAAAAATATAGACTAACGTAAAATCCAATTAATTTTCTATATGAAGGGGGTTCTTCCTAAACTTTAGCCCGAAAGTTCTCCTCCCAGAAATTCGCTTGAAAGGATCGCCTGCAGATTGTGATCACGTTCTCAATGACAATGTCAGTTCTGTTATTTCTTTTTATTTATCTCAAGAATTCTTCTCACAATTACGGTTTTGTTCTGTTTGTAGAAACCTTTCTTCTGTTTTCGTCTATTGTGTGCCGTCTATTACATTCCCACTGTATGCTTCGGAGCGTGTAATTCTTATGAGAGTGGCAATAGGCCAGGAAAAGATGATTATTTCATGAGGGAAACTTTATTTTCTAGCAAACTAATTTATTTTAGCAATGTACTTTGACAGATGTGAGAATGCCTTTGTGGAATGATTCCATTTTACAGTAACACACGTCTGCAGTACTTTCTCTATTGTGACGCCAGAACGAAAAAATTAAACAGAATGGAACTGCTTGGAAAACATATCATAATTTTATAATCAAACCATTATAACAATATTTTTGGAAATGTTTAAAATAAATAATCTTGAATACGGAATTATTTAAATATCTGCAAAAATGTTTAAGCGAAAACTTCTTTAGGCGCGTTTTGCACTTTTTTGTGGACAATGAATTAGATTGAGCCGTCAGATCTCGGATTTTTAACGCTCAAGTAAAGTCGACTGGATTCGACTAGTTTAAGTGTTTTTGCATATGGATTGAAATATCTCATAAACTAAATTTTTTATCTTAACACGACGACCTCTAAGAGAGACGAAAAGAGAAAAATAGTGTCGAAAACCAAATGATAACGAGTATTATGGAAGATATGGATTAAAATATCTCAGAAACTATAAATCGGATCTGCATACCGTAAACGAACAAATTGTTAATCATTTAATTGTACCTTTAATGGGCTATTATTCAAAATTGTACCTTAAAGCGACGCCATGTTAGAGAAGCGAAAAGGCAAAAATAGTGACGAAAATCAAACTATAACGAGTTTTATGGGAATATGGATTAAAATATCTCAGAAACTAAAAATCGGATCTGCATATTGTAAGTAATAGAAATATTCAGCATTTCATTATCTTTCTAATGAGCTATTATTTATAATTTCCTATTATCATTATAAATTATTATTTTTATTTTTACTTTGTTGATATTTTCACTTATCTCGTGTAGTCTAAGGGACACACCTTAGTTTTTATTTTTTGTTTTGCATTAAAAAAAGAAAAATAAGCTTCCTCTAAATTTAAATCCTGATTTTGTTACAGTAAAGAACAGACGAAAGGAACACCTTATTAAGATAAATTCAGCGGGTCATAAAGCATTGCTTGAAATCATGTTAATTGTCAATCTTTTATTTTTAATTTTTCAAAATGATGTGATGGTTTATCGTAGTTTGAAGAGTTTAATCAAAGCATCACACAATATATTTTAAGTGACTTTATACCTTAATCTCCCTACCATGTATATTAATGGGCATAAATTTTATTAGTAATCTGTTTACACCAATTTACATACAGATATAAAAAATAAATGTGGGAGGGAGAGAAAGTATTTCTTATTTATTTTTAAATGATCTTGAATATAAAATATGTAGAATATTGTTTATTATCCGAATATGGAAAATTATTAGTTTTATTAATTAATATTAGTTTTGTGTCTGAGTTTTCCGCTAAAAGGTATGTATCAATTTTTTGAGCGAACCGCTGGGTCTATGTCTGATGGTTCACATTTTTCGATAAGATCACTAGAGTGTTTTGAAACGATTTGAGCTAAAAATACAGACTTGGTTTTTGATTAAAATGTGTTTAATCGATTTGTAAAGATGTTTTGAGTAAACGGCTGAATCGATTTTTAAGTTTAATGCCTCAAATTATTCGGAGAGATCTCCTGAGTGTTTTGAAACAATTTGAGCTAAATACACCGACCTGTAATTGAATAGAATATGTTTGATAAATTTGCTAAAAGGTATATAACCATCTTTTCCCGAGATATTAAAATAAAAAATATTTAAATAAAAAAAATATCTACTACAGTAATCGGATGTTTTTACCCACCCTAATGGAATTTTCTTCAACATCATCTCAAATACCTTGGCAAATTGTTAAAATTGTAGGAATAGTAGAAAAATGTATTTTTGATGTATTACTTACGTATTTTTGAAGTTGGTGTCGTAGTCAAGAGTCTACAGTTTCGTTCGGGGTGCGCGGAAGCACCCAACTTCTATACAAAGTTAAAAAAATCCTAGATGTCAATTTCCATATCAAGATGTTTAACTGGATATAGAAGTATAGTCCGTGGTACAGGCCCCTTTTTATCTAATTCTTGCATCCGCCTGCAACATCATAAATAGTTTCATCTCATCGTAACCTATAGCTATCTTATTTATGAAAAACTTTTAGAATTTGGGCGCTTTCAATCAGGATGGTGGCAAACTTTGTTTATTTAATTAGGCACTAAAAACTTGTAAATACTGATTTGCTTTCTAGTTCGATCGTTAGATGATTTGATCACAAAATCAAAAAAATGGGTGGCCTACAAAAATATTGGGCCTTTTGTCGTATATAGCCTTGTTATTTTTAACGTTTTGAGGTGTAGGTCATGCCGAACGGCTCAATATTTTTGAAGGCAACCTTTTTTCTCCATTTCGTGATCAAATTATCTTAGGATCCAAGTGGAAATCAAATGGGTATTTTTTATTTTTTTTTATTTCCTTATTGAGTATTTTAACAATCTGTCTCTTGGACATTGGTTATAGTGAGGTAGGATGACATTCACAATATATGTACAAAAAAATAAAATAAATAGAACAAAATAATAATCAAAAGTATATACAATAGATAATAAAATAAAATAACCTAAAAAATAAGAAAATTAAAACTTAGAAAAAAACACATGCATACCTTACAATCAGGCGAGGGAACTGTGCTACCCTCCCAACCGCGTCACTGGTACTAAATCCAGCAATAAATGGGTATTTACAAGTTTTTAGTGCCTAATTAAATAGACAAAGTTTGCAACTCTCCAGATTGAAAACGCCCCAATTCCAAGAGTTTTCGTAAATATAATAGTTTTAGGCTACGATGAGATGAAACTATTCACGAGTTTCAGGCGGATGCTAGTAATTCGATAAAAAGGATCTGTACCACAGATAGATTATACATTCCTATTAGGGGTAGTAAGATTTTCCGATTAATGTTGTCGATTTTTTTATTTAAGTTTAGTATTATGCCTATTTATCGTTATTATATTATTTTATAATATGATTTGTAATTTATTATAATTGATATAATACTATTATTTTTCGAACACCTTTTTTTTTTTTACTATATCATCTGTAATTGGAACCTGAATTATTGTCCATAAAATGTGAATTTAGAGGAAACAAGTACAAATTAAAAAAAAACACTTAAGTTAAGACCTAGTTAAGATCCATAAAGGTGAAGAAATATAGATTAACCCAGATGCCAGCCAGCCATGAAATTAAACACCATAACCACTGTACTAAATCCCGGGGAATAACTCTTCTTACAGCTACCATTAACGGTCGCTCGATTAAACGAAAAAAATCATTGAAAATTTCAGATGGAAATGTTAGGTTTACTTGAATTAAAATTAGGTAAAAGAATTGTTGAGAGCAGACATAAAGTTTTAAAAATATTACTAAAAATTCTTTGAATATATTTTTCCAAATAATATCGTGATATGTTGTTGAATTTAATATGGTATTTTTAACTGTCCCTACAAATTTTGCACTCCACGACGGAGTTGGTGGCATTCAAATTTTAATGTTATTCTAAACCAAAACTGATCTTAAAGCAAATTTAAATAAAGATTTTAGAATTTTTCTGAGGTATATCTATTACTTGGACCGACTAGTGTCGATTACTAGAACGATTAAATTTCGTAGTGTCCCTCAGTAGTGTAAAAATGTGTTTTTTTTTTAACGGAGATTATATCTGCACAACTGAATTGATTATTTGTTTATTGATAAATATTACAATCTGTCTCAATAAAGGACATTTATAATAGAGTTCTGAGAGCACATTCACACCATATTTACAAATTAAAAAAAAAAAAAGAAATAAGCTAATTTCAAATAATATAAAGCTATAAAAGAACAAAATAAAATATCATAGTGAAGGAAGAAAATATAAATAATAGTAATAATAGAATGAAAATAAATGAATAAAATAGAATTAAAATTATCTTTAAAAAAAAGTAATGAAAATAAACATCTTAGACGCAGGTATACCTATTTACACTATTTACAGTCGGCCATGGGAACTCCGAACCATACTTATCTCACATGTGGAGAAAAAGCAAGATCTGCACAACTGAAATTATTTTTCAATTTTAAAGTATTAAATAGAAAAGGATACTCTAGAGATTCAAAAGGTCCAACGGAGAAGTTTATAACTATAATAATTATGGTGGCATAACTAAAAAAGAAAAAAAAAATTCTTATTTCATTACCCAGTATGTGGCTAAAGCGCTCTCGCTCAAACTCCACCGGCTTTAGCACCGGTGTGGCGGTTGAGAGAGTAGCGCAGGGATTTGGGTTCCCCGCCTGATTGTATGTATTGTATATAGGTATGACTGTTTTTATGTTTTAAATTTATTTGTATTTGGGTTATTTTATTTTTTTTATTGTATATAGTTTTTATTTATTATTATTTAGTTATTATTTTACTTTTGTTAATTTTATTTTATTTTTTTGTATATACGGTGTGAATGTGTTCATTTATCAATATAATTATTGTCCCTGTGACAGAATATTATATGTCTAAATAAATAAATTAAAATTTCATTACCTACATCTTTTACATGTATGGTGTCAATTAAAAATGTAGTAAGATTAAATAAACAATTTTTATTCAGGGTTTTTTTGGGTAACAATAAAATTACAGTATAATGTTTAACGTATATTATTTCCATTCTTAGTAATATTATTAATATCTAGAAAACATGATAGAAACATAAATATAAAACAGTTTTGTTTTTAGTTTTTTTCTCATCAAATTTTATAAAAGGCCTTTACGTAAAAGGTCAATTATGAAAAAATATACAGGTTTAAAAGTCCATAATAAACGTTTTAATATTAAAAGTTTTATAAAAAAAAATGTATGATTACAATGTATAAAAGTTAAATATTAAAATAAAATAAAGAGATTAAACTTCGCCACCAGTGATCTTTACAAAAAGAAGAACTTGTAAAGTTCTTGTCTTTAAAAGCTAGGATACGACATTATAACACGGTCGTCAAGCCACTGGTATTCTACGCATCAGAAACTTCCTATCTTCCTAGCCTAGAGAGCCTTTTGAAAGTAGAAAGAAGAACTCTCAGAAGAATCTACGGACCTAGGAGAACACCTGAAGGATACAGGTTGAGGTCAAATGAGGAAATATATAAGGAAACAACAGATCTAGAAACTGACGCTAGAGTGGGAAGGCTGAGGTTTTATGGCCATATGACGATAAATCCTGAAAGACTTAATCATAAAATTTTTCAGCGAATCCACAATCATAAAAATTTAAGCGGGTATTTCAAACACGTTAAGAATGATAAGGACCAAGTGGGGCTAAGAGACCAAGATTGTTTGGACAGAGATGAGTACAGGAAGGCGCTCAAGGGAATAACGGTTCTTGCGGGAAAGAAGCGCTCCAAAAAGGGTGTTGCGTGCTCTGAGGAGAGAAAACGTAATCACGTGGAGCTCATGAGGGGCATATGGGAGAAGAGGAGGCAGATGAAGAGGAAGTATTGAAATCGTGATATTCGCGTGGTCTTTAAGTCCTGTTCGTGAAAAAAATAAATTAAATAAAAAGTTTGGAACGATGCCATAAATAAAAACCTCAAATTTTGAGAGGAGGTTAAGTTTTTGAATTTTTTGGTCGATCACAATGGTTAATTATTGAAAATAATAAACCAAAAATATGTAAAAATCGCGATATCTCTACTAATAGTTCTTTGTTTTCGATGGAATTCCCTTTGAAACATCTTATCACAATATCGACAAAAAAGTACACACTTTTTGAGTTATTCGGAATTAAATTTTACCATCCTTCGTAACTTTTTTTCCAGCTTCTTTTCGTTGAAGTATGTTATATAGATAAATTTAAAGGGCGTCAAGAAAATGACTTTAGCGAAGTTTTATTGAAATCGGTACATTCGTTTAGGAGCTACAGTCTATAGCAACGCAGGGTTTTCGGCCGCCATTTTGAAAGTGAAAGGCGGATAGTAATGTCGATGAAGGAGGATAATCCTTGGGTGACTTCTGATTTTAGATAGATAGATAGATAGAAAAAAAAAACTTTATTCTGGGGCTAAGTCCCTTCAGAATAACAAAATTGTACAAAAGAATAGAATATTACTGGCCTAAAAGTTTGAAACAATAAATAAAATTGATAAAATAAACTAAAAAGTAAAGAAAACCTTAGGTGAACAAGCTATACACAATACAGATAAAACTATGTACAGAGTATTTAAAACTATGAAGGAATCACTTGAAACTATGAACAAAATTATAGATGAGGGTTGAACAACATAAACATACACTTTGAGAAATGAAGAACGAAAAAGAGATAGAATAAGTTCATTTCATAAAAAAACTTTACTTGTATATATATTTATAAAATAAAAAAAAAATTAATTATAATTGAATAAAAAATGTATGTATTGAAATTCCTACGTAGATAGTAGGAAATGCATGTAATATCTCTTACTAAGTATTGTCATATGATAGTAAGCTGGTATCTGACTGTTTTTGGAACAGGAATTGGAATAGGAGGTTTTTGAATGTGTATAGGGAGGGGGCATGACGAATTTTGATCAGGAGGGAATTCCGAAAGTTGACAGAGTGGGCTATAAAGGAATTTTGGAATGAGGCAGATCTATGAGAATGGATGTCAGAGGGTCGAGATCTTGTAGAGAGGGAATGGATTGAGGACTTAAATTGGAGAAGGTTGTAGGTATAAGAAGGACGATGATTGGTAATGATTTGATAAAGGAATGTGACTAGTTTTTATTTTTTTTATTTTATATCGAAATTTGAAGAAAAAAAAATCGGTCCAGTAGTTTCGGAGTAAATGCGCGGACGGCGGATGGACAAAAAAAAAATTGTATTCGTTTTTCGAATTCTACGCATCCTGAAACGTGAAACCTCAAATTTTGAGAGGGAGTTAAGTTTTTTAATTTTTTGGTCGATCACAATGGTTTATTATTGAAAATAATAAACCAAAAAGCTGATATGGTGAATAGATGTTATGAAAAGTATCCCCTCACAGGGTTGCGAAGAGATGTCAGTTCGTAGCGTCCTCAAGGCCTCTCTTCCCGCTCATCGTCACTAAAAGGTAAATTTTTTTTTAACTAAATCTGTAAAATAGACTGATCTACTCCCACTATCCTAAGACCCCTCAGACATTATCCAATAGGTTGGCTAGATTTCCATCGAGATGAGATTTATATATCCATGCAGCTGATCGCAGCTACGATTAGCCCTAGGCCAACACTAAAGGGGTCCTCCAAGACCAAGGCCTGCAGCTGAGGCAGATCTGAATTATTCATCACATTACAGCGCCGCTGTTTGTCTCGCCTCTATTCAGGGCTAAGTGGTCCACGGATCCATAAATTCGCTTGATACATGCTGAATACATTTTCCTGCCAATTAACTGAATTACCTGGCATATACGGGCTCTTCCTCTTGTAATAATTTACTTTACTGAGATTATGAATCATTGTTGCAAGCAAAGACAATAGAAGGTCGTGAAAGAAAGATTGAACATTTCACAGATTTCTATAACCCATGAGTTGATCAGCCAACTTAACCTGAACTTCAAAGACTTGTAAAAAAATAAATGCAGACTTATTCGAAATATAGGAGATATTGTTGGTGGTACAAACCCATTTTTATCAAATTATTAACATCCTTTTAAAACTTTGTGAATAGTTTGATCTCGCCAAAACCTATAACTTATTCATCTACGAAAATTCTCCGATTTGGGGCAATTTCTCATTGAATTATTTAATTTAATGAGGCAATAATAGCTTATTAATTTGATCACTAAATCGAGAGAACGGTTTGGACGGAGGTCACGCCAAAGTGCTTAATATTTCTGTAGGCCACTTTTTTCTCTATTTTATGATTAAACTATTTTAGGATTATAGTTGAAAACAAATGGATCGAAAGTGGGCTAACTCAGTGGTAAAGCGTAGATTTCAGTGTTCCTAGATTTGAATCTCGACTGGTGGTATATAAATTAGTTTTGGGGAGCGGATTGACCAAGGGGGCTAACGCAGGGCTAACGCAGGGCTAATGCATAGCACTGCCGTTTTCCGGCATCTTGATGTATGAGATAATTTTATAAAAATAGTAAAATCTTTTGCATTAATCCCCCGCTCTCACCTCCGGCCCGGAAAACTACTGTATAGCGTACAAGGCAAGGAAGGGGGTGAAAAAAAAGTAAAAAAAAATCAAATAGTTATTCATGATTTTTTTAGTGTGTTTATTTTTTAATGTTTTTTATTTAGTTCTTATTTATAAATTTTATTTTGCTATAACTTTATTTATTTATGTTTCTGTATATACAGTGTGAATGTACTCTCTGAACTCTATAATAAGTGTCCTTAACTGAGACAGATTATATTTCTCAATTAAAAAGATTAATAAAAAAATGTTGATGAGTTAATAGTGGTTTATCGGTAAGTTAAACGAAACATTAAAGTACAGGTGGTGTATGTTACTTATGTGGTGTCAACTAAGCAAATAAATCACCAAAACAAATACCTCATTAAATAAACAAAGTTCACCGATTTCATATTCCCATTTTTGAGAACTTTACTAAACAAGAATGTTGTAGTTTACGATAAGATGAAGCCTTTCGCTCGATTTTATTATATTTTTGTACCGCAATGTTGAAATGATTATAATTATAAGATGTGTTAGTTTTCGGAATTTCGAATGACTTCTTCTTCTTGTTTGTCTTCCTCTTATGCCATTAATTAGCGTCGAGGAGCATCAACCAGTGCAACCACTATTCCCGATCCGGGCTTAGTCGCTTCATCTCATTAAGGGTTTTGCCTCTTTTACATCCAATCCTTTGAATGTAATCCTGGAACGTGAGTCTGGGACGTCCGCGTGGTCTCCTTCCTGTGGGTCGAGCCTCTAATATCCTTATAGGATTCAAATTCTCATTCATGCGGCAGACGTGTCCAAACCACTGGAGTTGCCGTCTTTCTAGAGTAGTTTTAAGTTCGGCAACTCCTAGCTGCTCTCTAATGCTTTCATTCCTAATGCGATCCCTTCTAGTTCTGCCAACAGATCTGCGAAGGAACCTCATTTCTGATGCCGTTATGCGACTAGAGTGCCTGTCTAGCATTGTCCAGCTTCCTCCGCCGTAGGTGAGTGTAGGTAGGTAAACAGACTTATATACGTGCATTTTGGTCTTCTTGTCTACTTCGCGATGGCCGATAATGCTATTAGTAGTCTGGTAATATACCTGATTCGCCTTACATATTCTACTTGATATTTCGGCGTCTATCTTACCAGAACTACTAATTACGGTCCCCAGGTAGGTATATTCAGTCACCACCTCAAGTGTCTCGCCATTGCAGATCAGCTGGACATCTTCTCGCTCTTCCCTCGCCATAACCAGCACTTTACTCTTGGAGGTGTTAATTTGCATCCCTTTCCTGAGGAACTCTTCTTCCCACTCTACCAAAGCTTGTTGTAGTTTGGTCTTCGTGTCGGCTATTAGGACTATGTCATCCGCGTATAGAAGGCTTTGTATGAGGACAGTTCTCAAATTCCACTTCCCAATTGTTGTCCACGCAGTTTGGCGTTTACAGATTTTGTGGATTTCATCCATTACATTTATAAATAGAAGGGGACTTAAGCTATCTCCCTGTCTAACTCCTCTCGCAATTGGAAAAGGTTCCGATTCCATACCGTTCATCCTTACCACTGCCATGGCTCCTTGATAGGCTGACTGTATGGCCGCCAGCAAGTCTCCAGGTACACCCTTGGCTATTAGGGCATTCCAAATTTCTTTTCTTGGTACCACATCAAACGCTGACTTCAGATCAAGGAACGCAAGATACAGATTTTTATCTCTGTCCCAAGCCTTTTCAGCAATATTTCTGAGAACAAAGATGTGATCCTGCGTCTGTCGGCCTGGACGAAAACCAGCCTGTTCCGCTTCTAACTGCCCTTCCACAATCCGTCGGAGTCTCTTTCTAGTATAGAAGTATAAAGTTTATAGACCACTGATAGCAGACTAATGGGTCTATAATTTTTGCAATCTGTCGTGCATCCTTTTTTATAAATCGAGAGGATTATGCAATATTCCCAGTCCATGGGAATTTTCTTTCTGTCATATACTTCTTGGAACAGCGATTGTAGTGCTTTAAGAAGTTCTTGACCACCGAATTTTAAATATTCTGGTGCGATTCCATCCCTTCCTGATGCCTTACCTCTTTTTAGCTTATGGATTGCATTTTCTATTTCTTCTTCCTCTATAACCTCCAGGCTTTATTGAATATTGGGCTCTTGTTCTTGATAATGGTCTGTTTAGGATTCCATTGCTACGTTTTACATTTCTAATAGGCTTGCATTGTTTTCCTCTTAACATCTTAACTTTTCGCCAAAATGTTCTTATAGATTCGCGATGATCCTCGCTCAGCCTTTTATCAAACTCCTCCCACGACTTCTTCTTCGCCTGGCTATGGCTACCTTACATTCATTTCTGGCTATTCGATATAAGTGTAGCTTTCCTTCAGTTCTATCCATAATGTATGCTTTCCAGGCAAGCTTCTTCCGAGAAACCAGTCGTTGGAGATCATTGGTCCACCAGTCCGCTGTCCGCTTTCCCTTGCCAGACACTCTCTTCTTCCCACAAACTGTATTTGTTGTTTCCAGAATACATATTTTCAGTGCCTTCCATATCTCTTCCACATCTCCATCGAATGACGTTTCCCTTAATTTTTTTTTCCAGGCTTACTGTAAAGAGGGCCCTTTTCTCTTGGTCATCCAAGGCTCTTACGTTGAGGGTTTCGAATACTTTTGTTTTCCTTTTATACTCCGGGATGATATTTGTATCAGCCACAAGTAAAAGGTGGTCGCTGCTTATCTCCGTTCCTCTTACTACTTTTATGTCAGCGAAATACTGCCTTATGTTCCTATCATATATGAAATAGTCAATTATACTATTTCGTTCCATGCATAAGAAAGTGATTTTGTGGATTCTCTTGTGTGGATAGAAAGAATTTCCTATGAGGAAGTCATTATGCACGCAAAAGTCTATTAGCCGTTGTCCATTAGTATTCCTCACATCCTCACCTCCATGCAGCCTCAAAACTCCATATCCAGATCTTTCATCATTTCCTGTTCTGGCATTGAAGTCCCCACTCAGGATTACTGACCTTCCTTTTCCTTTAGCTTTATCTACTATTTTTTTGCAAATCCGAGTAGAATGCCTCCTTGTCTGCAACACTAGCATCTTCCGTTGGTGCATACACCTGGATTATGGAAATCTTACCTATGGTCATCTTAAAATTGAATGACTTCACGATATCAAATTTACTTTTAAGTAAATCACTCAATTAGCTAAGATATCAGATCCCCAGAGCTTATCTGTAATTTTTTCTCACTTTAGAAACAACAACGTAATTTCTTTGACTTGGTAGTAAGATCAATAGAGTATTTCCTCCTCATATTCATCTGGGAAATGCGATGGTGTTATTAATGAAACTGCTTAATTTTTTTTTATTCATGTTTTGATTCGTAAAATTTTATAATTTATTTTGGAATTTAACTTAACAAAAAAAGGGTGTAATAGAAAAAAGCTAAAAGTTCTAAAAGAAATTTCTCTAACTGAATTATAAGGCTTTAATGTTAATAAATTGGTATTTTTTTTATGTGTTATGGGCAACATGTAAATATTTAATTGTAGCCTTTAAGAAAATGGAGAAAAACATCTGATGATAGAGAAGTCTGGCAGAAGATTGTTTCTGAGCCCCAGGTCCGTTAATGACTGTTAAACAAATAAATAAATTAATAGCGTAAAGTTTACTATAAAATAGCGTAAAGTTTACTATAAAATAATATATTCCTTCAAAATAGGCGTTATTTTTTCTTTTTTTTCCTCATTAACATCATTGCTAAAAATAGAATATGGCAAATATTTTGCGGAATGTGTCTGTTATCTGATAAACTTAAACTTAAATATCTTAATAATAATAATAATAATAATAATAATAAGGCTTAACGAACCCGAAGGTTCGATGCCGACACCACCAATCGCTTGTTACACACCTCCCTCCACCGTTCGCCGTCCAAACCCAGTCCCTTCAGATCGGCTTTAATACAATCTTCCCACTTTCGCTTCGGTCTACCCCTCGGACACTTACCATTCGGCACAGCAAATGTTAACCTTTTAGAAATTCTCTCGTTACTAAGCCCAACAACTTTACAAGCCCATTTGATTCGCCGCGATGAAATTACCTCAATTATATTACTCAGATACAGCTCACGCAATTCGGCGTTGTGTAACCGTCTGAACTCTCCGGTTAACTCATCCTTCTTCGGTCCGAATATTCTACGCAATACTTTATTTTCAAAAACCTTAAGACGCTGCTCATTCCCCGCATGCCTTAATTAGTTCAGTAGGAATATTATCGACTCCCGCTGCTTTATAAGATTTTAATTTTCCGATAGCTAATTCAACTTCCTCTTTACTTGGTCCTTCTATTAACGGTTCAGCACTCTGGTACTCAGAAGGAGGACACAGATCATAATTTCCCGTATATAAAATATTGTCAAAGTATTCCTTAAATTTACTCAATATGTCAACCGGATCGGTCAGAATATTGTTATTATCATCCCTGATTCCAGACGTTACGAGCTCTACACATTTACGTGATCTGTTTATACCTTTGTACATGTCTCTTACGTTATTTTCGATTCTATTAGTTTCTATTTCAATTATTTTATTTTTAAGATACTCCCTTTTTTTATTTTTGAGCAATTTTGTCGTTTCGTTCTTTGAGATTCGGAAGTATTCCAGATTGTCTTCGCTAGGATTATTTAGAGCTTTTAATTTAGCGGCTTTTCTTTTTTCGCACATGTTTAAGCAATCTTCATCAAACCACGGTTTGTTATTCTTATTTTTCTTTTTTCCTAGGCACGAGTTGCCGACCGCTTTAATATTATCCCTGATCTCTACCCATAACTTGTTAATATCATCGTGGTCCTCGTCAGGAAGCTCTAAAGCTTCAAACCTATTCTTAACATCTAGCTCAAATTGGTTTCTAATTGTTATATTAAGTTTTTGTCGAAGTTTCGCGATTACTAATTCATGATCCGACCCACATTCTGCTCCGCGATAAGACCGTACATTGATTATACTGCTTTGCCAGCTGTGTTGTATCAAGACATGATCGATTTGATTTCGTGTTTGCGAATCCGGTGAATATCTTATTACTAATAATTTATTTAATATAATATCAAAATGAACTTTTTTCTGTTATCATATGGAAACCTTAATGACTTGTAAGATAGTCAACATGACAAGTATTTTCGTTGTAATCTTAGTGGTAATCCATTCCAGGCGTAGCGACGAACGAAAACTGGATTACGCCACTTTTTCAATTCCATTTAATTCCGTCCAGGAAAATCACTCCTCTGGACTTCATTCTCAATGACAATGGACTTTGGAATTAAAACCTGTACCAATTATAATTTAGTTTGATAGTAACAGGACGTTGTGGTTGAGCTGACTGAGTTCCGGTTCCAACAATCACGGTTCTGCAGTACTCTCTGTCCTTACTATTTAAAGTTAGTTTTCTTTTTTTTACTTTCACTTACGTATATTCTTTTTTTTTTTTTTTTTTTTTTTTTTGTTCTTCCCTACCTCGCCTTTTAGGCTATACGGGATTTTCCCGGGCCGGGGGGTGAGGGCGGGGAATTTAAAATCCCCTCCAGCACCTGGACGCGAACTCGTACTTTTTATATCATCTCAAATCTCTGTTATCCGGTTGCCAGGCAACTAGCGGTGTTGTGCACACGCTTTAGCCTCTTCGGCCACCCCGCCCCCTTCACTTACGTATATATGTAATGTATAGTAAGCATAAGTATTGCGATCGTGAAAATTTTCGAATCTCAGTTATCAACGGAAATACATGTTTTGAGGTACCTTGAGTTCAAATAACCAAGTGTCGCAAAATGGTCTGTGTGTGTGTGTTTTAACAGACTAGCTCATAAACGAAAAGTACTACGAAACTGATATTAAGTATTTAAGGTTTGTATATGGGCCGGATGTGACAGCAACTTTTTCGTTAAAATCGGCTAACCGGAAGTGCCGTTTTATATGAATGCTGAAACACATTTTTACAATTTTCACAAAAACGGCTCTAACGATTTTGATCAAACTCGGTGTATCATTGTATAATTAAGCGATATTTAATATCATTTAGGTCTTAGCCCCGTTGATGTCACTTTACAGGGCTTAAATGTTCATATATGTAAAGTACCTTTAATATGGTTTATTTTGAAATGTTATCCATTCCGCATTATTCAGAGTTACAAAAAAATGCTATATATAACTTTTGAATGAATTTGATAAGTTAATAAAGGAGAAAAAATAAATAAAAATGCAGAAAAACCTGCATTGCTATAGACTGTAGTGCCTAAACGAATGTACCGATTTCAATGAAACTTCGCTAAAGTCATTTCCTCGATGCCCTCTAAATTTACTTATATAACATACTTCAACGAAAAGAAGCTGGAAAAAAAGTTACGAGGGATGTTAAAATTAAATTCTGAATAACTCAAAAAGTATACGCCTTTTTGGGGATATCGTAATGTTTTTTAAAAGTTTACGGAATTTCCTAAAAAAAAAAAAAAAAAATTCGAGTTAAAATTGGACAATTGGGAGGAAAGAAATGGTCTCTAGTTTTTTTCTCGGAAGAGGCGAACATTTGGATAAATTTAAAATATATTTTTATAATTCTTGAGACTAAAAAAAATCTTTTTTCTACAGATATTTAATAAAATGTCTTTCCTAAGAACATCTTACATAAGAAATAAGTACCTAAATTTATACCTTTATTCTCAGTTTTATATTTCAACGATGCAATCACCACCTCTGGAATCAACTTACTAATTGTCTGCATAGATAACTTTTTCAAATAAAAATATTACTAAAATGACATCACTCAAATTTTGAAATTGAAGTTAGTCATTCTGTGGTTTATATAAGCAAAGAAAGTTCTGTGGTTTATAAAAGCAGATGGAGTGACTAGATTTTTATTGCCTGTCGTCGATATATTAAACAGACATTTTGTAATTATAATGGTCTTAATGACTTGTTATCTGTAAGTTTTAAGCTTTAGCTCCGTTTAAAATGCATATTTTATAATAGCCCAGCATTCCCAGAAAATAATTTCTACTCAAAGTTGATCGGTAAGTAAAAGTTGTGTATTGCGCTCACCAGATTTTTTTTTTTAATCAAGCAAAAACGAAAAGAAAATGTGCGATTCTGTGCTTTGTGGGATCCGAGTAATTTGTCAACACATATTCTTTTTTTTTATGTTTGACATGTAACCCATTATCTTAAAATCCAGCGAAAATACGAAAAACTCAAATTAAGATATTAATAATGAATGAATACTATAGCCCTAGTACCACTGCCCTTCAGTGTGGCAGACTGTATTAATACTCAATAAAAAGAAAAAAAAATAATAATAATGAATTATCATAGGTTCGTTTTGATGCTCTAAAATTTAAACCTCTAGTTTCCGACTTTTCCTCTCACGAGTGGATGCTTGGCTGGGAGTTCTTCTGTGTGAATGGATTTTGTAAATATTGTATGAAAGTATATAATTTTCTGTTTTAATTATTTTAAGTGTCATTTTGTTAATATGTATTTATTTTTAGTATTATTATTTTTGCATTTTAGTATTATATATATATATATATATATATATATATATATATATATATATATATATATATATATATATATATAAACACTAAGCCAGTTGGAAAGAGACGAGGGAAGAGAAGCTGTATGTGGACAATGATCAGTTCAACGGCCTGCAGACTGGTTTTGTCTCCTCTCCAGTTCTCGCAGGCTCTGGGTCGGAGGTACACATTCAATTGTACTTCGAGGGAGCATCTCTAAATATCAATATAAGCCTTAGTATTGTTATTTAATATTGAATATTGTGCTTGTTAATACATAAAAAATATATAATAATCCGTGTAACCTTTTAGCTTGGTTGAAGTAAAACTTTTGTAGCAAATATAATGATTATTTTTTAAAAAAAGGAAGGGTTGTAGAAAGTTCATATTATTTATTGATAGTTTAACGATGGGAATCAGACAGTCCTATATTTATGTACCTTAAGCAATTAATTAATTAATTAACTTAGTCATTAATGTAATTATCACATTAGAGGTTTATTTTAATTTAAAAAATGAGGAGTATAAACTCTTCATAAAAATGTTCTAAATCTCTTCAGAAAACTAACAATAAAATTATTTGTCTATATTTTGTTTTAAAAAAAAAAACTGTTTATGTTCACTTAGGACCATTGTTGAAGGGATGTCTGGCAATAATATTACCATAATCATAAATAATATTCAATGCGGGAAACAGGAGTCACCTAATGAGGATATCGTCTAAGCCTGGGTATTCTAACAGTAAGATTCTGTAAACAAGAAAGCGAATCTCGCTAAATGAAAAGTAAAAGAGACCGCAGTGATAGATCTTATTACCGCAGCTGACTGGATATGTTGGCACAAAATAATCTTATAAGAACAATGACAAATAAAGAGAAATCAAGCCACAAACCAAGTACAAGAAATCAAGAAAGCTATCTTCCAATGATCGCTCTCTTTCAAAAAGTCTAAATCTGAAGAGATGTTCTTGAGTATAATAAGAACCAGACACACAGCGTTCACCCAGGTTAGTTAATGAAAGGTCCGCAACTATCAGTTCTTATACATTGTAACCATTAACAGATACATTTTTTGGGAGGAAGGATTCAGCACGAAAGAATATATATATATATATATATATATATATATATATATATATATATATATATATTATTTATTTATTTGACGCGAAACAGCCCTGAAGGACGACTACGCGACTATGAAACTAGTTTCTTTTTCAATTTCTTCCTTTCTGCCCATCTCTGCTTGAGGATATCGCTAAATTTTTTCTTCCTCTCCTCCGTCCACTTCCTCCTGGACGGAAGTTCCATACTGTCCACCAGATGCACCGCACTTTTCAGGAATTTATTGTAGGCTGTCCTCTCCTCACATAATTCTCGTGTTATCCCAAGCTTCTGTATTTCCTGTTTTATTTGTACCGTATATCCATGGTTAAACTTGTATCTCATAACCCTACTGAAAATCTTCTTATTTAACCTCTCCTCCGTCATCCTTTGCATGTTTCCATAAAACCTAACTCTTCTTACCCTCATTTCCGTTTCCAAATCAGAGGTTTCACTGTAAATTTCCTTATTGGATTTCAGTCTGTATCCTTCTGGTGTTATTTTGGCCCCATGGATTCTTCTAATAATCCTTCTTTCTATTTTCAGCAGTTTCTTCAACCTGGGAAAGAACACTGTCTCCGTTCCGTACAGTATCACTGGCTTTACCACTGTATTGTAGTGCCTGATTTTGGACTTTTTGGAGAGGCATTTTTTATTATAAATGCTACTCGTTAAGTAGCATAATTTATCCAAATTTTTTATCTTATACTCCATGCTTTCTTTCTCCAATAAATTTCTGCCGATTATTTCGCCCAGGTATTTAAAGCTTTTAACCACCTTGAATCTAATTATCATAATATATATATATATATATGTATATATATATATACATTATGATAATTACTTTGAATAAAAAATAAAGATACTAACTACCTATATGGTTCTTGAGGTCCAATTGAATATAATCAGACGAACAATAATACTTTTTAAAATTCTTTTTTTTTCAAAAATCATGATTATATTTTATCCTCATAAATCCACTCACCTGTGATTGTAACAACGTGTATATTATACTCTGATACCAGATAAAAACACAGTACAGTTTCCAGTAATAATAAAACAGAAGTATTTGCAGATGATGAATGAAATATTCATAATATATTTTTATATAATATTAATATTTTTCTATACACCAGTGACGCGCTCTGGCTAAAACTCCACTGGCTTTAGTACCAGTGACGCGGTTGAGAGAGCAGCCCAGGAATTTCTTGAAATCCTGCTTTTCCTTCTATAGTTGGAGGGAGAAGCCTGGCTTAGGGTTTCCTGCCTGAGTGTATATATTGTATATAGGTATGACTGTGTTTTAAATTTAATTATCTTTAGGTTATTTTATTTTTATTATACATAGTTTTTTTATTATTATTTTACTTTTGTGTATTTTATATTTTCTGTATATATGGTGTGAATCACTATACTATTGTCCACGTGACAGATTATTATATTTCTAAACAAATAAATAAAATTAAAATATTTTGCTATAGAATATTCTGTCCCAATAAAGGATATGGATAACTGTAATGAAAGAGATAATTCACACCATATTCAAAATAAATAAAATTAATTAAATGGAACAGCAGGTAAATTATAACATTCAAAATAAAATAAATACATAAAAAAATAAACTCTAATCAAAAGGTGAACTTAAATACAGACATATTTACATACAATATTTACGAATATTCATGCATGGGAACTCTGGGCCAAGCCTTTCCTCCTACCTCTGGAGGGAAAAGCAGTACTCAAGGAAGTCTCAGCGCTTCTTCCTAAGCCGCGTCAATGGTATATTATTGGCCATTGGAGGCTGAATAGGCGCTGATATTATAATTAAATATATATTAGTCACAGAGATAGTTCAATTAACTTAATCATTGTATTCATAATTATTTCGCTAATTATGCGTTTAAGTAAATGTGGAATATTAATAAAATACGTCATAAATATTCGGACAGAAAATGTAATTATTATTGTTGTTATTACTTATTATTGTGTTAGCTCTGATCTAAAAAACATATGTGTGTGTTGGAATGTTTAAACAATATATGAAGATAAATAAGTCCTATTCGATTGCACAAAAACATTTTACTGTTTAATTTCCGTACTGTAGCGTATATAATCTCGATTTCTTGGTTCATAGGATTTAATAATACTTGAGATACTTCATAACGAGTCTACTAAGTTTAAAGTAAGCTTGCTGAGTATTGTGTGCTAACAATCCAGAAAATCAGGGCAAAGCTTACTGGGGTACTTGTTGCGCAAAAGTCGTCCTAACTTTTTACAACCACAATAAAACCGGAGTGTCTTTATATTGCTTGGAGGAAACTGCCCTTTCTAGGGAAAGAAGTTTCTCTTTGATTATGGCAGCTTCCTATATTACTTTTCTCTATTCTTGGTAGGCCTGTGAATGTATTTAGGATTGAGCGTATGAACGATTGCATTTACAATTATGAGCGACGAGGATGGAAAAGATTTATAATATTAATTACATGTGAAAGTACTTCCGATGATTCACTTTTTTGTGCTTGATCTACAGAAGTAGAGACGGTATGCGATATGTCGATAAGTGTTTTGTATTGATAACATCACAATAGGATTTATACTTGTCTGATAGCCGGACTGGACCGACTGCTATCTGCCAATATTTATAACCAGAGCACTTTTATTTTACAACATTGATATTAAATAGACGAAAACAAATGTAATAATAACAAAACAGTTTGGTTTGAAATTGAAATAGACAAAAATAAATGTAATAATTCCCACAACAATAAACAAACACTTTAATTTTACAACACATAAAGGGAGGTTTCGTGCAGTCCTCCTGTCAAGCACCAAAGACAAACAAGCACCAAATTTTGTTACAAACATAGATTTTAAGATTGCACTAACGCGTATCCTTTTACTTGAATAAATAAAAAAGAGTGAACATAACAGTCGTAGTCTTAGGTTTAATGTTTTATCTTGGATTCGATTCACTCCTTCTAAGACATCTACAGTTAAAACTTAGACAGAAATCGAATACATACTTACTTAAGCTCATTTGTACCTACGCTTAACAGATGTACCGATCAGCAAAAAATACCCATATACCCACATCATATACTACTGATTTTTCCAAATATAACTGTAAGTACTATGTCCTAAGTTTTCAGGTACGACAGCAACATTAATTTACTTTACCATGCTTACAGTTAACGACCACCTCCGAACACTTTAAAAAAGATTTCACTATAAATTACACAGAGATGCAAACTGTCTGATTCAAGTCATGACCACACCCAGCATGTCCAATAACATCTGTAGGAGGCTCCAAGCTAAGCTCTAAGAAGCTGGATGACTGATCTCTTCCACTAACATTTTTTTTTTTTATTATGATATTTCAACTGTATTAACATAAATACATCAAGTAAATGTGTACAGAGGAATGTAATTGCATGAAAACGCTTTAGAAACTACCCATTGGTAGTACTTTAAAAATATGTCTACATGAGGAAATCACAAGGCCATTTTCTTTTCAGACACCTCGAAGGGTTATCAGGAATCGAAGAGGAAGCAAGGTTAGCAACAAGAGGATTCGGATGGTTATGAAGTTTATTATGGAAGGATAGGTATCTGGATTTGGCCAAATCGGAAACATATGGAACATTAAGGTCTTTATGGATTATTTTATTTGTGGCAAAGTAAGGAGTATTGAGGAGTTTACGAAGGATTTTGGATTGTAAAGATTGGATACGAGAGAAATTTTGTGGTCCACTAAACTGTAAATATTAAAATTAAGATAGAAACGCTGCAGGGCAATCCTCAATCACACATAATAACAACTGTCAATGACCTACTCCAAATTCTACTTCCTGTCTATATACTCGCTAGTTGTCGATCTTTCACGACATGTGTTTTTTTTTTTTTTCAATTTTTGATGAAAGATACATTGCATTTTATCGCCATATATGTTTTTTAATGTTATTTCTGTCCTGATGTTAACTGAATTGGCGAAACATTAAAGAATTAGTTTTGCATTTTAGAGATTCGACGATTTAAAGTATTATTTGAAGTTTTCAGATTTTGTCGTTATAACAGGTTATTAGAGCTTATTGTCGATCGCACAGTCTTAAAAATATTAGTATTTTCAAAAATTAGGGCTCTGATAACATTCCTTTAATAGTAATATAATAATGGACTCTTATTTCAACGAATCCAATATTTTGATATAAAGCAATGCATAATTATTCATTCTTAACATCGATAGGATTTTCAAAAACTAAACCTTCGATAATATGTTACATTAAAACCTCTGCAAAACTCTCTATCATCCTAAAAACTCATTCAATCAATGATTTTTAGAAAAATAACGGACTACGTGAGAAATGACTCGCTTTATAAGGACTTGAGTATCCAAACGGTATAAGATACTGCTACAGTATTCATAAATCCCATCCCGACGATTTTTAAGGTGGCAGCCAAGAGATTTTCTAAATAAACATCTGACAATCTGATATTAAAGAAATCAGAAAAATTGAAAAAAATCTACATCCGAGGATTCCATAAAACTTTCTAAAACTATCTTCGATAATTTCGATATGTTTCCTGGGTCCGAAGAAATTTTCGGTACAGAACACTATTATAAATGTCTTTAATAGAGACAGATTGTAATATTTCTTCATAAACAAGCCTTTACATCAGTCTTAATAGTAAAGGAATGATCAAACAAAAAAAAAAACAGTTCTCAGAAAATTTTGATTGAGTTTTTTGTTTTTGTAATGAGAAATGAACTAGAAGTAAATTTGTGTTTGATTAACGCTGCGTGAACACATTTAAAAGTAATCAGATCGGGCCGAGTTCCGAAATTGCTCTGTATTTTTTTTCTTTGAAAAGTACTCAAATCAGAAAAAGTAATCTAGTACTGTCCCATCTCAAACGATAAATTAGAAGAAGAAGAGCAATTTAAAAATATTTTTCAAAAAGTCAGTAATTCCCCGCCTCTTTTCTCTCAGAGGAAGGTACAATTAAGAAATAGGAGAAATGAATGCTGTGATTAATGTGATCTTAAACTCATCCAGAGAGGTTTTTCTTTTTCCTGTTTTAGGATAATTTATTCCTCTCTGATCCGAGAGCTCTTAGAGCGACACTTGCAATTACTTCTTGACGGGGTCGTTTGAGATTGCCGACCTTAACAGCGTAAAACAGACGTTTAAGTCTTGTTAGTAAAACGCGGCTTAGGCGTCGGCTGTAAAATATTTATGATTGCAAAATGTCAGCAAAATTTTAAATTATGATTTCACAATCGTAAGAGGCGAAATAGGTGGCTGAATTATATTGTATTATATTTTATACATGCTAGTAAATATTTAATAGGCTATTAAATGAAAATGGAAATAAATGTTGATTGTGAAATTCAGAAGTGAAAGGTCTGTCAAGTATGTAATAAATTCAATTACTATGTTCAGTAAATAGACTTTAATGTTTAATGAGAGGCTATAATTACATGCCTGGTTCTACCGTTGCCTAACAGATAATCTGCCTAGCATTTACCTGTTTATTACGTTACCTATATCGCTTTCATTTGATAATTAATATAGCTCTGGGTATATAAATGTAATCTAAACTCCCATAATTTTTTTCCTGATCCACAAAGATCTTAGGATTTTCACATGTTTCTTTACGGGATGGAGTCCCTTAAATTAAATTGGTCGTATGCATCTTAAGGGAGTTATGGGTCGTATGCATTTTAAGGGAGGAGTTTAAGGGATTTAAGAACTGTTACGTTCTGAGTCTTTAGTCTAGTGATGGTATTCTCTAGTTGTCCTGTTTCAGTCCAGTTAGTTAGTAGTCCTCAGTCTAGTCAAGTCTAGTCGGAGTTAGTGTCTTAAAAAGCAGTTTAGTGGCGTATTGCAGGCTATCAAAACATTTGACGTGCCTGCGTGTTATAAAGTCAGTTACCGTCGGTAGTTCAAAAGTCTTGTGGAGTTGGCCGGTTTTTGTTCTCTGTAATGATGTATCTCTCACAACAATACCTCTCAGCACTCCGTTCTGAAACTGCTGGAGCTTAGTTTCATTTGAGGCTGGTATATCATCGGCGCTCCATGAAGAAGGGCCGGTCTTAAAACGCTTTTATAAATTAATAATTTGAGGCGGAGTGATATCTTTGGTGATGTTGACAGATGATTTAGCCTATAAGATTTGGTCTACACCTACTTAACCTTCTTCTGGCATTGAAGGAATAGTGTTAGGTGCCCGTCAAGGGTGACACCCAAGTACACTATGCTCTCTGCTGGCATATTTGTTTTGCCCGCTACCCTATATTTCTTAGGAAGATATATAGGCGTTTATTCTGGCGTTTATTCTTCTGAAAGGAAAAAATTCTCGGGATTAACTTTGATATGTCCTTCCAGTTTCTTTGTGATTTCTTCACGAGCCTCCTCCATCTTCCGTAGAGCTCTCGTTGCGTTTAAGGAGCTACTGTAAATAACAATGGCATCAGCATATGCCATTATACCTAGTTCTGCCATAAATACTGTTACAAAAGTTGAGCTTTGTTTACATGTATTATATAGATAATCATAACCTCTGTCAGGTTATTTTCATTACATTTCAGGATAATAATCCCAATTGGTTTGTATTTTTCTTTCGCTCAGTTAATAGGGTGGGGTGAGAAAGAAAATCGAATAGCTGTGACCGCCTTACACAAAGTTGGAAAATGTAGGTCAGAGATTGTCACCACTTTGAAACCTTTGAGTATCAGCCGTATGTTCGTGTACCGCACTATAAATAGATATAACGAGACCCTATCTATATGTGACAGAACTCCCCGCACTGTGAAAACGGAAAATGCTGTGAGAGCATTGGCTGCTCGAATCAGAAGAAATCCCATTCGAAAAAAACAAATCATGTCTCGGGAAAAGGAATCTCTGTCAGATCAATGTCTCGCATAACAAAAAGTGACCTTAGGATGGGAGCATTTCGAAGAATAACAAGACAAAAAAAAATTAGAGTGGAAAGATGTAAAGTGCTCCTTGGCCGTTACACCAGTGGTCTTCATTGAAAGATTTTGTTTAGCGATGAGACAATTTTCACAATTGAAGAAAAATTTAGTCGCCAAAATGATCGTATGTGCGCAGCTTTGAAGAAGCCCAGGAAGTAATTAGAAGAATGGAAAGAGGTCATCACCCTTCCTCAGTGATGGTTTGGTAAGGAGTTTGTTTTGATGGTACTACAATGCTCCATTTTTGTCAAAAAGGAGTTAAAACAGCCGCTAAAAACTATCAGGGCGATATATTAGAACCTTTTGTCAAGTCTCAAAATGATACTTTGTTTGTTAGAAGTCATTGAATTTTCCAACAGGATTCCGTTCCAGCTCACGAGGCCATGTCAACTCAGCAGTGGCTGCAAAAAAACATTCCAGAGTTCATCTCTGCCTCGGATTGGCCCTCAGGAAGCCCTGATCTCAATCCACTATATTATCGGCTTTGATCTAAACTTGAGTGGATGGCATGTCACAGAGCACATCCTAACTTGGAAAGCCTTAAACAATCTCTGGTCTAAGCAGTAGAGCCCTTTCCTCAAGTAGTGCTGCGTTCTGGAATTGATGACTGACCACGGAGATTAAATGTCCGTGTCAAGATAAAAGGGATACATTTTGAGAATTTTTTTTTTTTTTACTCTCTGTAGATATAGATTTTATTTTCCAATAAAGTTTTTGAAAAAAATAATTCTTCCGTTGAAATCTGTATATATTTCCTTGTAAAAATATTTATGACAGGACTAGGTAGTAGTTTATGCTTTGCTCCAACAGTTTCAGCTGTGTATACTGAGATTAGTATTGGGGATAGCACAGACCCTTGGGGAACACTGCAAGTGAGCGCCACATCACTGGATAGATCATTTCCAACACTTATTCTGACACCCAATAATCACCCTAAATCCATGTTCATATTGTTATCAAATTAAAATAATTTTGCTAAGGATTGACTGTCCGATTGAGTAAAATTTTCGATGTGCGGTTTTCAACAGGTCATTACGTTTCAGAGCCCCTTGCCTATAAAAACCAAAAACATTCCCTAATAATCTACGCTAATTTTATCGATGGAATTCATCAGTCGATTGAATCGAGTAAATAATAAAATCATAAGAAAATATCAACCATCTCGATTTTTGAATGGCAACACAGAAATAAAAATAGACAGAAAGTGAACTGAATATCATTATATAAATATCAAAAGAAAAAAGAACTCAGTATCTTTTTCTCCTGTTTCTGAACCAATTTTCATTTCATTATTTTGTTTTTGTTTTTAATGTACCTATTGATAGTCTGTAGTGTACCTATTATGGTCTATAAATAAAAAAAATAGTGTTTTTAAATAAAAATGTAAATGCTAGTTAGTTATATATGGTTGCAATAAGATTCAGGAATGTTTTTATGTACATTTCATATAATAATAATAATAATAATAATAATTGTCAAGAGATTGACTTACCAGCGAAGTTCTGTACCGGTACGACTCACTTAATAAAGAAAGGAAGCAAAAACAGGCTGGAGCCACAGGATTTGAGACCCATAACTTGTCTTAATGGTGTGTACAAATTACTAACGGCTGTAATCAGGAATAAGTTGACAGATTACATTGAGGAAAAGGGTATTATGGCAGCGGAACAGTTAGGTATTAAGGCAGGTTCAAAAGGTTGCAAAGAACTTCTGATTATCGATTCTTTTATTGCTGCTCAAGTTACAAAAAAATCTCGTAATATTACATTGTCTTGGATCGACTACCGTAAAGCCTTCGATTCGGTTCCCCATGATTGGCTTCTGGAAGTGTTGAAAATCTATAAAGTAAACCAGGCAATAATAGATCTATTAGAACGACTGATGAAAATCTGGAGGGTCTCAATCAGCACACCAACTTTGAATGGAATGAGTTCCAATGAATACATATCTATAAAGAGAGGTATTTTTCAAGGGGACTCCCTTAGTCCTCTATGGTTTTGTTTGGCGCTTAATCCACTTAGCAAATTATTGGCTGATACAGATAAAGGGTACCTACTTAACTCTGAAATGAAGCTTTCTCATTCATTCTATATGGATGACCTCAAGCTTTACGCTAGGAATGAAGACGAAATGGAAGCTCTTCTGAAGACAGTAAGAACGTTCAGTAATGATATAAAAATCGATCTAGGAATAGATAAATGTGCAATAGTACACGTAAAAAGAGGAAGAGTTATGAAGGGGAGTAATATTGAGATATCGGAAAATGTAATAATGAATCAATTGAGAGAATCTGATTCTTACAAGTACCTTGGAGTACACCAACTTCTGAAATTCAATGCTAATTCAAAGAAAAACTTTGAGGAAGAATTTAAATA
Organism: Nezara viridula; assembly: GCA_928085145.1. Taxonomy (NCBI): domain Eukaryota; kingdom Metazoa; phylum Arthropoda; class Insecta; order Hemiptera; family Pentatomidae; genus Nezara; species Nezara viridula. Next base: position 21,794,718 of record OV725080.1, on the reverse strand, counting down.
CCGTGTTAAATTAGTACTTAAATCACATTTAAGTGGAAGAAATTTGATACGGGCATTGAATACCTGGGCGATACCTGCTTTAGCCTACTCATTTGGGGTACTGAAGTGGACTAAAACCGATTTAGAAAGGTTGGATCGTTTTCTGAGAGTACAGATGGTGCTTTCAAGGAAGAGGCATCCAAAGTCATCTGTAGTGAGATTGTATCTTCCTAGGAAGTCGGGAGGGCGTGGTCTAGTCAGCCTCTTGAATTTATGCCAAAAGGAAGAAAATAATCTTCGCAACTACATTATAAACCATACTTCCAATATCCTTTCAACTATCGCATCATTAGATATAAATTATACAGCTTTGAATTTACGAAGTCCTGGAATCCCGATTAGTGAAGCAGATGATGGCACTCGATCAGAAATATGGAAAAATAAACCTTTACACGGACGATTTTATCACTCATTAATGGATGTAGGAGTGGACGCTGAGGCGCCATTGACATGGCTGAAGAGTGGAAGTATCTTTCCGGAAACAGAAGGATTCTTGTTTGCTATTCAAGAACAGGTAATAGCCACAAAAGCATACAGAAAACATATATGTGGAGAGGGCATCGATGACTTATGTCGCTTATGCAAAAAGGCAGTTGAATCAATTCAACATGTAACATCGGGATGCACAATACTTGCGGGTAAGGAATACTTGCAGAGACACAACAATGCAGCTAAGGTAGTGCATCAAGCTATGGCTCAGAAAATGGAACTCGTCGATAAGTATTGCCCGTATTATAAATACCATCCAGAACCAATTAACTCCATGCGCAATATCAAGGTGTTCTGGGATCAACCGATCCTGACGGATCACACCATCCCCCACAATAGACCAGACATTCTTATAATAGATAAAAGTAAGCAATCTGCGTTTATCATAGAGATTGGAGTTCCTTCTGATGATAACCTACACAAGGTAGAAGCGGAAAAAAAGAGAAAGTACGTCGAATTGGCTGAAGAGATCAAACAATTATATCATTTGAAGGAAACCCGAATTCTGCCAATTGTAATCTCGTGCAACGGACTGATACCGGAAGAAACTGTATCTTCTCTGCGACTACTAGAACTACCATCTCAGACGATCGAAAGAATGCAACCAGCTGCGTTGTTGGGAACAGCAAATATTGTCAGGAAGTTCACAAATATAAAATAATTAAGAAAATATACAAATGTAATTTTTGGCTGGCCTAATAGGTCCCCAACTATTACATAATTTAAACACCATTGTATATGTGAAAAATAAAGAGGTAATAATAATAATAATAATTTAATAAAGAGGGGTCTGTACCGTGAATTTTAGTAGCTATTTGGATTTCAAATTATATAATTATTTCTGGTTCCATCGTTGGGCCTGATTACTACATTGCTGGTTCCAATTATGAATAACTATTGAAACGAACAAACGGCATTGAAGGGATGATTATTAATCAAGGAACAATTGAGCTCATCAATAATATTAATCACCTTTTAGAAAATATGTTTTAATCAACTCTATTTTCCACATAAAGCCTATTTATCCGGGAAATTGGATTCTATAATAGACCTACGCTGCCAGCGCTACAATTTAAGTCAATCTTTTTTTTTTATATCTTCAATATTTTTTTCTTCTTTCCATTTTACTCTGGAGTAATTGAAGTTTTGATTGCAACATGCGGAACCGCGGTTGCTGTACTTTATTGCAGCGTTTCATGGATCTAAGCGATTTCACATCCACGATTCCATTTCTATCCTATTAGAACCAGATAGGAGTCATTGCGGTAGGCAAACTTAATGTCAGTGTTCCATTACACACACACAGTGTATGTGTGTATATATATATATATATATATATATATATATATATATATATATATATATATATACACACACATACATATCTTATTTTTTAATAAAATATTGGCACAAATGAAACGATGAAATGAAGAATTCTTAACACATTTTCATGAAATACTACTATACATAATAATAATAATAATAATAATAATAAGGCTTAGCGAACCCGAAGGTTCGATGCCGACACCACCAATCGCTTGTTACACACCTCCCTCCACCGTTCGCCGTCCAAACCCAGTCCCTTCAGATCGGCTTTAATGCAATCTTCCCACCTTCGCTTCGGTCTACCCCTCGGACGCTTACCATTCGGCACAGCAAATATTAACCTTTTAGGAATTCTCTCGTTACTAAACCCAACAACTTTACAAGCCCATTTGATTCGCCGCGCTGAAATTACCTCAATTATATTACCCGGATACAGCTCACGCAATTCGGCGTTGTGTAACCGTCTGAACTCTCCGGTTAACTCATCCTTCTTCGGTCCAAATATTCTACGCAATACTTTATTTTCAAAAACCTTAAGACGCTGCTCATCCCTTAATGTAAACTACTATACATACATACATACATACATATATATATATATATATATATATATATATATATATATATATATAAATATTGTATATTTATATATACTATAGAAATAAGTTGTGACGTGTTTTTTTTTTTCAGGATCTCTCGAAACAGAAATAAACATGATACCAGTATTGTCTTTAAACGGTTAGTTATCTGATTTGTCGGTTAAGATCTGTCATATTTCTTTTTTTACTTATACGAATGTGACTACAGCACTCTCGCTCAATCTCCACTGGATTTAGCCCCAGTGACTCGGTTGAGATAGAAGTGCAGAGATCTCCTGGAGTCATGCCTTTCCCTTCACAGTTGGAGGGAAGTTGGCTCGGAGTTCTCTCGCATGATTGTAAATAGTGTATATAGCTATGTATGTGTTCTTTTTCATTTATTTATTTGTAGGTTATTTTATTCTTATTTATTGTATATATATTATTTTTCTGTTTAATTTATTTTATTTACTGTACATAAAGTGCGAATGTGATCTCTGAGAACTATTATAATTGTCTTTGGAGACAGATTGTAATATTTTTTAATAAACAAGTTAATTTAAAAAAAAAATACAAATCGAGACGGAACTTACAGATACACCACACTTCTTATTCCTGAGGTGTCTTCGTTACAGAATTGAGCTCCTGTAACTTCCTACTCTCCTAATACAAAATAAAGATTTTAAACCAATCATTTGTACGGATAATGGTATTCAGATGAAGGTAGTAGTTTAATTTTACCTAGATGACAGCAGTTATTTTTTGATTCAGACATTTTCTCCTTGAATACAATATATTAATTATTATATTGTGATATAATTATAAAATAGAAACAATGAAAATATTAGAAATAAAAGGCAAATTGATGTTGGACTTATATGAAGTTGGATATATATTATTATGGTTACAAATTGGCAATAAGAATACTCATAATTATATAATAATATAAAATGCCAATAGGGCACGAAGCATTAAACATATTTTCAAAGAAATTAAAAATTTCTCTGAACTGTGGTTTCGTTCTGTTGATAAAAAATAGTAAAATCTGAAATACAGAATACATGTAAATTACAGTTGCACAATTTGAGCGACGAGTAGCAGATTTAATGGAACAGTTGTGGAATTTGTAAAATGGGGGTTGGTTCGTTGTTAGACGGACTGGGATACCTCCTAGTTTAAAATAAGTCATACTTTTAATCGCTAAATTTATTTGCATATAAAGCACCCTATTATCATATTTTTTCCTACTCAATATATAGGTTTTTTACTTTTAACAACCTGTATAAACGCAAATTAACTCTTCTTTTCTTGATAGTAATGGTATACATTTTCGATCTTTTTAAGGTGAAGGAAGAAAAACCCTCGAATGCAATACGCTTGTTATCCAAGATTGACAATCGGCAAAGAAATGCGGCACCTGACAAAGAAATCCGATCTTGAAGTAAAACCCTGTGCAATCCCCTACCCCTCTCCCGCCCCACTCGTAATTGGGAGTTCAAGGCTTAGAAAGCTTACTTTTTTAATTAATTATTTTATTTACCATATGTTGTTAGAAAATCTGAGAAATTATTTATTTTCAATAAAAATTACACTTGAGTAAAATTAAAATTGAGAAAAATAAAACTATTGTTCTATTAAAAATAACTTTTTAGTGGTATAGTAGTATTTCATGAAAATGTGTTAAGAATTCTTCATTTCATCGTTTCATTTGTGCCAATATTTTATTAAAAAATAAGAACGTCTATAAATAAAATTGGTTAACTCTTAGAGTTAGTGCGAATAAAGTTTTAGTGAAAACTTCCTAAATCAGCCATATTTTGTTTAATGAAATTCAAATCTTAGAAATATCCTGTTTTGAAAGAATCACATAGGTTTTGGGTTGGCAAATAAGTCCTTTCGGTTTATCTGTATATTTTTATGTCAATATGATACACTTCTTATCTGATGAATTAATACCTAAGATGGATTGTTTATCCTGTTTGTAATATGTCAAAAATTATATCTGTTAACTCTTGTTGAAAATAGCTCAGTATTGCGTTTGATATTGCACTGTGAATATGGAAAAAAATATCATTCATTATCGGCATATTTTGTTGGATTGTTTTAAAAAAGGTAAGCGTGCTGCAGAAGCTCATATAAAACTAAAAGTGTTTATGCGGATGATGCCTTAACCGAACGCAACTGTCAAAATTGGTTTGGCAAATTTCATTCAGAAAATTTTGACATCAATGATGCTCAACGTTCTAGTCGTCCAAATGAAAATGAAATTGTGGATCAAAATCCCACCCAATTAGTGCGAGAGATTTCTGTGTTCCTGAATGTGTCGCACAGAGGCGTAGAAAACCAATTCCACAAACTCGCCTATGTTTCCAAGCTTAATGTTTGGGGTATCTCACATGATTTTTTTTCGAAAATCACAAAAAATGTTATAACTTCAATACGACTTTAGCTATCTACAAAAAAATTAGCAAGTATTTAGGGTCACATAAACTACAGAAAATGACATCAATAGGACCTTATCAAGCAAACTACCTATAAGGTATAAGGTATAAAAACGCATAAGGTATTTTTATTTATTTATTCCTGATGTAGGCATTACATAAAAAACTATTGGTATGGCTTTGAAGAACAATAATTCAGCTTTCCAACGGATATAGTTTGGAAAACATCCTGAAGAGTTATGAATGATCGGAAGGGTGTTGTATTCCAGCAAGTTATTCCGGTCTCTGCAGAACTCCATCAATGAAAAAAAATTCATCAAAACCACTTGGATCACTTTTTTAACAATATACTCCAGGCATTCAATGAACATGGCATTAGTGGAAAGATGGGAAAAATTCATATTAAATAATAGTCAATATATTGTAGATTTTTTTCTCTCTTTAACTATTTATCCGCACCTGTTTTGGTATTGACAATCAGCAGATGTGTTGTGATGATGAAGATTGGCATTATAAGCATAAGGAAGGATTTGTCTGGTCATTATTTTTTATTTATTTTTTTTATGAACGGATTTCTTTATTGAGACATATTACAATATTTCACAATGACAATGGTAATAGTGATAAAGAGTAGCTCATTCATACTATGCACAATAAATAAAAGTAATAAACAGCAATACAATAATACTAAACGTAAATGTGGTCATTATTTACTTCTTTGATTCGTATTATTAATATTGTAATATTTTAATATTGTAATATTAATATTTTAGATTAAAATAAAGTTTATGTCTATCATATATTGAGTTTTATTTCACCCTGAAAAACCTGAAGGACTTCTTTGCCACCCCAATACTTACTAAGCCTATATACTTACTATAGTTCAGTTTTTTTTTACATATAATATTAAATTTTATAAAATATTATATTATTATTGTTATTATTATACCAAGCTATGATATAAAATAATTTCCCTCTTCTTTTTTTCCAGGTATGTTTTTTTTTAATCAACTTATCTTTGCTGCAGTTATTCCAGGTAATTTCTTGCATAGTCTATTATTTTATTTTTCCAAGGGTTGGAACTTTTATGTAACTCCAAAATATATTTTTTTTTTATAAAAAATATAATTCAAAATAGTTCCATTTTAACATTTTCAATGGAACTTCTTTTTTAACAATAATGTAAAATATGAACTTGTATTGATTAGTGTACTTTAAAAAAAAAATGTGACAATAAGGGTAAATAAACATTAAGTTGTCTTGGATTAAAAATACAAGTATCTTGAAATGAATTGATTCACTCATTAAGAAATCTTATGAATCTTTTATTTATCTTTTTTTTTCAATTTACTTCTTGGCGAAATTAGTTGTTTTTTTTAAATAAAAGAAAAAAAAGAAAGTTCTGTGAAACCTTTAATTTACAATTTCTATGCGAAAAAAGCTGCTAAATAACACACGAACCGTGAACAGTTCGATAAAAGTTTTCTAACTTAGTATTCCTTTGGAAAATATAATTTTAAATAGAAATTAAATAAAGTAACCAATGAATGGTTTATAAGGATTGGATTTACCGAAGTGGACAAAAAATCGCATCTGTTTTGTGAAATAAATAATCCATTTTAAAATAAACAAGTTGAACCAGCAGGAACTATTTTGAGCCAGTAAGGTGTAAAAGATAAATGCACGTTTTTTTTTTATCCAATTTAGATGAATATTAAATAAAAATACTTTTTTTTCAATCATGTTAGTTTTTTAAGGATAAAATAGACTGACTTCAAAGTGGAAGATATGATAAAAGGGTCTCTTAAGAGAGAAATTCCCTCTCGGGATTTCTCTGTCCTTTAAATTTTCCCTCCTCTCCTTCTCTCTGTTCAGTTCGGTAATTTCCTTCCTGAGCTATAGCCGTATCTTCTCATTGTCTTATCCTTGGAGTGACCTCATTTCGAATTCAATTTAGGGGGATAACCAGCCTTACTGCTTACATAAATCCATTTGTGATTTTAGAATTTTTTTTGTTTTGTGTAAAAATATGTTATATAACTACGATTTACAAAATTATATTAGTTCTTAGCTTTATTCTTCGTTATGTATTTCAATATACGATAAAGATTAATACAGATTTGTAGTGTATTACATGATCAAGCAGACTGCTTGATTCAAGCTGATTCAAAATTTAATATTTAGATTTCGGAATTCCAAATTAATTGCTTCAATGTAATAAAAAAAATCTTTATTATTAAGGATTTAAGAAGGAATTATTCAGGTTATAAAGAGTTCGAAAATGGGCAAAGTTGCCCTGCAACGTTGTTTTAATAAATAAAATGAATTGATGCATTGAGAGGAGGTGAAAGGGTTTAATAAGTTATTTCTTTGAAATTATTAATTTTGTTAATTAATTAAAAATACCCTTGAAAATTTGAAGATTTAATTAAAAAATTTCTTTTAGAACCGAATTCAACTCATTAACTATTTAAAAGCTCTCCGTATTTGTTTAAAAGCTGTTATCGAATTTGAGGACTGATTTTTCTTTATAATAGATTAAATTACAGAAACTGTATTTATCTACTGTAAGAATAGATAAATTTATGATTTATGATAAAATATATAATCCGAGTATGGTAATGTAGTTTAGAAAGATGTAATTGCAACAAATGTTTCTTGATGAAAAGTAATTTATTTTGTAGTAATGGAATATAGAAACAAAATAATAGATAGGAGAATCATCAGCATTAAATGTAAACGTTTGAGTCGACATCGAAATATAAAAAAAATTGAATTATTTTTTTATTTTTTTCAAATATATCTAAATTCTGGCAATGGCCAGATCCTCCATTGAAGCCATGTATGTACGTATGTGGTTATAGCTTCCCTGCCCAGTCTCCACCAGAGGTGGGCAAATACTACTCTCAGAACCGAATACCTACTATTTTACGCAAATTTAATCACTATTAGGAATTCAATCAATTTCAATTCAATCAGAATTGAATCGAATTCAATTTGATCGTTTGTTATCAACTGAAGTAGTAATTAAATTCTTTGATACTCAATAAAGGTCAGTATTTGAGTAAAATACTTGGTACTCAGTACTCAGAGTAGCAATTGCTTATCTCTGGTCTCCACTGGTTCTTAATACCAGTGATGCGTCTGAGTGAGAGGCATCGGGATCTCCTAGGAGTTCTGCTTTTCCTTCCACGAGTGGGACTACAGATTTGGCTCGGAGTTCTCCTGAGAGAATATTTTTTTTAAATATGCCTGTATTTAATTTGTTATTTTGATTAGTTTAAGTTTCTTTTTGTTTATATATGTTTATTTCTAGTATTATTGTTTTGTTCTTCTAATTAATTTATTTTTATTTATTGTAGATAAGGTATAAATGGACTCCTGTATCACTAATTGCTTATGTCCTTAGTTGTGACAGATTGTAATATTATTCAATATAGGATTTTAAATTTTAAACAAAACATATCATAGGAGGTGAAGGTAATCTTCAGAATAATGGTTTCAAAATCCGTTTTGATTTCTATTTGTTTGCTAAGAAGTAATAGGTTCTGCCAAACTTTAGGGCAATGCATAATAAAGCTGCGTCTGACACATTCATACCCTACAAACAAGAAAAATAAATAACTAATTACAAGAACACCAACAAAAATTAATCTTGAAGTGAAGATTTGAAATTTATAGAGTTATTAAAAAAAAAGATTTAAATAATTTAAACCTTGCTATTAATAGCATACGGAGGAGAGGGGGGGGGAGTTTTTCTAGAGGTACAACCAAACCTGTCCTATCTTACAGTGGGAAGGTCGAGATTCATTCCGTGGGTCCGTAACGAAATAAACATTAAACCGCATTGGCCGGATTCAAACCGGCATCGTTTGAATTATAATATATCATAGAACGCATTGATACTTTTTTATTCATATTTTGTAGTCTGTCAGGGGTAGATAGATATAGTCGCACAGTCTAAGCCTTTTCCCACGTTCGGTGAGCAAGGCAATACCAATACGGAAAGCCAGTTGAAACCGAGAGAGCATTAAACCCACAGACGCTAAGTTCTAGAATTAAAAAGCTGGCCATTGCCAGAATTTTAATTGCATTTTTATAGATGATCTCGGGGCCATTGATGTCTTAACCTTCGAGGAGGATTGTATAGATGGTTGGAGCTAGATAACGGTTGTGTCAAGGGTTTGTTGATAAAGGGGATGGTTGATAAAGTTCAGATAAATGTTTGATAATCTCTATTGATTAAAGTAAATAACATGGAATGAAATGAAACAATAATTTTATTCTGGGACTACTGTCCCCTAAGAATAATAACAGAGATACAAATTTATGGGTCTTAGTCTGACTTAGAATAATAAAAAATACAAACTAATTAACTGTTAATTGTTATTGCCATTGTACAAAAGATTGAACTTAAACAGTGTACAGATGCAAGTAATTTTACATGATTGCGGAAGTTTGAATGTGGAGTAGGTGGTGGAACAGGAATTGTTTGGAGGAATTTGTGGACGAAGATTGACTTATGGAGGTAGGAAGAGAGTTCCATAAGGAATCATCTCAAATGACGAAGGATTTGCTGAAGAAAGAAGTTTTATGGGAGGGGATGTATAAATCTATAGGTTGAGATCTGGTATTAAGAGAGTGGATAGAGGAACGTAGAGTAAGAAATTCCAGGATGTAGTGAGGGTTTTTGGTTCTGAAGACTTGGAAAATTAAAATACCAAGGAGGAATTGTCGTCGGGAAGTAGGATAAAGCCACTTCAACTCGGTGTGCCAGAGTGAAACATGTGGGATGTTAAGTTCATGATTTAAGATTTTGTTCGTAACGTCATATGGAGCAATGACTATCGTTTGAAGGATTTCTAAAATAAGAATTTGATGTCCGAAAATATCGCTGTTCAGTTTGAGTTCGTAGGTCCATATTGTTTTCAGTATTTCTTTTGGATTGATATTTGGTTTTAAATTTAAAGATGAAATTTTCAATTCAATAGCCCCGTACTTGGCCAAAGGGTCAGCTAAGTTTTGGTCTTTTCAATCCTGTTTGTGGGTTTTATGTTGGTCTTATGATGGAGTATTAAAGGAGATATAATTCACTACTTATCCTTGTATCTTTCAGTTTAAATCCATCTTTCAGTGACGTTTCGGCATCTTTATTGCTGAAATTAATCGCTAATCCGTTCAGGAAGATATATTTTGTTGTTTATTGTTTTAATGATCATTCCTGGTTGAATATTACTGAGATATCTGGGTTGTAATTTATTGAAATATTAATGAAAATAGTGATTATTAGACGGAAACCTATAACCTCAAGGAAATTGCACTATGTAATGATTGCTACTGTCGAGTCGTGCGTAGAATATAATAGACAATTATCATTGGTCAATAACCAACACTTCCTTATTTAAGGCAAGAAGAAGAACAGTAGATTGTTCCTGTAGAAATGAAATAACATTATATTGTATAAATCACACATTATTATGAAATTTACACTTCGATAGACATTTAAAATTTACTATACATTTTGACAAAAAAATTAAAACAGTAAGATCTAAGACATACAGACTCCAAAAATTAATTCGGACAACAAACCTATCTTTACGCCTAAAGCTTCTAGTCTATACAAGTATAATACGGCCGGTGCACCTCTGTTGGAACACATCAGCAAAACCAATCTGAAAAGATTACAATATTTCCAAAATGGAATAATTAGAAAAATTGTAAGAGGAACCACGCTGCAGAGAAAGAAGACAGTGGATATACAAGCAACACTTAACTTATCAACAATAAAAGAATTTTTCGCAAAACGAAAAAAAATCATTTTTCGAAAAATTCCAACAATTGGCAAACCGTCTTTTAACAATTTGTTACCAGCCAAAATTCCAAAACGTTGACAACAAATCACATGATATCGATGTTTTATTAATTTAGTTGTAAGCTCTAGAGGATAAGGTCAACTCAAGCCTGAGGTGAGCCCCATCACCTTTTATATTACAGATGTAGAATGAACTATTTAGAAACAACAAAAATCTAAAAATGAACCTTACAATGCTTTTAAGCAGTAAAAGGAGTATTATTAAGACAATCCAAGAATTAAAGACAAAAATAAGTAGAAAAGGGCTATGGAAAAAAAAAAAATTACACATTAGTTTGGACTGCCAATTTCGAAATTGAGAGCTATTTATTTTCGTAGGATTGAAAACTAAGAATATATTTTTGGTAATAAAAAAAAACTTTAATAACTAAATTAACTGATAGTTCATTATTTTAGTTTCAGAGTAATTAATAACTAGAACAGTTTAGATTAGAAGTTTTTATATCTTGTTATAATTTAAAAAAAAAATTAGTAACATTTCTTGTTCAAAATATATTTAACAGAGGATTAACTTTTATTTCGTGGCCACTATCTTAGGAAATGCTGACCTTGATACTTAGGTTAGAAATAAGTGATAACACGTAGGATAACCCGTCAGATAGGCCTAACTCAGAGTGCTTTAAGGCGTTAAAATAAACAAACAAATCTGCCTCGGGCTTAGGAGTCTCATTGCTTTATCCTAAAGCGGCTCAACTCCTATCCTACACTAGTTACTATAAAGTTGTACTAAGACTTTTATTTTAGCTTGAATTAAATGGTGAGATTATAAATTATACTATACATGGTAAAAATATACATTTTAATAAAAAAACAAAAAAAAAAAAAAACCGACTACAGAAATTTGAAAATCCTATCCATCATATAACATCCAAAAGAGTCTTGAGTTTCGATCGGGGTTTGATAGGAACCCGACTTCTATACCAAGTTTAAATATTGGTAAATGTCAATTTGCCTATCAATCTAACTACCTACCAATTTTCTTAAAAAGATGTTTCAGTAGATATGGAAGTACATATTCATACATTATACGTAAGACTCTTGCGGTGTTGTAGTAAAATCGAAATGAGACTATTTTAGAACAAAATAGAAAATAATTGTATGTATTTTCTGATACAAAGTCCCTTTAGAATACCAAAAAAGTAACAAAATTAAAATATTATATCTGGCCTAAATTAAAACAAACATAAAAAGTAAAAATAAAAAGAAATAAGTAAAGAAAATATTAGTTAAACATCCTATATATTCAATAAAAAAAAATCTATATACAAAACACTTGAAACATTGCCAAGACATTTACAACTATATACAATGGTAAAACATAAATATACACTTTAGAAAAAAAAATACATTAAATTCTTCTTAGAAATAAATTCTGTGTTTCTGTAGAAAAAAGAAAGTCTCTCCAAAAAAAGAAAGAAACTACTTTTAGATATAGTTCAGTGCTTTAACATTTTAACCATGTCTTAAATTTAAACAGGTTTGTTTTCTTTTTTAATTGTATATTTAAGTATGCATAGCTCTTCTAAAAGTATAATAATTAAAAAAGGTTTATAATTTTAACAATACATGAGGCAAGTTCCTTAATTCCTTAACTCATCGTTCTAAACTTATGTCATCGATGAGTTCAGCGCTGGGTTTAGAAACTTGCCATATATTTACATATATGTTTCCCCATTATTTTCTTTTTGAAAATGTTTTTTTTTAAGGTAAGAAACAAGTTTACCAAAACAACATATGCGTAAAAGTATATTTGTTTTCAATACTGAATAAGACTAAATAAGCTTTTTTTTTTTTTTAATCCAGGCACTGTCCTGAAAACGAGTTCTAGTCCGACTATAGCAGATAATTGTTTATTCAGAATAAAAAAATACTTATACATATATAGAAAATACTGCAATACTTATATGTCTTAATTTTTTTGTCCTCTTCTTCAAATTTATTAACAGATAACATGTATTTTGTTCTTATACCTTTTTACAATAGTTTTTTAAATATTTTTTATCACTCTAGAAGTAACTCTATCTGTGATAATAGATGAATATACATGCATACCTACTAACATACATGGGGTGTTGTTAGCTGTATCTATGCTGAGTAGATATATCTGGATAGTGAAACTGTATATGTGGACATACTAAAAAATAAATGACTTTATTGTATATAAATGAATTTATACATTCCTAAGTTTCATTCGATTGTGAAAGATACCTGATATTCTTCACCAAGCTGTAATATTTATTTTTTGTAAAGTAACTAATGTGAGCCTGTACATTCGTTACTTTAACATAATGCCAACGATATGTTTTAGTTTATTCATTTTTAATAACGATTGTAACCCAATCGGAAAAAAACAAAATTCTTCCCTGTTATAATATATTAGAAATAGAAATAGAAATAGAAATAGAAAAATAACTTTATTCTGGGACACAGTCCCTTGAGAATAACAAATTAGAACAAAATTAAAATATTACATCTGGCCAAAACAAAATAAATCGAAAAAAAGAAATAATGTAAAAAAAATATAAGGTAAAAACTCTATATACAAAACAAACTAAACTATATACAAAACCATTAATACTATTACAAGAAACTTAAAGCTATTTAGACCAGTATACACTTTTCCGAAAAAAAATAAAGAATTAAAAAATAAAAATATATCAAATTCTCTATTAAAATCCGCTCGAATGGTTAGCAAGTATCTGACTGTTTTTGTGATAGGAATTGGAATAGGAGGGATTTGAATGTGGATATGGAGGGGGAATGTCGAATTTTGATAGGGAGGGAATTCCAGAAATTGACAGAGCGAACAATAAAGGAATTTTGGAATGAGGCAGATCTGTGAGAAGGCATGTAAAGGTCAGAAGGTCGAGATCTTGTGGACAGGGAATGGACTGAGGTTTTGAACTGGAGAAGGTTGTAGGCGTAAGAAGGACGATGGTTGTTGATGATTTGGTAGAGGAACGTACCTAGAAAGTATTGTCTTCGGAAGGAGGGGTAGAGCCACCTTAACTCAGTGTAGTGGTGAGAGACATGGGAGTACCTCGGGGCACCAATAACAAATCTTACGCAGCTATTCATTAATCTTTTCAGTCTATCACGGAGCTCCACCGAGAGGCCATCATACACCACACAGCTGTAGTCAAAGTGGGGGAAGATGAGAGAGGAAATTAGGAGTCTACGGATATGTTGAGGTAGGAGATGGCGGAAGCGATGAAATAGTTTAAGGGTAGAGATTGTCCGACGGGAAATGTGAGAAATATGGTTGGTCCAGGAGAGGGTTTGATCTATGAAAAATCCTAAATTTTTAACAGAGGAGTAGAAGGAAATTGGCTGGTCATTAAGGTGTAATATGGGAAAGTCAGTATGGGATCTAATGAGGGGCTTGGAACCAATGACGATGGCCTGAGTTTTGGCAGCATTTAACTTTAATCCATTTACGTTTGCCCAGGCATTGATTCGATCAAGATCTTCTTGAATCTTGGCAAATGCCCCCAGTAACTCAGAGGGAGAAAAGGATAGGTAGATCTGGGAATCATCTGCATAAAGGTGATGGGAACAATGGAAAATTGATTTAGGTAGGTCGTTAATGTAGGAGCTGAAAAGGAGAGGAGATATGCTTGAACCCTGGGCAACTCCAGAGGATAAAGAAAGGAAAGCAGATAGTGGTTGGTTGGGTATGGAGACTGCTTGGGTGCGTTGGGAGAGGAAAGATTGGAACCAAGAGATGGAACTATTGGAGAAAGATAATGATTTTAGTTTGTTGAAGAGGATGGAATGGTTGATGGAATCGAAAGCTTTGGAGAAGTCTAGAAGAATAAGGACAGTTAATTTTCTATCATCTATTGCAGATTGAATGTCGTTGGTAATTTTAATTAAGGCAGATTGTGTGGAATAGCCGGGACGGAAACCAGATTGGAGAGGATCAAATTGGTTGGAATTTTCGAGGAACTTGGAGACTTGGGATTGTACCAGTCTTTCAAGAGGCGTTGAGAGGATAGAAAGAATTGAAATTGGACGGAAATCTTCGGGTGAGGATGGATTAGGCTTTTTATTTAAAGGAAGGACAATGGCTTTTTTCCAAGAGGTAGGGAATACTGAATTCTGAAGGGAGAAATTGTAGATAAAAAGGAGAGCTGGGAGGATTTCAGGTAGACATATTTTTATTAATTTGACAGGAATGCCGTCTGGCCCTATGGAATTGGTGTGGGATTTCATTAACGCGGTTAACAAGTCTGTGGGAGAAATGTCGGAAAAATAAAAGTTATTGTCGTTAAAGGATATCTCTGGAGCAAAGCCAGAAGAGGAAGGTAGAGAAGAGGTATTAGCGACAGATATAAAATAAGAGTTTAAATCATCGGAGGATACAGGATAGGCTGCGGTAGGGGATCTGGAAGGATTACCAATGGAAAGTTTACGAAGCAGTAGCCATTTCGATTTGATATCAGGAGCTGAGGAAAGGGTTTCATGGAAGTAGGAAGTTTTCGCACGCCGGATCCTTGTCTGTGCCAAGTTGCGAAGCACCCTGAACGCTTGGTAGTCATCTGCAAGCCTCGTACGTCTAAAACGTCTTCGGGCAGCGTCGCGCCTCTTCTGCAGATCTTTGATTTCCTGACACATCCAAGGAGCAGGCCGGTGACGAAAGGTAGAGGTTTTGAGGGGAGAATGGGTATTGAGAATATTGAGAAGATTGGTGGTAAGAATGTCAACCATGGAGTCGATGGAAGAGCAAGAATATATTCCGTTCCAGTCTAGGGTTTCTAGGTCAGGTAATATTTTTTCTCGAGTAAGGGAATCTAGGTGACGGAAGGTGATAGTTCGAGGGTGGATTGAAGGAGTTTGGATATTATATGTTATTTGTATAAGATCGTGAGATGATAAGAATGATACTGGCAATTGAGAAGAGGAGAGGAGATTTTGTACAGAGTCTATAATGTAGAAGTCTAACCAAGTGTCTGACCTGCTGGTGTGGTGGGTGGGGGAAAATGGAACTATGAAGAGGTGCAGAGAGAAAATTAGGTTTTCTAGATAGGATTTGTCATTGGAGTTAGAGAGGAAATTGGTATTGAGGTCACCGGAGATTATTATTCTGGGATATAGAGGAACGAAGTTGAATAGGGTTGATTCGAAGGACTGATCAAATGGAACATGGGGAGGACGATATACCACAGTGTAAAGGAGAGGAAGATCCTTACAATGGATTTCTACTAGAAGGTATTCAACCTGAGGATGATCGGAGGGTGGTGAGGAATCGAGGATTCGAGTCTTCAGGCTATTATGGACAAACATGGCTACTCCTCCGCCATTCCGGCTTACCCGATCATGACGGAGGAGGGTGTGATTAGGCAAGGAAACAGAAGAGGAAGGGATGTAAGGTTTAAGCCAAGTTTCCGAGATTGCGATAATATGATAAAAGTTTTGAGTGAAATATTGCAGGAACTCGTCATAGTGGGCAGGGAGGGATTGAGAGTTAACATGACAGGTGATTAGGGTACTAGACATGAGAGGAATTGGGAGAGAAACAGTCACAGTTTGGTAGAGAAACTCTAAAACAAATAGAAAATACAAAAAGGCGTTTACAATTAATGAAAATAGCAGAAAAGAAAGTGTAAGCAGGAACCAAAAGAAATAAAAAACATATGGTCAATAAAATATAAATTAGTGTGTAAGTGTGAAGAGATATCTCTATGCGTAGAAGTGAAAATGTTCCTTTGTAGATAATTGAGTTCAAAGTTATTTTAATGAGGATGAGGAGTAGACGAATTCTTCGTGGTCAGGCAAATATATCGAGGTCCGAGGCCTGTTCAATCAGAATAACTTTATGCCCGTCCTCCTTTCGACATCGCACCTTTCCGGCGGCAAACCACGTATATTTGATTTTCCCCGCAGCTCTCTTCTGTCGGGCGAGCCAATATAAGTGTCTGTTCGTGGGAGTCATTTCCTCACTCAGATATATCCGGTGACAGTCATTCTCCTGCCAGCCGATATCCCGAGTAGTGAGGTCTCTCTTGACTTTCCTCTTCGTTATTAAGTCGTCCCTGACTGACTGTTTGACAAAGCGCGCGATGACAGGCGGCGGTCGTGGGTCATCTTTTCTACTTCTGCGGCGATGTACTATGTCCAAGTCATCTGTACTGAGCCTGATGCCCAAACTTGCTCCAATGCAGGTCACCAAAGCGGCGGGCGTTTCACCAGTTCGCTCCGGTATCCCTCGGATCTCCAGTGATCTGGATAACAAGCCCTGCTCTGCGTTATTCAGGCGAACCTCCAATTCACCCACTCGAGATTTGAGGGCTTTATTTTCCAGAATAATTTTTTCGAAATTACTGGCTTGACTTTCGAGGTGCTTCTCAATTTTCGATAATTTTTCATTAAGCTCAAAATTGAGCTCTCCATATTTATCGAGGGTTGTTTTTATGTTTTTTATGTCTTCATTGACACTCGAGTCTAAGCGATTTACTGCCGCCAGTATTTCTGAGGCGGACGGCTCAGTGTTAGATTTTTTGGTCTGGTCACAATTAGGGCATACCCAAGTTTTTTTGTGTGCTTTTAAGGCTTCAATTTCTTTTTCACTTAGATTGAGACACCGACCGTGAAAAATAATTTTGCATTTTACACAACAAAGATTGTTTTTATCTTCGCGTGCAATAGTATTATTGCAAATATTACACTGCACCATATTTAATTAGAATAGAACAATTAAAATGTAAATAAATACCGAGAGAGAGAGTTGTTTTGATGAACGCAGTAAACAGTGTTGTCTAATGCTGTAAGGATTAGTAGACGTTTACACTCCCGTAGCTTCTAGAACTCAATTGGATTCACGACACTTTCTTTAAGTAGATAAAAGTGAATATATTACACTAATCACAGTGAATACTAATACTGTTAGAAGAAAAATACACTCTATAATAAACTATAATGAACTGTACTGAACATTAAAATTTTAAAAAATCAGAACTGATAATATAAGAGAGTAATAGCGATGTGTACAGGTAGCTGTCTCTGGCCAGACTATTACGTTTACTTATTTCAGTATTATATTACCAATTACTCACTGACTAGTAAGTCATTCGAAATATTCTCACGCCCCAAAAAGTTCTCTTTTTTTTTGTTTTTACTTTCACTTACCTATATATGTAAAATATAGTAAGGGTAAGTATCGCGATCGTGAAAATGTTCGAAGTTTTCAACGGAAGTACGCTTTTTGAGGTCCACTGAATCCAAATAATCAAGTCCCACAAAATGTTGTGTGTGTGTATCTTTGTGAACAGCCTAGCTCAAAAACGAAACGTCCTATGAAACTGAAATTGGTATTTAAGGTTATTATATTATAAGCGCGTGATGATACAGCAACATTTTCGACAAAATCGGCAAACCGAAAGTAGTACTTTATATCATCCGTTTAACATATTTTTACGATTTCCTCAAAAACACCCCCAACGATTTTGATTAAACTCAGGATATTAGTGCATTACTAAACATATTTTAATATTATGTAGGTTTTATTCTCATTGATGTTTTCTAACGGGGCTTAAATGACTAATCTTTACTATTAGCTTCCTTCAAAGTGACTTTAATTCTGTTTATTTGAAATAATTAAACATTTCACATTAATCTTTGCTATAAAAAAAAGTTAATTATAAGATAACAAAGAAATTGATAATTAACTAAAGGAGAAATAAGAGATCGTAACGGATAATAGTTGTAATGGAGGAACCAAAGGAATACGACCGCGCCCGAGCTCGGATGAGCTCGCCCAAAAGATTAGAACAGACTTCCATACAACATGAGCTTAATATAATACGGAATTCGACAATACAGATACATATGAACTTTTCATAAATGAGATTGTTGGTATTAGATAATATTTAATTGTATAGATTACAGTGATATAAAAATTAAAATTTGTAAATATGAGTGTAATTAAACAAATAAAAAGATCCACAATGAAATGTAAATAAATCTAGTGTCTTTAATTTTTAATTTCACATCTCCTTTGTCTGAAAATAATTATTTCAGCTAAGAAGAGGGTGGTAAGTGAAAGTCGTGTGTTTTCACACAAAAGCGGTTATAACGTGTAACAATATGGAGATCCGGAATCTAGTGATAAGCCAGTAAGTTTTGCATTTTACCTCTTGGCCAAGAATATGAATATAAGTAATGTAATCATACTTTGAGGCTTAAGTGAGAAAGTGTTGAAGAAGCAAGGAATATAGAGTTGTTTCAGTCTTGTATAAGGATTCTAAGTGAGACTTTTGTCCAGCTGGAGTCCTAAGTATCAGATTCCTTCAACAGAGATTGGTGGAGCACTGTTAAAGGATACTGTAGGACAGGAAGTTGTAGAATTACGCCGAAGGGTAAAATGAACAGAATAAATATAGTATTAATGAATTCTGTTTTTATACATACTTATTGCTAGCTATTTTAATTTAGTACGGAAACAGTATACTTTTAATACTTGTAATCTTTATGTAAATAATTAAATTTCTTAAGATGATGTACAGAGAAGGTACAATGTATTTAGAATGTATTATTGTGAGAGAGGGGAGGGGGGCGGTGTGGTGTGGTGAGTGAGGCCGCATTCCAAGATAGTGAGGGGGCCTCTTCTTTGTCTCAGAATATTGCCGAGTGCGTCAGTCCAAAATATTTCAATCCTGTCATTCCAAATGGAATATTATCATATCCTTTGGGTTTTTGTATATATATTAAATTATCATTGTATATCTTTTTTTGTTTTATTTTTCAATTTTCACATTTTATAAATCATGATAAAATATTCATCAATCAGGATTTGGGCTACAATGAAAACTTTTAAGACAGTTTTACAATCATATTTACACATATTAGGCCGCATGAAGAAAATTCGTCATTTCACTATTGCCAATAGTCAAATAACGAAAATTCGGCAATGGTATATTACAGAAAACAATTGTTTTCTTTTTTACTTTTATTTGTCAATCTACGTCTGTTAATTACATTTTTAAATAATGAGAGAAGAAAATAATTTATCCTTGTTCTTTTAACTCTAAATAAATTTAATTTTAATTTTTACCAAACAGAGCTAACGAGATGCCGACATTTTGTAAATGATAGTGCAAACAAATATTGGAATTAATGTAAATCCTTCGTTTTTTAGTGAGGAATTGCCTAAGAACAAAGTTTGATTTATTTTATTTTTGCATAAATCTAAGGCATAGCAATTATTTGTTACTGTTTTCTGATAGTAACTGATAATAATAACCTCGAATCGATTAGATAATGATGATATGTTATCAAGTGGAAAAAAACAAATACTCATTCTTTTTATAGAATTTTATTCTGAAGTTTATTCTGATTACATTTAACTGCCCAAAATACCGCAGATTATGCGATTGCCAATTGACTCCAGTTGTTTTATTCACAAGATAGATTTTTTGTCTGTCGGTACTACTAACCTAAATCTTTTGCTATCTAAACCTGTCCTTTCCATCTCTTCATATCTATTCCTTTTACTTTTCTTCATGCATTTATTGCATTTTTGTTGATTCGATCTATCCATCTGGTTTTTGGCATTCCACTTGGTATTTTGTCTGCTATTGGTGGATTTAATGTCATGTAGAGGCTTCCAGATGGCTTGCTCATTCCCTGCCCATCTTACTATCCCTGCCTTCATATAATGTGATATTGATTGACCAGTTCTTAATAATTCATTCTCCTCCATGCATTACTACTCCGCTCACAGATCGCTCCGGTTATCGTGCAGAGAATTTTCATTCCGAATTGTTAATAATAATATTATTCATTAGTCGTGACTAATATAAAATGAGTAATTGTAATAAAATCTATATTTTAGTCATTTTAAATAACTGACGACTAAAAATTTAGGCCTTATTCATTATTAATATTTTTATTCAAGTGATTGTTAATGACTAAAAATTGTATTAGTCCGTGTTACAGACCCCTTTTTATCAAATTATTAATATCTAACCCTACAGCAACTTTTATTTACAAAAACTCTTGGAATTGGGGTGTTTTCAATCTGGAGGTCGGCAAACTTTGTCTATTTACTTAGGTACTAAAAACTCATATATACTCATTTACTTTCCAATTGGATCATTTAAGATAATTTGGTCACAAAATCGAGAAAAAAGGTGGCTAACAAAAATATTGGGCCATTTTGCCTATACAACCTCGTTATTTTGACATTTTGGGTCTATAGGTTACAACTAACTGATCAATATTTTTGAAGGCCACTTTTTTTCTCGAGTTTGTGCTCAAATTATCTTATGATTAAAGAGAAAAGAAATGGGAATTTATGAGTTTTCAGTACCTAATTAAATAAACAAAGTTTGACGATCTCCAGATTGTAAATGCTCCCATTGCGAGAATTTTCATAAATAAAATATTAAAAGTTATAATGAGATTTAGCTATTTACGAATTTTCAGGCGGATATTAACTATTTTATAAAAAGGGGTCTGTACCACGGACTATATATTGTGATGCATTACTGACTATAATTTATTATAGGTTTTTTTCATTTAGTAATTAATATATCAATTTTTCTATTCATTTGTGACTCATATTGGTACATAATTATAATTCAGTGGAAAATGTCCTTCTGTATACCTTTATATTAAAATTATCATATTTTTTATAAATAGATATGTTTTAGAAAGAGCCTTTGAATACAATAAATATATAAATAGAATAATGTTGAATTAGAATAATATGGTTGAGTTTTACACCTCGCTCAGACCCTAGCTTTAAGAAACATTCATTCATTGAAATCGGATAAATATATAGCTATTGTTTTCACGTACAAGTTTTAGTCTCTGTTAAGGTAAAAGTTTGAGTTTTAGATAGTTTCAAATCTTAGATCTTGAGTGTAATAGGCATGTTCCTAAACTTAGGGCTGAGTCCATTGGTGACATCGGATCCATCTCTAAACTTGCCATAAAGGAAACGATGTATTCAATGTCTTCAGCGCTGAATTAAGAACTTGCCCAATTGTGTTACTGATAATTCTAATGTACGATTTTTGTATTTTTTCTATAGTCAAGTCTTCAAAATAATGAGGCTTAGCTATCAAAAAACATTATCTAGAATTTATTAATTATTTCTGTGTGATGACAGAGCAATTTATTTTGTATTGTGATACTAAAACTGAACGAACCCTTATAACAATAGAAAATGGATTTTTGATAATGAAACGTGAAACAATCGCTAAGCTATTGGAAGGATTAATGGATCAATCCATCAAGATGCCGTTTGACTTTCTAAAGGAGCTAAGGGAGAGGACAAAGAAAGGACCAAGGACTGAGGATTGGAAGGGAAAGGATCAAATGGCCGAGAAGAGCATTGATTTGACCTCATTAATTGTTACAGCACCCCTCTTAGTCAACATTGCCTATAATCACATCCAATCCCCATTAACTAACTATCCGATTTATAAGTCGTCGAGTTTATTTATAATTGTATTTTAGTTATTTCAAATATATGTACAGGGTGTCCAATAAGTAGAATGAAATTTTTATAAGAGTAATAGTTGATCTCAAAAAAGAATCTTCATATAAACAATGGGGCAAGTTTCAGTAGAAAAGTAGGAAATCTAAGTTTTGTGTGTTTGACGATCTCCGCCGATATTATGTTTTTTGTTGAATAGTAAGAGAAAACGAAAAAAATATTTAATTTAAGTAATTAAAAAATTCTTTCCTGTAAAATAAATAAAATAAATATTTAATAAACATAGAGTTTGTCATTGCTAAAACCATTTCAAGAGGACTTTTGAGTGGCTAAACAAAGCTAAGTTCGCTTTTTATCACAAATTATTGGCACTTTTTTTTTTTTATCATCCAACTAAACTACAGATAGCCCACTTTTAAAATTACTTCCTCTCTAATTAAACTTTTTTTTTATTTCTTAATGTTATTTACAACTGTATAAAAGAAATACAATTAGTAAATTTGAACATATTGATATAATAACGTGAAAATACTTATTGAGAAACTACCCAACGGTAGCACTCTAATGATATGTCTACATTAGAAAGAAGATCACGGGGTCATCTTCTTTTCAGACGCCTCGGAGGGTTATCATAAATTAAAGATGAAGCAAGGTTAGAAACGAGAGGGTTGGGATGATTCTGAAGTTTATTATGGAAGGTTGGGTATCTGGATTGGGTCAGATCTGAAACATAAGAAACATAAAGGTCATTATGGATGGTTTTATTTGTAACAAAGTAGGGAACATTGAAGATTTTACGAAGGATTTTGGATTGTAAGGATTGGATATGAGAGAAATTTGATGATTTAGTAGAGCACCTAAGCTCGATTCCGTAAATCCGAAGAGGCTTTATTATAGTCATATATGTGATTCTTGTAAATAATTTGAAGTTTAGAGCGTTTGTCTATTAAGTGCTGGGGTAGTCGAATACATCGAGCGGTTTCTTGTCGTTCAGTCAGGTATGAGGTATGAGTTCTAAGTGAGTCGTTTGTCCAGGTGGAGCCCTAGGAATTAAGCTGTAAGTTCATATTAAATAAGTTGAGGTTTATTAGGTAAAAACGAGTGATTCACTTCAAGTTGGGTAAAAAATATTGTTATTTTCTATCAGTTCAGCTAAAACTACACGTGTTTTCAGTAAAAATGATTACCAAGTATAGTGACAAACTTAATGTTTCTATCTAATCCTTCAATCTTTAAAATTAAAAAACAGCTGATTTCTTAAATTATTTTCATTAAAAATTAAATATGAGGACTAGAAACTTTAATTTTAACGCTTATAAATACCAATCGATTCTTTGACAGAGTTTTATGAGAATAACATAGTTTCATAACATAATTTTTTTTTAAACAGAACTCATCTGACATTAGCCGCCCAAAAATCTTCTTTAAATGGTTTTACCAATGGAAAACTCTATATTCTTTTAAAATAAGTATTGTCTACCTTACTTTAAAGTAATTATTAGTTACTCGAATTAAGTATTTTTTTAGTTCTCGCTTCCTGTTCCACAAAAACCATGATTTACTTATGAAAACATCAAACTCGAATTATCTACTTTTCAGTAAAAAAAATCATGCCATTGTTAATAGTATGTTTTTTATAGCTCTTGTCGTCTATTATGACCTTTTTGAATATTTTCTTGACGCTCTGTATATTTATGTTATTCATCATCATTTTCAATAATTATCCATTATTTACATCACAGTAATCCTAAAAAGATTTATACGTGTAATAAAGGATATAACAGCCTTTGAGGAATATAACAGAAATACATTGTGTATACAACACTCGTTTAAAAAGTTTTGAATTATTTCATTTTATTGTATCAACATTTTTTTTTTTCAAATTCATTAATATAATAAGCAACTAAAAACTCATGAATACCCATTTGCTATCCTTTTGAACCCTATGATAATTTAATCACAAGATCGAGTAAAAAGGTGGCCTAAAAAAATATCGATCGTTTTGGCCTATAAAAATCGTTATTCTGAGGTGTTGAGATCACGCCTAATATTAATGTAGACCAACTTCTTTATCGATTTTGTTAACAAATTATCTTCCGATTCTAGTTGAAAGCAAACAAGTGTTCCTGGATTTTTAGCACTTCAATAAATTGACAAATTTTAGCGATCTAGAGTTTGAAAAATCTTCATTTACGAGATTTATTGTAAATGAAAATGTTGAATGAAGCCTTTCAAAGAGATTTAGGCGAATATTAATAATTTGATAAAAAACGATCAGGTCCACCAACTACTATTAGAACTTTTGAATATTCATAGCCGTCGATTTCCATAATGATCCTTCAGGGAGTTTAAGTAGTCATGCAAGTATCCTTTGCATTGGTGATGTTATTTATATTGTCTTTTTGATTTTATTAATTAATGGACGGTCTTTCCAAAATGTTGGGATTATCAAAGTTTAAATTTAAAATGACGAAAAAATTGCAAATGGTAACGGAAGTATATGTAACATCATTATAAACACTAATAACAATAAATAATAGCACTAATAACATACATTTAAACACACTGCTAACTGAAAAATGATTTCTGATAATGATCATGTACAGTTCGTTAAGTCTCTGATTTAATTTTTAAAGAAAACTCCTCATATCGCTACTTAGTTAAAAGTATCTGGCTTCGGTATTCGACTTCACATCCATTCACCCACTCCAATAAAGTATTAAATATCTTTATGGTGTTTCTATGTCTTATCCATAATAAAAAATAAAATCAATGTTGAGAAATTTTCCAGTGAAATAAAAATTCTGTTTTTTAAATTATCAGGGCAACCTTTACTGACATTAAAATCTAATTTGTCATTCCTCTTAAAAAAAAATAGGAAATTTTGCTTTTTTATCTAATATATCCTCGAAAATTGAAAGCCCTCGTGATCCCTGCTGCAAAAACCACATATAAACAAATTCTTCAACTCCTGCATGAACGCTTGGTTTAAATGTTTGGAGATATCATTATATGATTTAGGCACTACCATAAGAAGCAATTACACTAAGTGGATTGAGAGACAGAACCATTTCCATTCACTCCTACAGTCAGTCAACTTAAACTTTATAGTTTCTTGTTGTTCTTCCTATGCTTTCTGCTCTACAGTGTCCTTTAACAATACCCCACTTATTCTTGTTGAACAAATCCTAGGAATCGACACCTAGGTCTCCATTTGGACAAACTACTCACTTAGAATCCTCATACCTGACTGAACGACAAGAAACCGCTCGGTGTTTTCGACTACTCCAGCACTTACTAGACAAACACTCTAAACTTTCAATTATTTACAAAATGTTCATATATATGGCTATAATAACGCCTCTTCGGACTTACGGAATCGAGTTTTGGGGCTGTACTAAAGCATCAAATTCATCTCTTGTCCAATCCAAAATCCTTCGTAAAATCCTCAATACTCTTCTTACTTTGTCACAAATAAATTCATCCATAACGACCTGATGCACCATATCTTTCAGATTTAACTCAATCCAAATACCTATCCTTCCATATTATCTAGACAACATGACAGTTCTCTTAAATCACTAGTTATTACATATCTGTCATAAAAATAAAGAATATAGTATTTTAGATGTATTTATTTTCCAAATTGAGAAATGTATCTTAATCATATTTTTTAAAATATATTTTCTATTTAATATATCCTCTCGTTTTAAGCTTGCTTCCTCTTCGATTCCTGATAACCGAGGCGTCTGAAATGGCCTCGGGACCTTCTTCTTCTTATTATTATTTTTAACGTGGCTCTGCAATCCGGTGTCGGATCCTGACCTCCTCCAGCAGCTACCACGAATTTTCTTGGTCCCTTGCAGTCGCCATCCAAATCCGAATCCTCAGCATATTTGTTGCATCAGCAGCAACACCATTAGCCCATCGCAGCTTTGGTCTTCCTCTTCCCCACCATGGAATGGGTCCATCAGTAATTATCTTGGTGGATCCTCGATGTTCAACATGTCCTGCCCATCTTCGTCTTGCAATTTTCATCACTCGAATTATATCGTACTCCTTAAACATGGTGTACAGCTCCTGGTTTTCCCTCCTTTTCCACTCTCCTCCGATGAGAACACCAACATATATGCCTCCTCGAGACCTTCTAATATAGAATTATAATTGGAGTGCTACTAATGGGTAGTTTCTCTTCATGTTGGATATGTCACGTTACAAATTTCAAATTTACTATTTTATGTCAATATTTTGTTGCATCAGCAGCAACACCATTAGCCCATCGCAGCTTTGGTCTTCCTCTTCCCCACCATGGAATGGGTCCATCAGTAATTATCTTGGTGGATCCTCATAAATGTCATAAAATATATACTATTTTATGTATTTTCATGTCAATTTCAATAAATATGTTTTAATAAAAATAATTATCAGGAGTTTCGGATTACTGGGGATTCGTATTATCGAGAAAGTTCTGTACTTGTATTCATTCTATAGATCTGATATTTCGTTGTTTGTTTCGAATATATTCCTTCCTTGATTCAGGAATCCATTCATCCGGATAATTTCCTTTGTTTTCCAAGTCCTTATCGCCCAGAATCACAATACCTTAGTGCAACAACATCCCTTGAGACGCTGTACTCCTGAGGACCAGATACTCCCGAACGACGCGGTCCCCCCAGACGAAGACTGAAGGCGGGGTCTTTGACCGTGGCGGGAGGTGTGGGCAAACCAACCGTTAGTCACACTCGAGCTTCGGCCGTGCGAGGTTCTCAGTGCCGCAGTGCCTCAGTGTCTGTGTGTGTGTGCCATGATAAGGATTACCATTATCAGCAGCATCGAAAAGGTAAATCTTACAATGAAGTTATATATTTGGCAGTATAAAACATATAATATCGTATATTAAACATATGTAGGAGTATATATATTATCATAAGATTTATGTCTGGCTAGAAGATCTTAAGTATCAATCAATCATCTTTTGATCTGGGTTTCATTTCGGTTTATTAATATAATTTTGGAATTCCTATACTATAAAATATATTTTAAGTGGTGACTTTAATGCCGCTCGGAGTCTCTAGACCACATGACAGTTCTCTTAAATCACTAATTATTTCATTTCTGTCATAAAAATAAAGATCATAGTATTTTAAATGTATTCATTTTCCAAATTGAGAAATGTATCTTAATCACTTTTTTTTTCTCTTCTTTTGTAAACAAAATTTAGTGAATGAAAAATAAACATAAAATAAAAACCATAAAAGGAATATGAAGATGAAAATCAAAACAAAGTTAAAGGATAGAAATTAAAATAACTTATAGACCGACAGACTAAGAATAAATTAGAGAATTTAAAATAAAGAATGGTAGAAATAAAATTTGAGTTGTGAGTGTTCGTCATTGTTGTTCTATTGATTCTATATATTTTTTAGTTTTCGTCTGTACTGTATTAAATCAGGTTTAATAAATGGCGAACTCCGGCAACTATTTTATTTATTTAGTAATAGTTAGTAAAAGTAAGCAAAAGTTTTCCTCCATCATCATAGTAAAATATTGCTCTGTTCAATTGTGTACGTTAAAAATTCTGCCTAAGATTTTAAAGTTTCAGACGTTGTCTGTCACTTTAATGGTATTCAATATAAATAAACAATATAGTTATAGATAATATAATTTAGGAATAATTTTCTATCTATTAAATATGTTCAAGTTTTATCAATACTGACAGACATCCCATGAGCTATCAATGAACTTTCTAACTAGAAAATATTCTCAGACGTTGCATAATGGCTGCATGATAACATGTAGTCACGAACGGAGAGCAGGTCGCATTGAGGATTGCCGTTGGCAGAACATTACCTTTTGCCGATTAAAGATGAATCTATTGTGTTAGTTATTTTTTTTATTCCTGAGGTTTGACTATTTTACTGGGGATGTTTTATATCGATATCAATGCCTACGGTTGTACAGGCAGATGATCGGGTGAGGATCACGCTTAACCACCAGGTTTTCTTCCTTAATTAAGAATAACCCCTTAGAGCCTGGGTATGCCCGATGAGGGTTTCCCTACCGATGGGTATGTCCACGGCTGATGATAAATTACTTGACATCAGAGGGATTCGAACACGGTATCTTAAGTTAGCAGACCTCACTGAGCCCTTACTGAGCTACTCCGCTCTTAAATTGTTATTAATATTTCGATATATTTGATTATTAGTAATCCTTCTCTCTTAAAAGATAGAGGCCCGATATATCCAAATATTTTTTGATATATTGAATACTTTTCTCTATATAACTGAAAAAATATGTAAACTACATATTCTAATATTTTTTTCAATCTTTATATTCCTAGGATACCCTAGCGATAGTGTTACCCAAATACGAGACCGAGACGGGTCTTGGTCTTGTAAACTCAGTCTTGGTTATGGTCTTGGTCTTGCGCAACAGTCTCGCAACAGTCTTGCAGTTGCTTATGAGCTTATTAATATATATTGCTGTGATTTTTTAAATAGGGGAAACCTAACTAAGACCAAATGAAAAATTAATGGAGTTAAATGCAAAAGTATATCGGTTATACCAATTATTAACGTATAGTAAATAAGATTGCCAAGTACTAGTAACTATTTTGCCTTAATTTTGATTTAAAAATTGGGCAACACTACCTAGCGAGAACTCTCATATTAAATATATTTATTTTTCTTCCTGATACTTCCAATTAGCAGAATATTCTAATTAAGTAATCACAATTATAGATCTTAACAACAATTTAACTACCTGAAAATTATGAAAATACATGACAGGAGGAAAAAATGATTGAAGTTAAGGACATAAGCACCGACTACTTAAGGCTCGCGGAACTTGAGAACACACAATGCTGGCTTGATGGGGACTCAGTCCCCCAACAAATTGCTGTAGTATGAACTACATGATCATATCCATCGTATATATTACAATTTCATTATGAATGACTGTTCCTTCAGGTATAGTGGAGTTTGTTTAACGGTGTCCTATATTGGATTTATAAACTCACCTAAACTGTAAGAGGAATCCTATTAAAATATTGTACTGTTTTAGTTTAATGTATTTGGTTTGAATACACTTATTTGTTGTAAGGAAGGGGATAACTCAATACCTGCCTGAGATGGTAATTTTACATACAGGCATATATTATATATTGCATATAGGGAAATAGGATATATTCCAAATAATACCACCACCCTCCCTCTGATCTTATAGTCTCCCTCCAATAGTTTTCAACAGTCGGCGCCTATGGTTAAGGAAATAAATAGTTTAGAAAAATAAATATTTTTTAATTTTTAAATGCAATAGTTTAAAAATAATTAGTAAATAATAAGGTTAAATGTAATAGTTTGTTATTGAATTCAAAAGAAGATTACCATAAATAAAAAAATCACAAATCAACTTCACGAAAGGGATTAGTGGCTTTTATGATGCATTTAATTTAAGTCGTATTGGGACATGTTCCTAACCTCAACACTGATGAATGAATCCATGAAAAAACGATTGAACACACACAGCACCGATGAGCACTCATTTATCCTGAGTTTAGAATTGATTAGCTGTATTCCAAGAAAAAGGTTAACTGTCGTGGATCGTTACTGAATATATGATAGATATAAGAAAATACAGGACGGTCACGATAATCCAAATCTCTAAGAATTCGAAATCAGGTAATTCGAACAAGAAAGAAAAGAATGTTAAATTTGACTGACGAAGGACGGATTATAACAGCCTGTTTTTCAATAAATAGTATAGGATTTGATTCGTATGGTAATGTCGAATAGTATATTGTGGTACCTCTAAATGGAAACTATTAAAACTAGGCCATCATCGAGAAGTTGAGGCCATCTCTTTATATGTGGTTTCAATACCGGAAATATATTAGCTGCAAAGCCAATGTTTTTCTTTAATCATTTTTTAAAGAAGGGTGACAAATCAGATTTTAATGCCCGTAAAGTTAGTTGGATAATTTACAAATTAAAAAAAATATATATATATTTTTTATTTCCCTGGAAAATTTATTTACACCCATTTTATTTTTCATTATAGGCGTCATAGTAACACCATTAAGTCAAAATAAAGAAATGCCTTAATAATTGGTTGGAGTGGACAAATAGACGCGTCGCGACGTCGACTACCGAAGCAGGGGTTCGACGTACATTATATGATCATTTTCAGAAATAAAGCTTTTGTGTTTATGTTATTTTATGTAATGTATTTATGTTAAACTGATAATATGTACATTTTTGTCTTCTCACGCAATTTTTTCATCATATATATCATATATATATATATATATACTTACTTATTTCCTGTATTTTCTTATATCTATCATATATTCAGTAACGATCCACGACAGTTAACCTTTTTCTTGGAATACAGCTAATCGATTCTAAACTCGGGATAAATGAGTGCTCATCGGTACTGTGTGTGTTCAATCGTTTCATGGATTCATTCATCAGCGTTGAGGTTAGGAACATGTCCCAATACGACTTAAATTAAATGCCTCATAAAAGCCACTAATCCCTTTCGTGAAGTTGATTTGTAATTTTTTTATTTATGGTAATCTTCTTTTGAATTCAATAACAAACTTTTTTTTTTTATATATATATGTTGAAATTCATAAATGCAGTAAGTGATCAGCATAAAAAAAAAAAATAGTGCAGGATAATTTTTCAGGATAATTAAATATAAACTTTTTAAATTCCATCCATGGTTTACAACGATGAATTTAGGAACGATTGGATGGAATCCTAATGTTATTAATTTACTCAGAGCTGAGTTCAAGAACTTGCGCATACATAAAATTTACAATAGATTGAAAAATGTAATATATACCTTTAGAAAATATTCTTATCAAAATTAATAAATAAAAGACAATTTTGCATATATATATATATATATATATATATATATATATATATATATATATATATATATATATATATATATATGTATATATATATATATATATATATATATTATATATATATATATATATATATATATATATGTATATATATATATATATATATATATATATATATATATATATATATATATATATATATATATATATATATATATATATAGATAGATAGATAGATAGAAGAATCAACTTTATTCTGGGACTACGTCCCTTGAGAATAACAATATTGTACATAAAATTAAACATTACATCTGGCCAAAATGTATATTACAATAAACAAAAACAAACAAACGAACAAAAAAAACAACTAAAAAATAAGGGATAAAAGAAGTGTTTACATAACTGTACAGATATCGGAAGCCATAATATGAGAAATAATGTCCTAATACTGCAAAATAGTTGCTATACACAATACGCTATGAAATTATAAATGAGCGACGAATAATAATAAAGATGTTATAGTAATAGTAGTATGTTCGTAGAACCTAATAGTATAATCGAAATACAATAATAGTGTAATCGTACATACACAATATATACACCCAATAATACAATAATAGTGAGAATACAATAATAGTACAATAGTATATATACAATATACATATATTAATATATATATACATATACATACATACACATATACATACATACAATGCAACAATAGTATAATAATACAATATAGGCTACCCAGGGTCTGATTGAATTGTAAGGAGGAATTGGAAAAGGAGGGTTTTAAATGTGGATAAGGATGGTGCATGGCCGATTTTAAGTGGGATGGAATTCCAAAATGTGGTGGATCGGACAATAAAGGAGTGTTGAAATGAGGCCGATTTGTGGAAAGGGGTATAAAGGTCGGAAGGACGAGATCTTGTGGAGAGGGAGTGGATAGATGACTTGAATTGAAGGAGATTGAATGCGTAGGACGGACGATGATTATAGATTATTTGGTAAAGGAATGTACCTAGGAAGTACTGTCTTCTGAAGGAGGGGAAGAGCCACCCTGACTCGGCGTAGTAGTGGGAAACATGAGAACGTCTCGGGGTCCCATTGACAAATCGTACTAAGCCATTCTATATATATATATATATATATATATATATATATATATATATAAAATCCAACTGAATTTGTAAGAGATATTTAAATATTGATATAAAGTAAAGAAAAAAAAAATAGATTTATAAAATGGATTTGACAACAGGCAGAAACGCACACAATTTTTTTTTTTATATCTAAATTTGTTTAATCTCTCGCAGAAATATATGCTTCGGCAATCAGAATATAAAATAATTATAATGAATCAATTCATCGATTCCCTTCTAAGGAAATAAAAAAGTTCTTCATTTCTAACAAAAAGAAAATAGTTGTAAAATTTTGGTGTCAAAAAAAAAGATAAAAAGGAATATTCCGCCTCAACCGGTCATAGAGACCTCAAATCGAGTAAAATCCCATTTTTTTCTTATGGATTTATTTAAAACAATAGTTTTCTTTTTGAAGCGTAAATACTTAAATAGCAGCATTGATAAATATAAACTTAGTAATGTTCACCTATTACTAAGTTTATATTTCCTCCGTTATTATCCATTACCCTCCGTTAATATCAGATACTAACGAGGTTTTTGACCTGAGTTCATGAGAAACATCTGTTCAACATAATACTGCCATGCAAGCGTACTGAGGGTATTTTTTTTTTTCGTAGTGACCTAGAAAGAAAAAATATCCGACGAGATGTGAGCCCCAAATGTATGCAGACCACGTGGGCAATACTATTCATTACACGCTATTTAAGCTTCTCAAGGTAGAAATTTAATACACCGTAGTATCAACAAAGATTGTGGCGATCAAATGGAATATCAACAATACTTATAGGTCATGATTCTTAATAACTAATTACCAAAAGATAAATAAATATATATATATATATATATATATATATATATATATATATATATATTATTTTGTATATTTTTTTTTAAAGTAAAATAAACACGTTTTATTCAAACTCCTCCCTTTTAAGAACTTCAAGCGGACGAACTGAGGCATATATTCGATGACAGTACTACAATTAACGTAACGTTGTGTTGATGTAAACCCTTAGCTTGCATTATCTCGAACGTTTTTGGGCTTAAAAACGTAGTTTCGAGGTAACTATCCGGGCCTTACTCTACTCATCAAAATCTTCAAACCCCAATTTGTCCCGTACCGATCTACAGAGTTACCACCGTTCCAGTATTGAAGCCTAGCAAATTGTTTGATTCTAGTTTATTTATTTTATAAAGAAAAACTGAATCCAACGGTACCCTCTCATTATTTTTGAGCATGACAGAAGCATGACATACAAAACCGATTTCGAGCCTTGCCGTAATGATATATGTGGGGATAGCAATGTCCCATAAAGAAATAAGAGATTTATTTTATTTTTCTACTTTATTAATATACTTAAACCAGGTGATATAAGTATTGTAATAAAGCATTACGTTATACCAGCCGGTAGTAATATAAGATCCAAAGGAATGATAAATATTGACTGGTAATACTGAGAGGGATGTCAAGGTTAGGTGTGGGCTGGCCAGGCTCTTGGGAAATCCGACCAGTTCTTCTTTCTTAGCCTCCTTCCTTTCTTCGACTTAATAAATTGTTCCTTCAAAACAAATGTTTTACGAAAATCGAAAAAAGATCATTCGAATTTTTTTTTATAATTGCTTAATATTTAAAAGATAAGATTTGTTATTATCAAACATATTCAGGGTCTTTTTTTTTATTGCAATTATATACTAATATCTATTTTCTGTCTCTGTTTTGTAGTGATATCTTTTTTTTTATTTATTTATTGAGTATTACAACAATCTGTCATATGGACACTAGTTATAGTGAGGTAGGATAACAATCACACTATATGTTCAAAAAATATAAAATAAATAGAAGCAAAATAATAATCAAAAATTATATACAAAAAATAAAATAACCTAAAAATAAGAAAATTAAAACTAAACAAAAAACACATGCATACCTATATACAATCAGGCGAGGGAAATCCAGAACCCTGCGCTACTCTCTCAACCGC
Source organism: Nezara viridula (assembly GCA_928085145.1). Classification (NCBI taxonomy): domain Eukaryota; kingdom Metazoa; phylum Arthropoda; class Insecta; order Hemiptera; family Pentatomidae; genus Nezara; species Nezara viridula. The sequence goes on along the minus strand of OV725080.1, from coordinate 21,760,525 downwards.
CTCACTGGTACTCAAGTCAGCGGAGATTGATCGAGAACACTTTAGCCACACACACTCATATCTTGAGAGAAGAATCTGGCCATTGCTAGAACTCCAATATATACAATCTAAAAAAGTTCGCGAGGCCACTGACGTTTCAACCTTTTTGGAGCATTATAGGGATGGGTGGTGCTTGATAGGGATTGTGCAAGAGGATTTGGATGATACGTAAGGTTCTAGTGGAATTTGGATAATTTTTCTGGGATAAGGTCTAGGACAAACGGGATGTTTAGGTAATGATGTAGGGTTTATATCTGTTATTAAACCGAAAAAAATAATAATAGGTTTAATAAACAAATATTTATTTTGATTGTAGAATAAAATAATTTGTATAAGGTTCATTTGTTCTTTAAATCATTAAATGGTTGTACTATTAAATTATAATAATCATAATAAGAGGCAGTTTTGTTAAGAATTTTTAGAACAATATGATGAGGTCAATTTTCACAATCAAATTGAAATTCGAGCCTTCATTAAATACGTTCTTAATAAAAAAAATTATACATATAAGCAGGTAACCATTGTACTTACACGAACAATATAATGCGAAGAATTTTTATTGTATTTAATCATAAGTCGATAATGACGTAAATTTGGGACAAGGAATTGAGTGATAGGATTGGCTATTGTACGATAGAGAATGGTCCATAGACTAAGCTAGGTCATGTGGATCTTCCTGCAGTAGATGACATCATTAGTCTTCAATGCCTAGGAAGGACAAGAGGAAGGCAAGAAGACTTTGGTCTAAGGATCTAATCGAAAGATCCTAGATCAATCATCGAAATATCAACTGGTGCCTTGAGACAGATGGAATCGATATGAAAAAGTAATAATACTTCTATATCGGTTATTAAATCTTAATCCTAAAATCAATTAAAAAGTAATTCATAAAAACAAATATTAAAAAAAAAATTGGTTTGGGGTCTTATTTATTTTAGCCAAAGATTAAATCCCTGAAATTTAAATAACGAATTACTACTGTTTTTTTGTGCTTTAGTCCAAACACAGAACGAAACAACCAATGAATTTTAATAAATACAAAGGCCAGAACAATGCATATCCATTCCCTTTGTAATAATGACAAATTCAGTAAATAAATAAAAACAATTATTATTTTTGTTGAAAGAGAGAAAGAAATACTTTATTGAAAGTAATGGTGCCCTACTAAATAGGGTTGCTTTATACACAGCATACTGATCTATCCATATGGACATAACTATTACATATATATATATATATATATATATATATATATATATATATATATATATATATATATATATATACATATATATATACATATATATATATGTTTTATACGAGTTTATTTATTTTATAAAGAAAAACAAAAGCCGAGAGTACGATTCACTACCCTCCTTCCGTGAAAATCTGAATCCAACGGTACCCCCTCATTATTTTTATATATATATATATATATATATATATATATATATATATATATATATATATATATATATATATATACATACATATATTTTTTTCCCCCTTTCTCCATAAACATTTCATTTTCCATTGTTAACTTTATCATTTAATTACTACATATTTATTAGTTTTAACTTGAGCCTCATATAAAGAAGGGCGACAGATTTTTAAATTCCTAGTGGATTGTGTTGTCAGTTCATAGAACATATCCATACTATCCGATACATATTTTATATATTTCGATGGACTCGGCAAGTGTCTATAGTATTTAGTATCGAAAAAGCTGTACTTTATGCATTATAATCAGCGTTTCCACTTGATGAAAAATGCCCCTTTTTAAGAGAAATTTTAAAGTTGGGAGGGAAAAAAAAGGGAAATAATATTTATCAATCAAAGCCTAATATGAGCACATTTTAATATATTTTTTTAATAATAGAAATAAAACAGATATAGACGAGTAGTTACATATAATATTATTATTGTATATGTTTGAACGGAAATTATTCTTAGGTTCATTCTGAGGGAAAAAAAGGGAAAATATTTACATCTTCAGGAATATTCTTTTTTCTATTGTTCCGAAATATTGTTATCATATTATCTATAATCTTTTATGCTGTCATTTTTCTTATAACTTTTTACTTCTGTTCTATTTAGCAACACAATAATATTGCATTGCTACTTGTTAGCGCTATGTAGATATCAAAACTCAGTAAAGATTTAAGTTTTCTCTCAGAAAGAAAGAATTTTTTGCAAGAATTTTGTTTTTCTATAATTCTTTAGTTTGGACACATAAAAGGAGCTACTATTGGGTTTCCATTTAAGTTATAGGAAATATTTCTAATAGATTTTTACTATTTAATCTTTTAAATAAAAAAAAAAAGTTGATTGACAAATATAACTCACAAGTGTACAAAACAGGTGTGAGTCAATAAGAGAAGATAGACTTATTCCTGGAGGGAGATGTGGGAATATCAGATAGGATTTTATCTGTCGGCGGGAGGTCGCAGGGGATTTTACGATCCGGTCGGGCTCGTTTACATGTTACATTACAATGTAGATTTACAACTTTAGCCCACTTCTCATCATTTATGTATCGCTTTTATATTATTTTATTTTCTGACTCAATGTGACGCCAAAGTCAGCCCGGTTTTATTTCGTTTTTATTCCGCTTCATTTCCCATCCAGCAGTAGAATCGTTACAGATAAAAGCACTTTGGAATTTTAACGGTGTTTCTTTATGATTTTCATTAAGGTCTTAATTTTTTTTTTTGCAGAATAAACAGTATTATATGTAACGGCATATCGATTAAATGGAGTTCAAAAAATATTTATTGATTATTAGAATAATTTTCATTAATATTTATAAGCGAGTTATTTTATGTACGTTCGTATTTTAATATACTTGTATATATAGTAAATACCTTTTATATGAAATAAAAGAAAATTTGAAGTCGAAATTACATGTTTTTCCTTTTTAATTCTATGTTTCATTTCGAATTCGGTATAGAAAAAAGAGTAGTCCTTACGCTTATGTCTTGATTAATAAATGGATTTAGAGGAAACGTTGAATTTAAGCATGTTCATGATTGCTTCACCTTCTTACATAACCATTCATCAAGAAATCTTAATTTTTAAACATTAATTTTAGTGGAAGGAATCATTTCCTCCCCTATCCTTATATGTCCGGCCTAGCCTAATATTTCCAGTTTGATATCTTAAATTTCATCTACTTCCTTGTATATTAAACATTAAGTTCTATGTTTGTCCTTCTCTCTACGGAATTTTCCAAATTTCAAATTCGTATATTCTTCTGAGAACTTTTTGTAAAAACCTGTAACTGAATCTTTTTGAGTTTTAGTGAGGGTTTGTGTTTCAGAGCCATCATGCGGTACAATTACGGGTAAGAGTTTTATACATCAGAATTTTTTAGGGCTTCAATGTAAGGTTGCTTCAATAATACTTGTCGAACAGTTGTTTAGTTGAAAACGTTTTTAATAAATGTAATACAAAATAAATTTTAATTTATTCATTTCTCGCTAAAACTCTATTTAGCTCATTTATCTCAGTCACTTTACTTAAGTCTAAATATATATTTTTTTACTCCTTCTATTTCTGTAACTCCTGTATTATTATACAAAGAATAAATTTCTAAAATTCAGAAGGAAATATAATTTTGTATTCAATAATTTTACTAACTCCTCAGTAACCTATTACTGACTCGTTTTGAGTTTTAGTGAGGATCCCTGTTTCAGATCCGTAAGTCGGTACAATTATGGGTTAGAGTTCAATATATCAGATTTTTATAGGGCTTCAATGTAAGGTAGCTTTAATAATACTTAGAAGTTTAGGCTATATCAAACAGTTGTCTAAGGTTGCTTCGGAGATGTTTTTTGTTGAGAAAAATAGCAACGGTTTGTGGGTACTATTCTTCTTTCTATTTCCGCACCAATGCAATTCGTTTCATTCATCCAATCTAATCTAATCCAAGGTATTATAACTCATTATTATTTTCAATTACCTGTCCTATAATATATGTTTATAACCAAATAATATACTGAGAAATTAGAATTTAGGTAAGTTCCTTCGATTGGCCAGTTGCCAAATTTTAGCTATACGTGTAGTTTGTATGTAGTATGTAGTTAGTTGTACGAGGTGATTTATTGGATTACCACTTGTCTGAATTTGAATATCTCTTATTGCTTTCTCAAGTAATTGCTTTCTGTAGACAAATCCCTTACAGTAAATATTAAACCCAAACTTCTTTGAGAGTTGTCCAGTTTCATAAATTAAAAAAACACATTTATATTTATTGAGATTTTTTTTTATTAAAATTTTAACTTCTAAAATCATGTGAACGAATTTTACAGACCAATTATATACATTCTCTTGTATATACACATCTTCTTACTTGTTCGTTTCATTTCCTTCACAGAATTACCATTATTTAATTTTCCGATAGGTTCCAGTGGCATCTTGATCATCCAATCGCCTCCTCCGTGCCTTATTTCCAGATGGCGATCGATATCCGCTGGAGTTGTTTGTCCAAACAAAGACTCTTTTCATTTCCGCCCTCCCGGCCCGGCACTCTGTCTTGGATGGCGCCCGATATTACACACCCTCGGGACTAATTGTACCCAAGGCCCGGTGGAAGGATACGATGGTGGCTCAATTATTTCCCAAACTACTGAACGGTAAATTATAAAAAAATTGTAAATTCCAAAATAATTTGTTTAAAGCTTCATATCTCTTACCATCTCTTAAGGTGGTATGCATAGTCGTTCCTTACATTTCCCTAACCCTAACTGCCTCAGAACGGAGTTCATTCTTTCAACCAGTTGGTTAGTGAGAGCAGTTGGTGAAATAAAGGTACCTTCCATACTCCCAAATTTTCTTACACTTACTATAAATTATATTTAACTGTTATTATCATTATTTTTGTTGTTATTATACTTATAAAATATAAAATACAGAGAAATGGAATTTCTTGGAGATTTACATATCATATGAAACCTGTTTAAATATGTAAATGAGATTAAGTATTTGCGATATACGATACCCAGAAGAAATGAAATTCGTGAGGGATAAAAGCTTGGTAATAAAAAATAAGTGGGTTTTTTCTGTTCCAAAATATTATTTAATACATGCCTTCATTTAGTACATAGTCATTTATGGATAATAATCAAATTATTATAATAACATATTGCCCAAAATATTTAGCACATAATCACTGAAACATAGATCATTTATTTCTCAGAAAATAATTTTATTTTAAACATTGAACTTATTAGATGCTCTAGAACACGATTAAAATCGTGTTGAAATTTAATGCAATATGAAAAACCGAATGTGGTTTTATTTGAAATCGGCCAGAAAAAATGAGAGTTTTCTACTAGTTACAGAAGAAATAGATATGTTATCTATGGGAAAATGTATGCACTCGAACAGTTGGAAAGCCTTAAACATCTTGAATTTCTCCTACAGATCATTTACGATGGGAAAAAAACTCCAGTTGGAAGATCAAAATCATAGAAGGTGAAAACGATTGTTCGGTTTTGAGGAAATTATATTTCTGACAAATTTTCAAGTTATTTCTGCTCTCTTTCAATTCTCTTGATCCGAATTAATAGATAAATGACTAAAAATATATATAAAATAAGAACATTTGTGGTTTTTATTCTCGGTTCTTTATAAAAATTAAATGGATTAAAAAATCATTGGTTTCTGTTGATTAAATATAAATATGCACGTCGCGGTGGTCAACTTCTCACTCCGACTAACTTCGATACGTACTGGTTAGCGCCGGACTTTTAAGACTTGATTTATTTATATATGAACTTAAGCCCTAAACTTAAATTGAGAGACTTATAATTATTCCAAAATTCTTTATAATTCTATTAATCTTTTTAAATGACCGATATATGGGTGTTCATGTCAAAGAAAAAAAAATCCTGAACATCTTAAATAAGCATTCATATAAAACGCTGCGTGCTGACATCTATACAGTTGAGGTGGAACTCTTTGTACCCTTTATCAATATATGCAAGACAATTTATATATATAGTGATGTTTCAGCTGAATCAGATTCAGTTTTTGTTCTAATTAAGTCACATGAACTAAACAATTCAAATGATAAAAACCAATGTGTCGAATATTATCTCTTATCAAATCGAAGAATACCGAACAATGTTACTGTTAAAACTTTATTTATTTATCCTCCATTTATTTTGTTTGTTACCATCGAGTTCCGAGTATCATCGAGTTTTGTTGCAAAATATTACAAAAATCGAATTAATAATGCTGGAGGAAAATCTTCTGAGATGAATTTTTACTCGATTTTTGCGTTGTACTTATCATGAAACCTCAAATATCGAGGAAAGTTTAATTTATTTTTTGGACGACTACAAAGTTTTATTATTGAAAATAATGAACCGAAAAAAATGGGTATTATTAGTTAATGCAATACATTTCCGTATTGTTCAAAATATTATTTTATACCGAGCATAGTCGATGCATTGGATGGTTTTACTTATATAAATACTTGATATGGATTATGGTCTATTATTATTCCAAAAATTGTAAAATATATAAGCCAAATCTGTGGAAGTAGATTAAATCTCTGCCTACTCTATTGCTAATAAAAACTAAAATAAAAGATGCATTTTAGGCTATTGTGTATTAGCAAACAGTGTTACCAGGTCAGTATAATTATGTTATACGATTAAACATAAATAATAATTAATATAAATTTGGATCCTGTTTATAAAAATAAAACAGACATTTCATTAAATACAATGATCATCTCAATGATCATATCCTCCCCTTCCTCGCCTTTAAGGCTATACGGGGTTTTCCCAGGCCAGGGGGTGAGGGCGAGGACTTATAAAAGACTCTCCCGGTACCGGGACGCGAACTAGTGACTATTTTTATCTAGTTATCTCATGTATCAGGTTGCCGGGCAATGGCGCTGCTATGCCACCCCGTCCCCAGTTAATATGTTATAATAAATTTTCAAATCCGAGTCTATTGAATATTATTGAATATTTTTTATATTTAACTAGTTTTGGATTTAAATAACGAGGCACCCATTATCTATATTATCTCTTATTTAATTTCTTCCCACATTCCTGCCGTTATTATTTATGAATATAATAATGTTAGCTTATGATAATTATAGGCACTAAGTATATTAGTTACATGGCCTGAGTGGACAGTTACATTTACCACTAACAACTAACATTGCTCAGTCCACAGCGGACCTTGTGGATGCTAATCTATGCAAATCCCACTCACTTAATGGGCTTAGATTTAGAAGGAGTCAGCTGCGATGGAATTTTAAGGCCTTAAATTAGTGGTTATAGCTTCTTCTCCTTGTCTCTTTCAAGTTCACGTCAGTTCAAAATAATTAAAAAAAAAAACCACGTGAGCACCATCTCTAAGGTCATATTTTCTCCTTATTTTTGTCAGGAATACAGATAATAAATTCTTAACTAATACAATTTTAAAACAAACTCAACTACTTAATTTAATTGTCACACTTTACCGAATGTAATTTAAGAGAACGGCAGAGTGTAAGAAGAAGAGTTAGACTTCAAAAAACATTTCTCTAATAGCAACTCAATTTACGTGCCAACTCAAAGGATTAACTGAAGAGGTGCAATAAAAAAATACGGAAGCCATTAAAAAAACGTTGCAAATTATTTCACAATGGTTTATTATTTCCAAACAATTATACATCTAAAGTAATATTACTTTCCTAGTTACAAAGAAAAACAAATAAAAGATGATTCCAATCATTGGACTAAACTTTTTTTTTTAATCATCGGTAATATGCTAAAAAAAAACTAGCATTACTTCAGTAACAAATTCAAAATTAAAAAAACAAAGGATATAACCTTTGCAGTATAACATATAAAAAATATCTAGATACCACATATTTGCTCCTAATTGTTCGATTTTAATACAATGTCAACAAAAAAGTTTTTTTGATTTATTCGGAATTTAATTTTACCATCCCTCGTAACGTTTTCTCAGCTTCTTTTCGTTGAAGTATGTTATATAGATAAATTTAAAGGGCGTCGATAAAATGACTTTAGCGAAGTTTCATTGAAATCAGTACGTTCGTTTAGGTGCTATTTTGAAAGTAAAAGGCGGATAGTAATGTCGATGAAGGAGGACCATCCTCGGGTGAGTTCTGATTTTATATTCAAATTTGAAAAAAAAAAACGGTCCATTAGTTTCTGATAAAATGCGCGGACGGAGGACGGACAGAAAAATTTTTATTCGTTTTTAGAATTCTACGTATTCTGAAAAGTGAAACCTCAAATTTTGAGAGGGGGTTAAGTTTTTGAATTTTTTGGCCGATCACAAAATTTATTTATTGAAAATAATAAACCAAAATATAGAATTGCCAAAAACGTTGAAGCGAAACTAGTCTAACTTCTAATGAGATAATATCCTTCATCTTCAGTAAATACTTTAAACCGAGTTTCGGGAATTCTTTCGTAAGGCAACCTTTTTGATATAACATTTTTGCAAGGTAGGCAGTTGTTTTTTGGTATAAATGTGCATATAAAGGCTGTAGCAATACATATTCAATGTATGTTGCTGATTCATGTCACATTCCATTCTTTATTCCACGCATGGAATGGAAGTCAAGGGTGATACATGAGATTGGTATGCTTGAAAGAAATCGTTTTTTTCATCCGTATATACTGAACATTGCCTCCTGGAAGATAAGAATATTTTTATTTAAAAAAAAAAAAAAAATAGTAAAACTACCACAAAGCTAGTGTTGCCCAAAATCGGTAGCAAAAGACCAAAACTCGTCAAAAAATCGTTTTTGTGGATAAAAATTAAGGCAAATATAAGTATAAGTTATTTATACTTTACAAGTTTTGTTACTATATGTAAAGAATTGATATTGCCAACATACTTTTTCACTTAACTCTTCTAATTTTTCATTCGGACTTAGTTAGGTTTCCCCTATCTAAAAAATTATAATAATATCTCTATAGTAAGATGCAAAACTCTTGCGAGTTTCTTGCGTAAGACCAAGACGAGTCTTGGTCTCGCATTTGGGCAATACTAAGCTCTTCAGAATTCTTATCCTTCTTAGATTTCCAATGAATTGAAGGTCTGCTGAGGTTTCTCTTTAATTATAATAAAAGATAATACGTAATTTGATTCCATACAGAACAAAGGAAAAAATCGTCGAAATCCGGTTAGCATTGCTAAATTTACGGAGGATTAGAATACGTATTCAAGTTTTAAAAATTATTTTTATAATAATTTGACCATGTTTTAATAGGAATCTGTTCAATTTTGTATTTCTATTACAACTAGGTAATGAAAAATAATCAAATAGAATTTTAAGTGTACCTTTATCAATAAATTGTCAATACTTTCTTAACGTTGCTAATTAAAGAAAGTATTGTAATCTGATCAAATCAAATATTTGTTCTAGATCAAATTTTTAAAAGGATTTTGCGATGTTTTTCATTAAAACTTATTAATTTTTTTTTTTAATTTAAAAACTTTATATCTCTTGGAATATTCAAGATACTTATTGTCAGTTGAAATACAATCATTTAATTATTTACAACACTTAAATCTACAATGGTTTAAATTTGTCTCAATTATGTTAATGGATACTACAAAAGATATTTTTATTTGAATCTAAAATGTACCGAAAAAGAATTGAAAACAACTATATATTATAACAAATAACAAAAAATTATTTTTCTTGGGACTATGAATAATTTCAAAACTGAATAAAGTTCATTTTTGAGCAGCCTTGTAAAATTTACAAAAATGGCTGATCTCGGAATTGAAACTATGTAATACGAAATTTAAGCATGGTGTTAATTTATTTCTTTTTAGTATTTAGTTTTTTCCTCAAATTTATTGTTACGTGAAAATTACTATCGAAATTGAGCTCGACTTATTCTCGGTCGTTCTAGGTTCGAACGATTAAAGTCCTCTTTTAGTAAAAGCAGGTAAATATCTAATATCTTAAACAAGACTAACCAAATTGATGAGTGATTGGTTAGTTATAAGACATTCATTGTTCGATTTTCTGTCCTCTGAAAGGATATGTGGGTGATTTAAAAAAAAAAAAACTCAATCGTAGTGTAACTCGAGTAATTATTCTCATTGGAAGTTTTCTAAGAACGAAGTTTTTTTCAATAGTTTTTAAACTTTAACGCTTATTTTAATGTATATTCACACTGAAGTGAATGCCTCAAAGGTCAGTATAATAAAAATCAAAATTAACTTGATGATAAGTATTTATCGTACGTTTCTGGGAACCTGTGGAATCCCTGTAAAATATTCAGCAATATTTCATTCTCCCCCCCCAAAAAATTGGGTAAGTCAATATAATACAATAAGCTTGGTACAATATCTGATTTCATACTGTTCTCGAAAATATACAATAAATAATTATCACAAGTTAATTTTGATTTTAATTATACTGGCCATTGAGGCATACACTTAAGTGTGGATTTTTATTTTATCTTTTATTATTGTATTGTTAAAAATCCTCGACCGAAAAAAATATTTGAGCTCCATCTTAAATTTCATATACTTCTTTATGTTCCCACTAAGCCACATGAAAATTTGGAGAATTTTCAAAATGGTTCACAAAATATGAACACTGGAAATGAAGTATTTTTTTAGAATCACCCATATAATTTTTTAATTTATTTTATTTTTGTTTAGTGAAACCATAATTTTTTTTTATTTATTTAATGAAATTTAGAACTGTATAAACAATACAACTAGTAAAAATGCACAAATTAGAAATAATGACATGAACAGACTTGAAGAGATACCCAGTGGCAGCACTTCCTATTTAATTCTAGGTAAGAAGATCACGAGGCAATCTTCTTTTCAGGCGCCTAGGGAGATTATCAGGAATCGATGAAAAAGCAATACTGGAAACAAGTGGATTCGGATGGGACTGGAATTTATCATGAAAGGATAGACACCTGGCTCGCAAACCATAATATTAGACTAATGCATCGATTACTTTATTAATTGGTTTTAAACATAATTTCGTTCACAACTAATTCCTCTTTAGAATAGATTAAGAAATCGGGCAAGCATTGGACCTTATCTGGTAATGAATGCGGACGGTTTTATCCAGCGACGGCTCAGGGAGCCACTTGGGGTAATCCCTTAATCCGATTCCTTTACATTTTTTAGCGCGGATTTATGGTTTTTCTGCTATTAGTAGAGGCCTTACCTTAGGTAGGCTCAGCTACTCTATATAAAAATAAGGACTGAAATCGAAAATGCTGCATTTATGTATCTTACAATATTTTTTAAAAATATATTTCATTGTGTATATAATCATTTAAGGACCATTTTAAGAAGTAATATCAATTTGTTGAAAGGATTCGATAGTAACAGAGCCAGCAGCCCATAACAATAGTCCAGACCTGCTGGAGAACAATATCTCAACTGGACAAAAACAGTTGTGACCTTCACCCTCCTCTGTTCCGCCCTTTTATCTTCTTTATCTGTATGTATGTATATATATATGTACACTACTTGATCCAGGATTTAATTTTAAGGGGGCTTCAGCCCAAAAACTTTATATATATATATATATTTAAGATAATAATTACTTTGAAAGAAAAAGAAAGAAACTAACTACCTATGTTGAAATGGTACTTATGTGATTCTTGAAGTCCTATTAAACGTAATTACACTAATAATAATACTTTATATTAATTTTTTTTTCATAAGACATGATTTTATTTGACCATTTTGGGGAAGAAGGGGTGCTTCAGCCCGAAAGCCCCCTCCTGTGTGCGAAAGCTCGGTAGATTCGCCAGAGTATATATTCCATCTTTATGTATTTAACTACATGCATGGTTTCGGTAACATTCTGTTTTGTGTTTTTTCAAACAGTTTTAAGTTACACAATAGGGGACCACAAGGATCTGTTTAAGCCCTAAAAAAAAACCGAATTCTATAAAAATTCCTAATGGTGTAAAGACTTACATGCTATATTCTCCTTTATTTCCTATTTTTATTCATACTTATTTTTAATTTTTTTTTATCTTCATATAATACTTGATATTTTAACGGCATTGTCACCCACTATATCTCTGATATCATCTTTTTATTTCTGTATCAGACAACTTCTTCTTATTTTATATTGACTTATATTCATTTATTTTATTTTCACCATGTTTTGTATCTTTTGTAGACCTCATGAAGACCTGCAAAGCGGGTCGAAACGTCGGCAAAAATTAAATAATACTATTTGTTCAATTTAGTATTTATTTGACCGCACTTCCCGATCAACTCCTTCTCATCTTATAAAAATTCCTATTTAAAAGTTTCACAAGACTCTAAAAGTCAATCTAAATTGCTTTTACATAACAAAAATATATTTGGCCTACTTTACAGCGCCTTTGATTTTTGTAATTTATGATACATTATAACTCATTTAATACTATATAGTCAATATGTCTCCCTTATTCTGTACAAAAAGCTAAAACGATTGATATATAGTAAAATGAAATTCCGGGCAAAAATAAATAATATAAATTTTGTTTGAAATTATATTAACTATTTTTTCTCGGCTCTTAGGGCCCATTGCAACGAACATCGGGGTGTGTCCCCAATATTTTCGATGTAGTGTCACCGAAAAAAAAAATTGGTTGATATTAGTGACCCTCTGACTTGTAGCTTCTTCAGGTTTGTTACTTTTTGCAATAAACCGATTATATAAGTTTTGTCTACGATGTAAGTGTTTTTTCTTAAATTAAGCGGATCTTAACCAATATCTTCTTCAATTAGTTCTCTGGTCAACAAATCTTCCTCTGCCATAAGAATTATTCTAATAAATTACATAAATTTATTTTATAAAATATACTTTTTTTTAAAAAATAGCTTAATACATCCATATAAATATGGTGCGTATTAGTTGGAGAGGAAAACAGGCAACTTACATGAGAGATGGGTTGACATATGTCGACGCCCTGCCATCCATGTTGAGGCCCATGTCATCTGCTACTGTCATTGCATACTGAATGGCCTGAAAACTCCTCTTCTTCCTCTGTATTTCTATCTCACCATTTGTAAATATTCCTTTATGGAATCAGGTTTATAATTATAAACTAAAATTATAAATAATAAATATGAAAAAAATTTGAATTAAATTTGTCTACAAAATCCTAGGAATAGGGACGAAACTAAAGGGTATTGTCAAATGGGTATTTACAAAAATCGCCAGCATTTCAAAAATAGCAAATATTTCTTTTAAGGTTAAATATGTATTTTTCCTTTTTTTTTCGGTTTTGATTATCCATAAAATGAGTTCATATTATGATAGAAGATAGTTATTAAGAAATATACTAACTATAGTACTATAAAGTTTTTTAAAAATTGTAGCAAAGAAAGTTAAGCTGACTCCTACTTGTGAAGTTGGTAAAGTAAACAATGATTAATTTTTTTGAAATCAAAACTTCTTTAGGCGCGTTTTGCACTTTTTTGGTGGAGAGTGAATTCAATTGAGTCGTAAGATTTCCGATGTGTAACGCACGTATAAAGTCAGCTGGAATCGACTATTTGAAGTGTTTTTGCATATGGATTAAAATATCAAAAAATCGGACCTGCATATTGTTAAAGAGGGAAATGTTCAGCAGCATTTCATCATCTCTGTGCTGGGCTATTATTAAAAATTATATTTTAACGCGACGCCTTGTTAGAGAGGTGAAAAGGAAAAACAGTGTCGAAAACTAAACAATAACAATTTTTATTGAATATATCGATTAAAATATAATAGAAACGAAAAATTGGACCTGCCTACTATAAGCGAGGGAATTGTTCAATATTTTATTCTCTTTATAATGGGCTATTATTAAAAATTGTATCTCAACGGGAAACCGTGTTAGAGAGTTGAAAAGGAAAAACAGTGTCGAAAACAAAACAATAACGAATTTCATTGAAGATATAGATCTAAATGTATCAAAAAAAAAAAAAAAAAAAAATCGAATCTGCATACTGTAAGCGAGGAGATTAGTCAATATTTTATGCTCTTTATAATGGGCCATTATTAAAAATTGTATCTTAACGCGACACTCGTGTTAGAGAAGTGAAAAGGGAAAGAAGAGTTTCGAAAACAAACGATAACGAGTTTTGTTGGAAAAATGGATTAAAATAAATGAGTAACTAAAAATCGGACCTACATACTCTAAGCTAGGAAAATGTTCAGAATTCCATCTTCTTTATAATAAGATATTATTTATAAGTCGGGAGACCCTCCTGGGGCACAACCAGCCTCTATAAAGTGGGTACCCTTAATTAAATAATTGATTAAGGGGGAAAACCTGGCGGTTGATCCTGATCTCGCTCAAATCACCTCCTTGCACAACCGTTGACCCCAAATAGTATTGAACCCCAGATCCTTCATGGGTTGTAGTGGTACAGGTTTATTTATTTATTTTTATTTTATTTATAATTTATATTTCGTATTATTAATCTCGCCTTGTTGATGGTTTTACTTCTATCGTGTGGTCTAAAGCATATACCTTAATTCTTTTCTATTAGAATACTGTATAATAAAGTTTTGTATACGCGGCAAAATTAAATAATCCTACTGAGAAAATTTCCTGTTCAAAACATGCTTAGAGCACATGATTAAACATTTGTGAAATTTAATCTTTAAATGTAAGTATAAAACAAATGAAATCTACCGAACAATCTAGACTAATATCGAAAATGGGAGAAGTAATTTCTTGAGTATACAACAAATTATTGCAGAATAAATAACTTCATTTTATAGAATTAAAACCTAAATGTTTTATGTATATGTATAATAGCCTTAAAGCTACTATTCTAATTCACTGCTTTTAATGTTTCTAAATTGCCTTTGCCTCATAATAAGCAAAAGAGGTTCTATCACTAATGCATCTCACTATTACTTCGCTCAAGGGAAATAAAGAGAAGTAGCAGGGTGGTAAAATAAACATAACGTCTGTTATTTCTATTATTAAAAGAGACATTTTGAATTTTTATCGAGCATTTAAATAGAATGCCTACTATCCCGGAGTATGATATATATATATATATATATATATACATAGATATTTATATTTATGAAGAGTTAGAACAACGTAATAAGGAATATTATAAAAATTCATTTTTTTCTGCAAATTCTTGGAATTAACATATAAAATTAGGATTGATCAACTTTTAAACCATTGAAGATAAACTAGTAAAATAATGTATATATTCTTAAGGAAAATTTAATTTCTAAAAACTTTCTTCACTATGATTTAATCGTAGAACGAAACAATCAAGAATTAGCTAGTCAAATACAGTAAAATAATTTTTTTTTCCACATTAGTGATAGTTGAGGACTGATATCTCGGAAAATAAGCGAAAAAAGTGATATATAGTCAGTCATATTGCGAATTTTATCAGTTTTAATTTTGTATAAAATGTCTTTGTCGATGCGATGTATAGTTTCCCTAATATAAGCAAAAACCCGAAAAACAGCAATAAACATGAGGCAATTTTTTTTTTTTTCGAAATTTGCCATAGTTAAGGACTAATATTTCGAAAACTAAGTGAGGTTGCGAAAAAAAGTGTATTATCATATGGCAACTTTTATCAGCTTTAATTTAGTATAAGACGTCTTCGTCGATACGATGGGTAGTTTTCCTGATATATGTAAAAACCGAAAAAAAAAGTGACTTTCTAGGTGCCCTTCCCCCACATCTAGCTCACCATCTAGGAGTGGGGACTTTTAGTATGTTTACCTCCTTACTAGTCCAAACAATTTCCCACAATCTAAAATTCTGTCCCAGCCATTTCCTTGTATAATAATTCTTTAACTGCACCAACAGTTGAGACTGTTCTTTTTTTTATCTTAGTTATGTTTTTTCTACAAATGCTCTGATAGTACTCCGATTAACAATAGTCTATGCCAATAGGAACTCTATCCTCCCAAGGCAATATCTATTGATGGTGAAATCTGCTAGAGTAGAAAATTGGATGTTTTTCCAGTTTGACGCTCTCATTGTAGGGACTGGTTATCGGATGGCAGAGGTCTACACAGAGCTTTGTAACTCTGCCACGGCCTCCGGCTCGCTACATTTGTCCCCGATTCCCTTAATCTCGTGTTCCCCGCTTCGCCGAAGTCACTCAGATAACACAGAAAAATAATGGAGTTCACAATTGTAAATTTTAGCGACTGGATGTGTAAAGACGATAATCTGAATTTCTGTTTTTACACGACGGTGTTGCAACAAAGAGCGCTACAAACTATGTGGTTAAGTTGGCCATTTGTAGGCGTTTAATGTCATATTGTGGAAATGGCTAAAATAAAAATGACTGTATCAAATGTCGTAAATGCCATACTTTAAAAACCATAAACATTAAAGTAAAATAAAAAATATAACATAATTACCTTATATCTCTTTTATCGCTTTATGCTTATTTTATTATACTTTTAGAATTCTAAAATTTTTGTTGATTTCATAACATATCCAGTCTAATACAGTAATCAACCGTGTTGAATATTCAATAAAAAGCAGACAAGTACCACAAGAATTTCAAATATTCGTAGATATAAATTACCAGAAAATCTAACAAAGCGTATAAGTAAATAAGCGAATACATTCTCCTAAGATATTGTGTATACAAAGCATTGATCTTTCACTGAAACTCCATTATGCTCTTAGCCGTTGAAAAAAAGAAATTAAATTTTAAAAATGTCCTTTGAGAGAGATTGTAACATCTTTCAATAAATAAGTTTTAAAAAAAACAGAGGTATGTGTGTAACAAGGAGAGATTATTAATATGAAATATAAATTATAAGTAATAGTTCATTAAAAAGAATGTTGAATATTTCCCTCGCTTACAGTATGCCGGTCCGATTTTTCGTTTCTGAGATATTGTAATCCATATCTTCAATAAAACTTGTTATCATTTGGTTTGCGATACTATGTTTTCCTTTTCGCCTCCTTAACACGGGATCGCGTTAAAATAAAAGTTTGAATAATAGCCATTACAAAGAGGATGAAATGCTGAACAATTCCCTCGCTTACAGTACACAGTTCCGATGTTTAGGTTTTGCGATATTTTAATCCACATGCAAAGGCACTTCAATTAGTCGACTCCAGCCGACATTACTCGAGCGTTACACATCGGAGATCTGATTTAAGGTTCAATTTAATTCACCCTCCACCAAAAAAAGTATATAAAGAGATTTTCATTTCAAAAAACAAACTTATTTAAGAAAAAATTCTATCGATCTTAAAGAATAAAATATACTTTTATATCTACTTAAACATACCAAAATACCCTAAGGCTCCGTGGACAGGAACTGACTTGAGATAATCATGATTGAATGAGGAGTCTCCGGGTGAGATTAACGAAGGCTCTTATATATGATCTTATATAGGACACTAAATGTCGAGTCCTATTACAAGAAAAAGTATCTGAAGCCTTCAAAATTTGAACTGGCTTACAGCAGGAAGATGAACTCTCACGGATATAGTTCGTCATAGCGTTAGAGAACCTAACGATTCATGAAAGCCTTTTATGTGCAGATGATATTGCAGTCCTTGGAAGCAGTCAAGAAAATATACCCCAAAAAAACTAAGAGAAGCTGAGCATATCGGTCTACATGTAAAGTAAGATAAGATAAAATATATGATAATAAGCCAAAAATTACACCCAGAATTTAGAATGCGTAGAAGGAACATCGTTCTCGAGAGTACACAAATTCAAATACTTTGGATACATAATAAAATCAATGAATGACCTACGATGGGCGATTTAATAATACGAAAATCGCAAACAAAGCTTTCTTCTCGCTTTCAATAGTATTGAATAATCAAGAATTGAAAAGTTTTAAGAAATCTCAAATTAAGGGTATGGCTGCGGGATCTTGAAGACTAAGCAGAGAAAAATCCTCCGCACGATATCTAGGATGAGAATACTAACGCTTGGAGGGGAAAGACCTATGCAGAGCTGCTTACAAAAACTTGTCAACCACTATCTCAGGATATGAAGGCAAGGAAGTTAAGATAGGGAAAGGGGCAAGTAGATTGCAGCAATCTGGAAGCCTCTACACGACAATGAATACTTCAATAGAAGGCAAAAGACCACACGGAAGTCAAAAACCAAATTGATAGAGAGAATCAACAATGATGCACTAGAGGTGCATGCCGAAAATTGGAAAGAACTAGCCCAAGATAGCCAAAGATGGAGAAGGCTGATTAAGGTGTCAAAAGATCTACAAGGTCTGTAATGTTACCAGAAAAAAAAAATCTACTTAAAATTAATTTTTGGTTTGTTAGAGAAGTTGTCGCCAATGGAGACAAAAACATTGTTTATCAAACGGGTGTTTTCCACTTTAAATTACATCTCTTGTGTCTAATTAGATATGCAAGGATATTGTAGTTCTTAGTGCAGAAATGGTGTATTCTACATAAAATTGGATTTTATTAACTCGTACTCTTCATATATAACAATAAATTAATGTTATCGAAATAGATAATTTTAGTAGTTAAAACTCTAGAATGATATGTCAGTTGTATTAACGATACAAAAGGATCCTTCTGGCCTCATATAGATCTTAATGGTGGTCCAAAAGGTATCTCATCCAGCTCCTTTTCATCACTTTATGGGATATGTTTTTCTTTTTTAATTTTTCATGAATGATTTGAATGGGATCAGTATAAGTTCTAAAACAATTGCATTTTTATTGTACAATGATACCTTTTTTGATGTTTCTCAATGTTTAATGTTGTTCTACATATCTGTGAATTACAGACTGCGTTACATAGACCACGTTGAGATTTCAGGTACTTATGTTTTATGTCGAAAGGTAAATGTACACAGTTTTTTCTTCTGCAAAGTTACGTATGTCAGAACTGCATGAGATGTAAAATTTATTTATGGAACGTACGTTTTGAAGGAGGACAGGGAGCAGCCAGGATTACGAAATAGGATCCCACTACCATTGTTTTTCGTGGACTTGGAGCCATCACCAGGTATCGAAAAAATATATGATATCACAAGAATATACTATACAATGGTGAAAGTTGAGAAGCCATATCCCAAGAGAGACATCGTGCAGTGCCATAATTGTCAGACCTATGGCCACACGAAGACATATTGCCACCATCTGCCGCGTTGCGTGAAGTGCGGTGAACAGCACAAATCTGTAGAGTGCACCAAACCTATACAAGATCCAGCAGTATGTGCCCTATGCTTGGAGGGACACCCGGCCAACTACAAAGGCTGCCAAATTTACAAGAATCTCAAAACCAGACACCAGAAAAACCGGATTCAAGATGAAGCACTAAGAACAAGAAGAGAGAGAGAGCCTTCCAGAATTGTAAACAATGATGTATCATTCTCCCAACTACTTAGAGGTAAGACTTTAACCGATAAATGTCATGCCCGGCCACAACAACAACCTCAAACCCAACCTCAAAATCCTCTTCATCCTAATATACCTAACCACCAACAACAAATTCCTCATATTCCTCCTCCTTCAAATGCAACAGATCTCACAAGTTTGTTAGCATCTTTCCTCACCGATTTCAAATCCCTTGTTACTCCACTCATATCACTCCTCACGAATCTCGTATCTCACCTCATCCCTCCTTTGAAAAATCCTTAAATGACTCACATCCCTAAACCCATATCCATTCTCCTTTGGAATGCGAATGGTATTAGAAATCATACAGACGAACTATCTACTTTACTACTTGACAAGAACATTGATGTGGCACTAATTACTGAAACTCGACTAACCACTAAACAGCACTTCAATATACCACAATACCTGACCACCCTGACGGAAAAGCACATGCCGGTACTGCTGTAATTGTACACCAATCCCTCTCCCATCACCTACTCCCATTACCAATACATGATTTCCTACAGTCCACCGCTATCGTGATAAAAACCTTCTCCTTTCCGGTCACTCTTGCATCAGCGTATTGCCCTCCTAACCGATCCATATCCAATGCCCAATTCAGTTCTCTCCTCGACTCCTTAGGACATCACTTCATCTTGGATGCAGACCTAAATGCCAAGCACCAACAATGGGGTTCCAGAACCACGAATTCTCGTGGCCGAACCCTGCTGTCTGCACTCAATTCCCAACGTTTTCACCTCCTTTCCCCCAACTCTCCTACCTACTGGCCCACAGATCCCAACCGTAATCCTGATCTTCTTGATTTCTTTATCCACAGCGTCTTAAGTCCCCTCAATTGTTCCATTACACGTCTAAATGAACTTTCCTCTGACCATAGTCCTCTAATCCTTAATGTTTCACTTGAACCTGTTCCCAAACCTTCTCCACCGTCATTCATTAGGGGCCCAGTAAACTGGGACCTTTTCCGCCAAATAATCTCCGATAATATTGATCTCAACATATCCCTCAAAACTCCCGATGACCTTGATAGTGCCGTAAATTCCTTTACTACCACAATCCAACAAGCCGCCTGGACTGCCTCCTTTCCAAAAGACTCCTCCAGAATTCCTATAAAGACCATTCTACCCCAACACCTCCTTAACCTAATCCGCACCAAACGCCGTGCCAGATTATTATGGCAACGAACCCGACATCCTACCGACCGCTGCTCCTATAATTACTACTGCAAACAATTAAAACTGGAATTAGCCACCTTCAGATCACAATCCTTCAACTCCTACCTATCCTCCCTCTCTTCTCGCGACAATTCCCTTTGGAAAACCACAACAAAAATCCTAAATCCTCACCGCATTTCCCATCCTCTCCGACGAGGTGATGGCTCCTGGGCAGCATCTGACGAAGATAAAGCTGAGGAGTTCGCCATTCACCTATCCAATACATTTATTTCACATCCGGAATCCCGTCCTGCCCACACCGTAACAGTAGAAGAACTCCTTACATCACCAATCCCACTTTCCTTGCCCCCAAAAGCTATTCATCCTTCCGAAGTAAAATTTCAATTAAAAAAACTAATCCTCCGTAAAGCTCCTGGACATGATCTCCTTACACCTCAAATCCTTCGACAACTTCCATCCAAAGCAGTCATATTCCTTACATATATCTACAATTGTATCCTACGCACCACCCACTTCCCTCTGTTATGGAAACACTCAACTATTATCCTTTTCCCAAAACCAGGAAAACCTCTCAATAGCTCAACATCCTATAGACCAATCAGCCTACTCCCAATCCTTTCAAAAATTTTTGAAAAGATCCTTTTGAAACGAATCCTACCCATTATAGAATCCCAAAATATCCCTTCCCATCAGTTTGGTTTTCGCTCTCAACATTCTACTGTTCAACAAGGACTCCGAGTTGTTGATCATATTTCCTCAGCCCTAGAAAACAAGGAATACTGTTCGGGTGCCTTTCTGGACATTGCACAGGCATTTGACCGGGTATGGCACTCCGGACTGCTCTCCAAGCTTAAAATCCATTTACCTCAGTCCTTGTACCTAGTCCTCCGATCCTACCTCTCTGACCGCTCCTTTCGAGTTCGCTGTGGAACAGAATTTTCCAATATCTACTCCGTTAAAGCCGGTGTTCCCCAAGGCAGCGTCTTGGGTCCCGTGCTTTACATCCTCTTTACTCCTGACATCCCTGTTCATCCCGATACTTTTCTTGCAACATTCGCTGACGACACCGCAATCTTATCATCCAACTCTGATCCCGAAATAGCATCCTTAAATCTCCAAAGTCATCTCACCTTGATTGAGCACTGGTGTAATAACTGTATATTATTAACTGTAATAAAGTTAATGAATCTAAATGCCAACACATTACTTTTACACTCCGACGCAATTCCTGTCCACCAGTACTCTTTAATTCCATCCAGCTTCCTTATTCAGACACAGTCCGGTATCTTGGCTTTCATTTAGACCGAAGACTAACTTGGAACCCGCATACTAGACTCAAAAGACAAGAACTCAACCGACGATACGGCCAACTATACCGACTACTAAGCAGAAAATCTAAACTTTCCATTGAAAACAAGCTACTGATCTACAAGACAATACTGAAACCTATTTGGACTTACGGACTAGAACTGTGGGGATCAGCAAAATTTTCTAACATCAAGCGCATCCAATCCTTCCAGTCTAAAGTCCTTCGAACAATAGTCGATGCTCCTTTCTATGTATCCAACAAAACCCTACATCATGACCTTAACATCCCATTTGTCCTATACCTTATCCCAGAAAAGTTCTCCAAATTTCACCAGAACCTTACTTACCACCCAAATCCTCTTGCACAATCCCTATCAAGCATCTCCCATCCCTATAATCCTCCAAGAAGGTTGAAACGGCAGTGGCCTCGCGACCTTTTGTAAATTATATAAATTGGAGTTCTGGCAATGGCCAGATTCTTCACTCAAGACATGTGTGTATGTGGCTAAAGTGCTCTCGACCAATCTCCGCTGGCTTTAGTACCAGTGACGCGGTTGGAAGAGTAGCGCAGGGTTCTCCTGGAGTTCCCTCGCCTGATTGTATATAGGTATGCATGTTATTTTTTTTTTTTTCCTTAGTTTTAATTTTCTTATTTTTTAGGTTATTTTATTTTATTGTCTATTGTATATTCTTTTGATTATTATTTTGTTCTATTTATTTTATTTTTTTTGTACATATGGTGTGAATGTCATCCTACCTCACTATAACCAATGTCGAACAGACAGATTGTTATAATACTCAATAAAGAAGTTTAAAATAATTTATGGAACGAGTATAGGTTCTTGGTTTATTCCTGTACAAGCTTACTGAAGAAAGCTGTCACCCATATCTTTTTTTTTTATCTTCATATTTTCATCCACACCTGTCATGAGCTTGACAATTAGCAGATGTGCTGTAATTAATAAGAAAAATTGACGTTTTAGTCATGAGGAAAAAATAGTACTCAGTAGCACTTCTTCCTGGTCTTGATTTATTTCCTTAATTTAAGAAAGGAGATCTATCATCCAGCTCCTCTTTAGTCGTCTCCTGATAGGCATGTCAGCTGTGGCTATGTCGTATTGAATTTTACATTTATTGGGTCTCTATATATATATATATCTAAAATATTTATGACGCAGCAAGTTATTCTATAAATATCTGCATAGTTTTTTATGAAAATCTTAATGCTTGTGAGACCTGGGGACTCTAACCCAGGATTTATCTTTATATGTTTATTTTTTCTTTGCTTTTATTTTTATTGTTTAGTCTTAGTTGTTTCTCTTATGGTGAAGGTAGCGCCATGTTAAGGTAAATGGAATTGTGAATAAGAAAATTTTGTAAGTAAAAGAAAAGAAAAAAAACATGTATTTTCTGCCAAACAAATACCAAGGAGCTCCTGTTATAAGTCGTAAAATTTTGGATTGAAATGTCTGTATTTTTGTAAGTTTGTAAGTGTGTCTTTTTTTAAATAAAAAATAACTTTTGAAAAATCATATCGCAATGAATCATGGTTGTAATTTTATTTAGAGCGATTTGCTTCAAGATATGTAGTTTATTCTCACTTAATGTATGATTACGATACTATTTATTTATAGCTATAAAATAAAGAAATAGTTTCGTATATTTATTAATAATATACCTTATTGATGATCTGGTATAAGACAGATATTTATTTCATAAGCATGTGCTATGAAGAAAAACCAAGAAATATATATGTACATATAGAATACGTTGTAAAAAATGAGGGTGTGACAGTAATATAAGAAAGAGCTGGAGCTGGAGCTCACTGGAAGGAGACAGAGATGACGCCAACTGTGACTCATCAAGCTGGAAGGTCAGTTACAGCGGGGCCTTCTCCAGCAGGCTCCAGGCCACAAAAAAACCCCGACCTGTTCCTTGGAGTTATATAGCTCTGGAAGGGATCATTTTCTGTAACTAGCCTTCTGTCACATTCAATCTTTCACGGTCGTCTTGTAGAAAATAAATGTCTCTACCTTTATACGATCATACAAAAAAACAAAACAAAAATCCTTATTGAATATGGTGCATATTTATCTTTAAAACTCGAATATCTCACCTGAAAAAAATATATTTTCTCAGTTTATTGTAAAAAGTCCCTAACAAGGGTTAGTCGGTAGTCGGTCACTGATTTGATCAATTTATTTTTTTTGGTAATACTACATCGAGAAATATTAGACCCATGTCTCGGCGCGCCATCTAAAGGGCTCTAAGAGTCGAAAAAAAAATTATATAATTTTGGGTGATAAATATTCAGAAAGCAGTCAGTTTTACGATTTTTATTGGTGCCGTCGTTTCAACCCAACATGTGCATCATCATCAGGGAGTGTTTCGAGCACTGAAGATGTTCAAGTACTCACTGTGTTGGGTACTTAAACAACCTTTATTTATTTCTTACCCATGATAAGTAGAACAGTCGACTAACTGCCTTCAACAATTCTCTACATAATTTTTTTTTTATCCCTTAATGATATTTATAACTGTATTAAAGGAATACATTTAGTAAATTTGAGCATACGGATATAATGAACGTGAAAACACTTGTTGAGAAACTGCCCAATGGTAGCACTCCAATGATATGTCTACATTAGGATATCACGGGTCCATTTTGTTTTAAGACGCCTCGGAGGGTTATCAGGAATTGAAGAGGAAGCAAGGTTAGAAACGAGAGGATTGTGATGATTCTGAAGTTTATTATAGAAGGATAGGTATCTGGATTGGGCCAGATCTGAAACATAAGAAACATTAAGCTCATTATGGATGGTTTTATTTGTAACAAAGTAGGGAGCATTGAGGATTTTACGAAGGATTTTGGATTGTAAGGATTGGATAGGAGAGGAATTCGATGGTTTAGTGGAGCCCCCATAGCTCTACTCCGTCCAATTAGGCCTTATTATAGTCATGTATATGAGTCTTTTGTAATTAATTGGAAGTTTAGAGCGTTTGTCTAGTAAGTGTAGAAGTAATCGGAAACGTCGGGCGGTTTCTCGTCGTTTCAGTCTGGTTTTATATAATTTAAAATTAAATTTATGTTATTTATTTTTTCCTTTACTTTTCCAGGATTTTTACCTTATTATATACCAATCGATTTCTTTTTTTGTTCAGAATAACATAAAATGGTGTGAAATGAATTGTGGTATTAAGTGAGTTATACTGTATCATAAATTACAAAAATCATAAGGCGCTCCAAGTAAAGTAGACTAAGTAATGTTTTAGTTTAAAGTTAGAATCGTTTTTAGTGTCCTTTGAAATTCTTAAATCCCAATATTTGTAAAAATCAAAAATTTCAAATTTTAGTACTTGATTTTTCTCCCGTTAAATAAATGTTTCGTTACTTTTCAGGATTGTTTCAAAGTGTTAAAAAGCTGAATTGATGCCCTTCCAATCCACATCTGCGACTTTTAGATTTGATTTATTTTTAAACTATAAATTAAGAAAGACAACATACATGTTGTAAAAGTGAAGATTGCACTCTAATAGAAGTGAAGGTATTTTACATAATCAGAACACATATAATTTTTTCACTTACTATTTATCCAACACTTTAAGTACTACTACTATACGAAGTGACGTTTAAGGGTTTCTTAAAGAGCCGTTGAAAAAATAAACAAAATAATCCGTCTTATAGTCCGTGCTAGATTCCTTTTTATCTAATTATTTATATTTGCCGGAAACGTCGTAAATAGCTTCATCTCATAGTAACCTACAACTATTTTATTTTCAAAAACTCTTGGAATTTGGGCGTTTTCAATCAGATCGGCAAAATTTGTCGATTTAATTAAGTACTAAAAACACATAAATACCCATTTTCTTTCAACTTAAATAGTAATATAATATCATCACAAAGTAGAAAAAAAGACACCTACAAAAATATTTGCCCGTTTGGTCTATATAGGTACAACCTCGTTATTAAGACATTTTAGGGGTGTAGGTCACCCAAAACGGCTCAATATTTTTGAAAGCCACCGATTGTGTGCTCAAATTATCTTGCGATTGAAATGGAAAGCAAATGGGTGCTTACGAATTTTTAGCAGCTAATTAAATAGACAAAGTTTGGCGATTTCCAGATTGAAAACGCCTCAATTCCAAGAATTTTCGTAAATAAAAGAGTTGTTGGTTACGAAGAGATGAAACTATTTACGAAGTTTCAGGCGGATGTTGATAATTTGATGAAAAAGAATCTGTACCACGGACTATTAAGTATGAATCATGGCCTATATTATGACTGAAAATTAATTTTCATAATTTTTAGTTTCTGTTTGGTTCTCTGTTATCTAAATGTATGCCTGTCTGTTATGAGTTTTACTTTTTAGGAATTGTGCACAGTGACACCTAGCTGGTTCTATCTCAATTTTGTTCTATTCAATTTTTTGTTTAAATAATGGATGACCCAAGCTTTATTTAATTGACATAGATACTTTATGTGGATATAGTTAATTTTTATTCTTCTTTTAGAAATTATAATGCCTTACCTCTTTTAGGTCTGAGAATCGGCTGTGAAGAAGAGAACATAGGGACCTATAAGAACGGCCTGAAATCGGATTCCTAACCGAAAAGCGTTCTATTGAATTGGAAGGTAGCTCGCTTTAGAAATCGGCGGTCTATTGAGCCTGAAATTTCATTTATTTTGCTACATTGTTCTCCGCTTCGACACGTATATATCCCTTCCCTCTGCATTGCCTCCCCATTCCACAAAATGCTCTTTATAGTTCCAATTTAATTTACACTAATTTAATTTAATTTACAGCTATTTCTTTTGATTATTTTATTTTTAGTAGATATGTGGCTTTATTTCCAAGAAGTAATAGTCTTGTAAATATAATTGAAATGAAAAACCGACAATAAACCTCACAGATTACATAATTATAATACAGGTTGTCTCAGATAAATAAACTCTAGAGAGTAATTATAGGCAAAATTTTCAACAAAGAAGTTCATTTGATGCATGGACCAGTTCCGAACGAAAGAGGAGTTTAGAGCAATTTAGTGTTGTTTTTTTAAGGTTTTCAGGACTTTTATTGAATAAGAAGGAGTTGTTCAAAAACTGTTCAAGTTAATTAAATTCTATGTTCACGATCGTAAAGTAGATTAAATTTTCATTGAGAAAACAGTGATTAATTTTACTAAGGTCAATGATAGACGGGAATTTCAGGTCTATTAAGATCTAATAATAATAATAAAAGACTTAGGGAACCCGGAGATTCGATGCCAACACCACCAATCGCTTATTACACACCTCCCTACACCGTCGTCTAAACCCAGTCCCTTCAGATCGGCTTTAACGCAATCTTTCCACCTTCGCTTCGGTCTACCTCTCGGACGTTTACCAATCGGTACTGCAAATATAAACCTTTTAGTAATTCTTTCGTTTCTAAGTCCAACTATTTTGATTCTTCGCGATGTAATCACCTCAATTATATTACCCGGATACATTTCACGCAACTCGGCGCTGTGAAACCTTCTGAACTCTCCGGTTAACTCATCTTTCTTTGGTCCGAATATTCTACGCAATACTTTATTTTCAAAAACCTTAAGACGTTGCTCATCTCTTAATGTAAGCGGCCACGTTTCGCACCCATAAAGAACTGTAGATAGGATAATGGTTTTAAGTATTCTAGACTTTAAATTCCGGGACAAGATGCGAAAGCTGAGTAGTTTTGTCACAGAAAAATAAGAAGCATTTCCCGCCTTCAGCTTAACCTTAATCCCGTCTTAGATTTCGTTTTTTCTAGTTATCGTAGACAATAGATACTTAAACTTGTCTACCTGTTCAAACATGTTACCTTCTATTTCAATATCACCATATCGCCATTTTTGCTGCTAAGATTGTATTTTGTCTTATCCGTGTTTATTTCGAGTACTTCTTTACCGGCTTTCATAAAAGTTGACGTATATAGTTTTATAGTTTCCGTGTCTTCGCTTAGAACCAGATCATCAACAACAGCCAAGCACAGGTGTTGTTTCACCCAGATCCAACCCTTTTTCGGTACGCATCACCTCCCTAATGGCATGTTCTAATGCCAAATTGAACAGGAAAGGAGAAAGGGAATCACCCAGTTTTAAACCACGAACCTCAAACTTTTGGACGAACCTCAAATTATTCCCGATTCTAACTTTATTGAGTGTTTCCTTCAAGGCCGTACCCGTACCCTACACGTACCCGTACACCAGTCGCATATCTCTGAAATCCCGATTCGTGAAATAATTTGGCTTTACTCCCAATCCTTTCAAAAATTTTTGAAAAGATCCTTTTGAAACGAATCCTACCCATTATAGAATCCCAAAATATTCCTTCCCATCAGTTTGGTTTTCGCTCCCAACATTCTACTGTTCAACAAGGACTCCGAGTTGTTGATCATATTTCCTCAGCCCTAGAAAACAAGGAATACTGTTCGGGTGCATTTCTGGACATTGCACAGGCATTTGACCGGGTATGGCACTCCGGACTGCTCTTCAAGCTTAAAATACATTTACCTCAGTCCTTATACCTAGTCCTCCGATCCTACCTCTCTGACCGCTCCTTCCGAGTTCGCTGTGGAACAGAATTTTCCAATATCTACTCCGTTAAAGCCGGTGTTCCCCAAGGCAGCGTCTTGGGTCCCGTGCTTTACATCCTCTTTACTGCTGACATCCCTGTTCATCCCGATACTTTTCTTGCAACATTCGCTGACGACACCGCAATCTTATCATCCAACTCTGATCCCAACATAGCATCCTTAAATCTCCAAAACCACCTCACCTTGATTGAGCACTGGTGTAATAACTGGCGCATTAAAGTTAATGAATCTAAATGCCAACATATTACCTTCACACTCCGACGCAGTTCCTGTCCACCAGTACACTTTAATTCCATCCAGCTTCCTTACTCAGACACAGTCCGGTATCTTGGTTTTCATTTAGACCGAAGACTAACGTGGAACCCACATACTAGACTCAAAAGACAAGAACTCAACCGACGATACGGCCAGCTATACAGACTACTAAACAGAAAATCCAAACTTTCTATTGAAAACAAATTACTTATCTACAAGACAATACTGAAACCTATATGGACATACGGACTTGAACTGTGGGGGACAGCAAAAGCTTCTAACATCAAACGTATTCAATCCTTTCAATCTAAAGTCCTTCGAACAATAGTTGATGCTCCGTTCTATGTAAATAACAAAATCCTACACCATGACCTTAATATCCCATTTGTCCTAGACCTTATTCCAGAAAAATTCTCCAAATTTCACCAGAACCTTACCTATCATCCAAATCCCCTTGCACAATCTCTATCCAGCACCACCCATCCTTACAATCCTCCTCGAAGGTTGAAGCGGCAGTGGCCCAGAGACCTTTTGTAAATAAGCATCTATTGGAGTTTTGGCAATGGCCAGATCCTCCACTCAAGCCCGAGTGTGTATGACTAGGTTAGTTCTTTTGTTTATATACATTTATTTTATTTTATTGTATTTATTTTTATTTTATTTTATTGTATTTATTTTTATTTTATTTTATTGTATTTATTTTAATTTTATTTTATTGTATTTATTATTATTAAGTTTCTGTATTATTATTATTTTATTTATTTATTGTAAATAGAGTGTGAGTGTGTTCTCTGAACACTATTACAAATGTCCTTGATGTGACAGAATGTGATATTTCTAAATAAACAAATATAAAAAAAAAAAAAAAATTTGGCTTAATGATAGGCTTTGCATTGTTAGACCTCCTGTAAGTCCCTTTTGTCATTGACCTTAGTATATTTAATCACTGTTATCTCAAAGAAGAATTTCCCTTCTTTCCGATTGTGTACTTAAAATTTAATTATCTTGAACAGTTTTTGAGCAATTCCTTTTTATTCAATAAAAATCATAACTAACTTTAAAAAAAAAACATTGCCAAAACGTGCCTTAATCCTTTTTTTGTCAATATCGATATAATCAGTGTTATAAGGTAAACCGGTTTCCGAACACGATGGTTGCAATAACTTTTTATTAAAATTTGACTAAAAAATTGACTAAACGATTATTTTGAGTAATGTATTGTGCCCAAAATCTAACCAACAATATTCTGCTTAGTTTATTTTGTAACAATATTATTTCATTACAAAATCTGTTTATTGCTTAATCATTACCTGTCTACGATGTTGACTAGATTTGGTTTCAAAAGCTCATTTATTTGTTGTCCAGTTTTCTTTATTTCTAAGAAATCTTATATATATATTTTTTAATCTTCTACCCTTATACATAACTCTTTATGAGACCCTGTATTTGTTAATTGGTGAACGTTCCACTAAGCTTAACAAATATATCAATTTAATGAAATGTTATACAGTTCATATAAATTCTGAGGAGTCTATTATCATCTTTAAAAGTAAATTTCTTACCTCGTCATTAAATTTCCTGAAAATATCCTATACCTTATAATTTGTTTAATAATATTTCATTTTTTTTTCAAGTGACGAATTTAAATTTACTAAATTCTTACTGTATTGGTTATTCAACAAGGGATTTCTTTATTTGTTTACCACGTTTTCGTTAGAAGTAAATAAGTTGCCTCGCAGTTTTGTTTCATTTAACTTAAATCATTGAATGTTTTAATTAGGTTATTAGTTACTTCGAGAAGATCAGTAGTGATTCTAAAAACATTTATATTACTTTCACTTACGTATATATGTAAGTATCGCGATCGAGAAAATGTTTTAATCTGAGTTTTCAACGAAAATACAAATTTTGGGGCACCCTGAGTCCAAATAATCAAATCCCGAAAAATGGTCTGTGTGTTTGTTTGTTAGCAGTCTAGCTCGAAAACGAAAAGTCCAACGAAACTGATATTACGTATTTAAGATAGGTATATGCCTTAGATGTGACAGCAACATTTTCCTTAAAATCGGCGAACCGGAAGTGCCACTTTATATTAACGCTGAAACACATCTTCACAATTTTCGCGAAAACGGCTATAATGATTTTGATTAAACTCAATTAGGTGTATCATTGTATAATTAAGTGGTATTTAATCATTTATATCAACATCATATACATATCAATTAGGTCTTATCTCCATTGATGTCACTTAACAGGGCTTAAATGCCCAATGTTCATATACGTCTTCCTCTAAAGTACCTTTAATATTGTTTATTTTAAAAATTTAATCATTTCAAATTATTCAGAGCTACAAAAAAATGCTAAATATAACTTTTGAAAGAATTTGATAAAGGAGAAAAAAAATAAAGAGAAACAAATAAAAATGCCTATCCAGGTAGAAAATGAAAAACCTGCGTTGCTATAGACTGTAGCGCCTAAGCGAATGTAGCGATTTTTTTCAAACTTCGCTAAAGTCATTTTCTCGACGCCCTTTAAATTTATCTATATTACCTACTTCAACGAAAAGAAGCTAGAAAAAGAGGTACGAGGGATGGTAAAATTATATTCCGAAGAACTCAAAAAGTGTATACTTTTTTGTGTGGATATTGTGTTAAGATGTTTGAAAGGTATTTCAATTTCCTAAAAAATGAAAGAAGTTTCATCGAAATCAAAGCATTATTAGTAGAGATATCGCGATTTTAAAATATTTTTGGTTATTATTACTTTCACTTAAACATATATGTAATATATACTAAGGGTTTTTTTTTTTAATATTTCTTTCTTATGAAGTATGTTTTTATTTGTTTTAATTTTGCTTGATAATAGCCTTGATTTATTTATTGGTATAGCATCTGATCTCTTGACCATTTACATTTTAACCAGCGTCGAACCAGATAACATGGTGGAGGAAGGTAGTAGAAATGGTTGATTTGGGCGGTGGAAAGTAAGATTTATCGAAAATTTAAGATTTTACTTTTGAAATGCACATTCAAATAAAGAAATATATGTTTAAAAACACCCTGTACAGAAAATCGAGTGTTTCGCCCCACTGCGCAGCGGGCAAGAAACCAACGCGTTGACAAAGAACTCCGCTGACGGACAGGTCATTTATCAAAGAGTCTTGGGATTCACCAAGAGCTGACACCTTTGTGTCGCTGAAGGCGAATTATAGGGTAACTTCAGCAAATAGATTTATCACAGAGTGGTCAGTGATATGGCGAAGATCAATGGCGTAGTGGTTATTGTATACTGGCTTTTGTTAGGAGATATCAAGTTCAATTCTCGTATTGAATAAGAAACTGATTTTTAAGTACATGCGTGCACTTATTATAACCTGTATCGCGAGGTATGTTGTTAAAGCTATTATATGCAAAAACTAAAAATATTCACATATTTAAAACAGTTTGCCGTTGGAGGCTTTTCTCTGAAAATACTTTAAGAATTTTTACTTTCACTTACATCTATCTGTATGAAGTATATAGTAAATATTGCAATCGTGAAAATTTTCTAATCCGAGTTTTCAACGGAAATACACGATTCGACGTCACTTGAGTCCAAACAACTAAGTATCTCAAACTAATATGTGTGTAGGTATGTGAACAATCTGGCTCAAAATCGAAAAGTCTTACGAAACTGAAATTACGTATTTAAAGATTGTAGATGTGATGTTACGGCAACATTTTCGTCAAAATCGGAAAACCGGTAGTTGCACTTAATGTCATCGATTTAACACTTTTTTTTATTTTCTTGAAAATGACTAACGATTTTGATTAAACCTGGTCTATCTGTGTATAATTAAGTAGTATTTAATATCATTTAGGTCTTATCCATATTAATGTCGCTTAATAGGGATTAAATGCCCAATGTACAAAATAGCTTCATCTAAAATATCTTTAATTTGTTTTATTTTAAATAATTAACTATCTCTCATTATTAGGAGTTATGAAAAAAGGTTAAATATAACTTTTGGATAATTTGATAATTATATAAAGGAAAAAAATGCCTGTCACGTACGAAAATTAATATCCCGAAATAATAGTCCGAAGGTATACATATAATATATCGTTGTAAAGTGAATAATTTTAGAAAAAATAGTATCTAATAAATGAAGTTGTAGAAGGTAACAGAGAGTGAAGAAAAAAAATATATAAATTACCATTTCTGAAAACTAACATAAGTTCACTTAAGTCACATGTTTCCAACAAAATTAAAATGACTTTTCTTACTAAATGTAAACTTTTACATTTTTTTTTTTTTTAAGTTTGAAATGAAGTATTTGAAATCCACCGAATCAAGACAATGTTTAAACATTGTTTAAAATAATATTTCACAGTTCTCGTGTGAAAGAAGTGAAATATAAAAACCTTTCACGGATAGGTTTGTAACCTTAAATACATTTACTGTAGTTTAATACCTCTAGATCTGATATTATATTTGAAGAATCAGGTATCTATCGTCCCTTTATTCCGAAAATCGTAATGTAACTTAAATTAGTGAATAATTTGATGAAATTTCCCCTTTGTGATATTCCAGCAGTATCCACTTTCAATTAATGTGCCAATCGTTGACCTATCTATGACAGGAAAACTCGTAATTCCATTTTAATAAACTTTGCAACGGAAAATAACAGTTTAATAACTAATAGTCGTACAATGGATCGTACAATCCATCATCAACCTTTTATGTAATTGGATTTTTGATATTTGTTAGCTGTAAGCTTTAAGCTTTAGCTCGGTTAAAAATGCACTTAAAAATTTTGATAGTAGCCCGAAATTGCCACAAAATAATATCTATTCAAAGTAGAGCGGTAAGTGGAAGTTGTGTGTTGTGCGCACCAAATTTTTTTATGCTCTCATTCAGTCAATGTAATAAAATTAAAAAACTCACACATGCATATTCATTCTTTTCACTTCTTTTTTCTTGAATTATTAATTTTTCATTTACATTTCCCAGGAGCTTCTTCCCGCACCGCCGGCACGCACTGATTGGGTAAGAAGATAAATTGCCGCACTAGTTCAGATGTTCTGCCATTACAAAAAAAAAAAAAAAGGTTCGGGAAATATAACAAAAAATAATCTGGGCTCTACCCGGAGCCTTCTATATATCAGTCCTCGTTTTGTTTCGAATGAAAATCACTCTGTGGATGGATGTGTGATTTTTTTTTTTTTTTTTGAGGTAAATAAATAAAATGTTATTTCTGAGGATTCACTGAAGTGATTTTTTTTAACTCCGGCATATGTATACGTATAGATAGATAAATAAATAAATTTTCGACGTTGTGATATACTTTTGAGTTGGATGTATGTCTATAATCGAGATTAATTGTCAATGAAGCACAAATAACACTCCAATCCGAGCCTCGGAGATATGAGAAAAATAAACTAACTGCTTTTCAAAAATTCAACCTTTCAATACAAACTTACATAAATATATAGAAATACAAACTTTCATTGTAAATATGCAATTCAATTGTAGCCACACAGACATATAATCTGTATTCATATTTTGTTCTTAAGGGACAACAGTCCCAGAATAATAAAACATTTTTTTCATTTCATTTCATTTAAATATCACAAATCATGTTATTTATTTTAAATAGTTTTCCTACAGCTTTTCCATGATTTTTCTTTTAATTTCACTTTTGGTCAGTTATATTTCCCTTTTTTTCTCTCAAAGAACTTAAAAATCCCTTAAGCCCAATTATATACAAAACAATACGAAATATTATTTGTATCTACTAGTTTTTAATTCATTATTTAAAAAAAATAGATTTAACTGTGCTCCAATTGGGCTTTGATTAGTAAACATTGATATTTAGAACCAAGGAATTTCTCTAAAATGGGGACAATTCCACAAAAATGGAAAAATTTTCCCCCTCCTCCCTCCTTTAATTAATAAAAAGTAGTGGTATGGAATTTGATATAGAATTTTTAAGATCATCTATTCTGGCTCGATCTTTAAAAAGGTTGAATTTTTGAAAAGCAGTTAGTTTATTTTTCTCATATCTCCGAGGCTCGGATTGGAGTCCTGCTTTAACAGAATATTATTTATTCTGCCATGGATCTATCCTGAAATACGGAGAACACGAGTATCGTCATATTAAGCCTCTGTAAAACTGGGTACCCTAATTGGAGAAAAACTAGAGATTGAGCATGCTTACAACCATTGTTCTTAAAACATTACTTCCTTACAAAATACTGAACACAAGATTCTTCCTTTGTTGAAGTGCCACTGGTTTCTACTTAAATTGCAATTGGTATTTTATTATTGATAAGTTTACAACTAATGATAAATAAATATTACCCGCTCGCACTTCTTAGAATTCTTCTTAAATTTTAAACTATTTTTTATTCCTTTCACTTACCTATATATGAAATATATAGTAAAGGATAGTATTGTGATCGTGAAATTTTTCGAATCTCTATCTTTAATGGAAATAAATGGAGTCCAAATAACCAAGTCTCGCAAAATGGTCTGTATGTGTGCTAACAGTCTAGCTCAAAAACGAAAAGTAGTAAGAAACTGATATTAAGTATTTAAGGTTTAAATCAATAGTGAAACACATTTTTACAATTTTCTCTAAAAGGGCTCTATGTTGATCAAACTCGGTGTATCATTGTGTAATTAAGTGTTCTTTAATATCATTTAAGTCTTATCCCCATTGACGTCACTTTACAGGGCTTAAATGCTCAATGTTCATATACGTCTTCCTCTAAAGTACCTTTAATATGGTTTATTTAAAAAAAATCTCTCTCTTTTATTGACAGCAACAGTATTATAAATGGCTAAATATGAAGTTTGAAATAATATGATGATTGGAACCAGTCCGAAGGTATACATATTATATTTCGTTGGAAATATCAGAGAATTTTATTAAACATTATATCAAATAAATAAAGTTGTAGAAGGTAACGGAGAGTGAAGAAAAAAAGTATAAATAATAATATCAGAAAACTAACATTATTTAACATAAATCACAGGTTTACAAGGAAATTTAATGAAATTTTCTTACTAAATGTAAACTTATATTTTTTTTTTCTAAATGTTGAAATTAGAAGTAGTCATTCTGTCAACTGGAAGACTCAGAGACTGAAGTTGTGTGCTTTATAAAAGCTGATGGAGTAACTAGATTTTTATTGTCCACCGTCGATATAATAAATAAAGTATTTGTAATTTAGATGGTCTTAATTATTTGTTATCGGTAAACTTTAAGCTTTAGCTCAATTTAAAATTCATGTCAAAAATTTTTTAATAGCCCAACACTACTAGATAATAATTTCTATTCAAAGTAGAGCGATAAGTGAAAGTTGTGTGCTGCGTGCACCAGATTTTATGCAACATTTCAGATATTTAACAATTAAATATAAAATAATTAATTTTAAGGTAGTAAAAACAATTAATTAAGAATGTTTTCTATGAAAAGTGGACATATCCATTTCTTGTTTTGTTTCCATAGTTATAGCAATCCTGATTTTTCCACCGCAAAATGCCCTTCTCCCTTGAAAAAGTTCGCTTTCGTTTATCAGTTTAAATAAATTTATCTTTGTTAAAAAGGTCTAGCATTAAGCGCAGGTTTAAAAAACTAGCTCACCTAATTTGAAATCTCAGTTTCGGTCAAAGTGGAGATGTCTTAGTAAGTTTAGAATCATTAGAATGCAAAGATTTTCGATTATTAAAATATTCCAGCTTAGTTTTTCTTTTTTTAACAAATGAGTTAAAATCAGAAAATCATCTTATATTACAAATATATTTTTTAAAAACTCGTAATTTGAATAATTATCATAAATAGAAAAATATAATAAAAAGAAAACTTTATTTCAGTCTGAAACTATATTTTATTGTGTTTTTTTCAGTTGGCTTTGCAGATTTTTCTTTTTTCAGCCTTATTTATCTTTGCCAATCTTGGGCCATTGGTTTTCATATACCTACGTGAAGCTCTACTATATCTTTACTGATTAGATTTATCCATCTGGTTTTTGGACTTCCACTAGATTTCTTGCCTACTGTAGAGGAAATTAGTGTTGGATTGTTCCGAGCTACGAATCCCGCCCATCTTAACCTCTTTGGCTTCAAATAGTCTTGATCAGTTTCTGTAAGCAGTTATATATTGGCTCTTCTCCTTTATATGTTAGGAGTTTGATCCCATATCTCATGAATGATTTTCTTCTTAAATCTTTAAATGCTTCATTAAGAGTGCTATTTATTTATTACGGCTTCTATTACTATATTAGTTAATAATTAGTTGAATAATCTGATAGGGAACACAGTCAATCATTTTTTTTTTTCAATTTAATATAGATCTTAGACTTCAACTTAAATTTTTATATAATTATACTTCATCCTATTTTTTTTAAAACAATAATCTAACAACTTCCAAAATTGATATAAAACAATACTTTGCCTTAATATTTCGACGTAATAAAGTTTTGGGAATTTCTTCATCTACTTTCTAGTGACACCTTAAATAGCCGTAGCTTCTTATGTTACTTTCTTACTTGATGGAAAGCCTCCTTGCGGCCCTTTATAAATTAGAACAAGAGGCTAATTACGAGAAGCTTCAACAAACTTTCAAGTGCTATCGGCCTATATTTCGATCAGTCTTAAAATTATAGTAAGTTTCAAAGCCCCATTGGTTGATTGGTTTCAGAGTAGCTACTTAATAAACTAAGTTGGCCCAGGTAGATAAATTTCATTCATATTGACGATTCCATGCTTATTAATTATAATAAATGAATAATACATTTCTTTAATTACTAAAATATTTTTCATGCATGTTGTATCTTGGTTATAATTGAATATTAAAGATACATGAACCATTTTAATTAGTTTATGTGATGGCTTTTAATTAGTTTACATATTAAGCTTTATTCTAATATGTAAACTAATTAAAAGTAATTTTTAAAAAAATACCAATCAATTTTGTGTAAGCCACGCCTCTATCGCTGACATCTCGAGGGCGAACTTATGAACCACAAAGTTTAAACTCACATTTTGTTTTATCCCTAAGTCTTCGACACTACTGACATAATATTTACAAATATATACAATGTTGAAGTGTTTCGTAATCTTTTGAGTTATGTATACATTTTTATTAAATATTTCTTCAATAATATGGGATAGTAAAGAGAAAAAAAAAATTTATTTCTCAATCAAGTTCGTGCTACTTGAGTTCGCCCAGTATGCAGTCGAACTATAGTAATATCGTATAATCATCTTTCTAAAATTTATTGAATTACTAGTAAATATTTTCCAATTATTTTGGATAGTTTTTAGTAATTTTTATTATAAACAATAATTTTTACTAAAAACAATAAGGTTTTTTTTTTCACTTTTATTATTTGTTTTGAAATTTCACTCCTCAGAAAAATGTGATATTCACTTTTATTTGTCTTCTCAGGTTTTCCCTTTATTTACTTTTTTTTTAATTTTAGTTTTAAAATAATGATTTTGAAAGACTTTCAATAATTGTTATTAATATTAAATAATAATATTCAGCAAAACATTGTTTATTGATGTTTTTTTTTTTTTAGTGCTATCAGTGGGTAGTTTCTCAACAAGTGATTTCATGTTATTATATTCCTGAGTGCATATTTACTAGTTGCATTTTTTTTTTTTATAATACAGTTGTAAATATCAATGAATAAAAAAAAAATAATAAATTTTATGTTTACCAATCATCAATATTATTTTGTATAACTTATCTGTGTTTTCAATTCATTATTTTATGTTCACCTAATATCTTCTATATTTTTCTAATTCTGATAAACCTGAGGTGTTGAAGATCAGATAATATCTATATACTTTTTTTTTGGCCCTTGTTTCTCATTGCCTACTGTAACTTAAATGATATATTTAAAATATTATTTGTTATTTTCTTGTGCATTTATGTTATATTGTGGAATTGAAAACATTTCGTAACAAATTACAGATAACCTCTGATATTTAAGATGAAGAATTGGGAATATAATTGAGGAAATGGTCTGTAATATAGGATCCGCTACGATAATGACTGTAGCATTACACGAAGTGTATTGTCATGCCCAGTAACTGGGAAAGTACCATACTGGTGATGCGGTTGTGGGAACCTAACATATACTATCGAAGAGGAAACGTGCCTCGGAACGTCGAGTCCAGTTTATCAGCGTGTTATATGTTTGGAAAGTAGGCCGCTCTGTCCTTATTGGTATTAGTACCTTTTGTGTAACTTGTCGTATCTTTCTTGGTTGTCTTTGCTACTTCGTAGTTTTTCTGCATTTCATAATACCTTGCTTCATAAGATTGTGTAATAGCATTCCCAGCATTTTAACATCTGTTATTTCAGTTTTTATTCGTAGTGTTCTCAAAATCAATAGATCTTTGTACTGTATCAAAGGCATTATCATTAACTTTGTTTTGCCTTCATTCATGACAGTAAGTAGCCAAGATCGTTCTTCATCATGAACATTTTTCCTTACTTCATTGAAAAGCCTATACCATTTATGCACATTTCCCTCATTCAATATACCTTAACAGTTAACTTTAACAAGCTGAACTTCAGTAGGGCGAACATAAAAAAACAAATAACAGATCCAACTGAATCTGACGTGTGCTAGCCTCAACATTTTACGCATCTAGCCTGATGACGACAGTTAGATGTGATTTACATCTGTTTAAGAATCTCTGAAAAACATTATTTTAAATTTTTTATATATTTCGGCTCTTAAGAGATCTTATTTGGATCAAATGAGCTCGAATCGGTATATAGGATTTCCCGCTAAGCCGAACGAAACCATAGTAGTTTGAACAAATTTTCATTTAAAAAATCGCTATGATAAAGAGGCAACTTTCCACTCCCTACCAAGAAAGTTAGAGATTTGGATTTTTTTTGGGGGTACTTATTGTTAGAGATGTGCCTTCTGTGAGTATACATTTTTTTTTTCAATCCTACCTTTTTGATAAATTAATTCCGGAAACAAACAACTCAATATTCAAAACCTATTTCATGTTTTTGTAAATTTGTTGTTTTTTTTCACAAAATCTGATTTATCAAGCTATCAAGCTATTATAGATATTTTTACTTGAAATTGAATCTAATTATAATTATTTTACAGGAAAAGGAATTATTATTAATATAATGAAAAGAAGGATAGTTGGGGTGATCAGTCAAAAATAAAAATGGGAAAAAAAACAAATAATAACATTTATTTTAACTAAATAAATATTATTTATACTAAATATTTATTTAAATATTATTATTTATTTTTGTCATTTTTTATTTTTGACTCATCACTCCAACCATCCTTCTCTTCATTATTCACCATAGTCAACCATCAACCCACTATTATTAATATAAACTGTCTAGGCTGTTATTTTCCAGAAAAATTATACAATTTCAAGGCACACAACAACTAAGCATATTTCAGCCAAATAGATTGTCGATTTATATTTTAGTCAAGTTTTCGATGTTGACTAAACATAGCTCAGGCTTGAAATTATATTTTATGAAATTTATTGCTTTCTGTTTGATCTTGAAGTAACTACTAAATAAATAACATAAAAGTTAAAAACGTTGACTTTGGTTTAGCATAATGAAAGGGATTGGACGACACAGAGTAACATAAAATATGTATATTAAATGAGATATTGAAAAAAAAATCGAGATATATAAAACAATCTTTTATGGTATTTTGAAGTTAGGGTTTATAACGTTGATTATTATTATTATACATTTTATTTTATAGGAAATATAAAAATTTATAATGATTAAATATAAGAAGTTCACTCTATACACGCGCCCATAAACCTACTGACCAGGGCTCGCTTTAACTAGAACGAACAAGGAAATTCCATTTGACAACGGCTTGAGGTAAGAAGTTTCTTAGAGGTGAGGGAATTATTATTCCATGAGAAGTTGCCGTAAACTTGTGAGACTGAAGTACGAAAAGGCATATCTTCAAATTTCAGGCCAAAATAGTAGCCAAGAGAAAACTTCCCTGTGTACATCTTAATTTAAAAACTAAATATATAAAGCGGAACACTATACTAAATACAATATTTGAAATATCATGTACTTTTTTATAAACTTTTTGTTATCTATTTTATAATTTTCCTCATTGCGGTTATACCATAAAATTTAACCTTATTGCCATCTAGAGAATTACCCTCGAAGTGTTAGATATTTCAATATTCAATTTTTTTGCTTAAACTACATCTTTACTTTCGCTTTCGTATATATGTTATATATAGTACGGGAAAGTATTGCGATCGTGAAAACTTTCGAATCTGAGTTTTCAATCGAAATACACGTTTTGACGTCCCCTGATTCCAAATAACTAAGTCCCGCAAAATGATCAGCGTGTGTATGTATGAAAATCGATATTAAGTATTTAAGGTTTTTTCAACCCTGTCTTTTTGATAAATTAAATTCGGAAACAAACAACAAAATATTCAAAACCTATAATATTTGTCTTTATCGACCAGAGTCAAGACCTAGACGTCTTCGGCTGACTCTTCGATCCCTGTTTACTCCTCAACATCGATAAACAATTTGGCGTAGTTCACAGGACTTACACTGAAAATCTGAAATGTATGTTATGTTACTACCGGAAATTTTTGATTAATTTATTTCTATTGATTATTGCATTCAAATTTTTTTTTCTTTTTAATGGTTTTTTTTCTTATATTTTTATTTTTACATTATTTCATCTAATGTATCATATCCGATCCAACGTCTGCTCACCAAATTCTGACTTTATTTTCCTCAAGCCTAATCATGTCTAGCATCCTTAATACCTGTCACGTCAACTCCCAATCCCTCCCTGCCCACTATGATGAATTCCTTGAATACTTTACCCATAATTGTTACCATATCATTGCAATTTCCGAAACCTGGCTCAAGCCTTACATCCCTTCCTCATCTGTTTCCCTTCCTAACTACACACTAATCCGCCACGACCGGACGAGCCGGACTGGCGGAGGTGTAGCGTTGTATGTTCACGAATGCATGAAGACCCGAATACTCCACTGCTCTCCACCATCCGATCACCCACATGTAGAGTTCCTAATCGCTGAAATTTCCTTTGATACATCTCCTATCCTTTATGTCGTAGTGTATAGACCTCCTCTTGTTCCCTTTGATCCATCATTTGAATCATCCCTCTTCAACTTTGTTCCTCTTTATACCAAAATAATCATCTCCGGAGACCTAAACACTAATTTCCTTTCCGATTCCAGCGATAAATCATACCTCGAAAACCTTTTTTTCTCTCTTCATCTTTTCATTGTTCCTTTTTCGCCCACTCATCACACCCCCAGGTCCAATACCTGGTTGGACCATTACATTATCGACTCCGCTCAGAACCTCCTTTCCTCCTCACAAGTACCGGTCTCCTTTTTATCCTCTCATGACCTAATTCAAATTTCATATAATATCCATACTCCTCCGATCCTACCTAGAACCATAACTTTCCGTAATATTGATGTCCTCACTCGTGAAAAAATCTTACCCTACCTGGAAACCCTTGATTGGAATGGAATATATTCCTGTTCATGTATTGACGCTATGGTTGATATTTTAACTTCCAACCTCCGTAATATCCTTGATTCCCATGCTCCCATCAAAACCTCTACCTTTCGTCGCCCCCCTGCTCCCTGGATGTGTCAGCAAATTAAAGATCTTCAGAAGAGACGCGATGCAGCCCGCAGACGCTTTAGACGCACTAGACTCGCTGACGACTACCAAGCGTTTAGGGTGCTCCGTAACCTGACACAAACCAATATCCGAAGAGCCAAATCCTCCTATTTCCACGAAGCCCTTTCAGCAGCTCCTGATTCCAAAACCAAATGGCAACTCCTTCGTAAACTCTCCCTCTGTGACTCTTCCAGATCACCTTCCTCAGCAGCCTTTCCTGTCAAACCTGATGATTTAAATTCATATTTTATATCAGCTTCCTCCTGCATTCCTCCATCAACATTAACCTTCTTTACTCCTGGAATATCATTTAACGACGACAACTTTTATTTTTCAGATATTTCTCCTACAGACCTCGTATCCGCCGTCATGAAATCTCATTCCAATTCCATTGGTCCAGATGGTATTCCCGTCAAATTAATCAAATTATGCCTACCTGAAATCCTTCCCGCTCTACTTTTCATCTACAATTTCTCCCTTCAGAACGCAATATTCCCTTCCTCATGGAAAAAAGCCATTGTCCGTCCTTTACTTAAAAATCCTAACCCTTCTTCCCCTGAAGATTACCGTCCAATTTCAATTCTGTCTAACCTTGCAAAACCTCTAGAACGAATAGTCCAATCCCAAATTTCCAACTTCCTAGAACAATCCAATCAACTTGACCCTTACCAGTCTGGTTTTCGACCAGGCTACTCCACACAATCCGCCCTAATCAAAATCGTTAGTGATGTTCAGTCAGCCATAGATGATAAAAAACTAACGGTCCTTATCCTCCTGGACTTTTCCAAAGCCTTTGATACCATTAACCATTCCATCCTTTTCTCCAAATTGAAATCGTTATCCTTTTCCAACAGCTCTATCCTTTGGTTTCAATCATTCCTCTCTCAACGTACCCAAGCAGTCTCTATCCCGAACCAACCTTTATCATCCTATCTAACTCTGTCCTCAGGAGT
The DNA here is from genome assembly GCA_928085145.1 of Nezara viridula. Classification (NCBI taxonomy): domain Eukaryota; kingdom Metazoa; phylum Arthropoda; class Insecta; order Hemiptera; family Pentatomidae; genus Nezara; species Nezara viridula. The sequence continues at coordinate 21,717,113 of OV725080.1, read as the reverse complement.
GGCACAGGGCTCCAGCATATCTCCTCTCCTTTTTAGTTCATATATTAACGACCTTCATAAATCAATCCTTCACTGTTCACATCACCTTTATGCCGATGATTCCCAAATTTACCTCTCCTTCGCTCCCTCTGAATGGCATGATGCGTTTGCCAAAATACAAGAAGACCTAAATCGGATTTGTGCCTGGGCAAGTGAAAATGGATTAAGGTTAAACGTTGCTAAAACCCAAGCCATTGTCCTCGGTTCCAAACCCCTTCTCAGATCAAATACCAACATTCCTCTCCTGTACCTGAATGACCAACCCATCACCTTCAACACTTCAGTTAAAAACTTAGGTGTTATCATAGATCAAACCCTCTCCTGGAATCACCATATTTCCCTCATATCCCGACGTTCAATTTCCATCCTGAAACTCTTCCATCGCTTCCGCCATCTCCTACCCATATCCACACGTAGGCTCCTAGTATCCGCCCTCATCTTCCCCCACATTGACTACGGCTGTGTAGTGTACGGTGGCCTCTCATCGGAACTTGGAGTCAGACTGAAAAGAATAATGAATGGCTTAGTACGATTTGTCAATGGGACCCCGAGACGTTCCCATGTTTCCCACTACTACGCCGAGTCAGGGTGGCTCTTCCCCTCCTTCAGAAGACAGTACTTCCTAGGTACATTCCTTTACCAAATAATCTATAATCATCGTCCTTCCTACGCATTCAATCTCCTTCAATTCAAGTCATCTATCCACTCCCTCTCCACAAGATCTCGTCCTTCCGACCTTTATACCCCTTTCCACAAATCGGCCTCATTTCAACACTCCTTTATTGTCCGATCCACAACATTTTGGAATTCCATCCCACTTAAAATCCGCCATGCACCATCCTTATCCACATTTAAAACCCTCCTTTTCCAATTCCTCCTTACAATTCAATCAGACGCTGGGTAGCCTATATTGTATTATTATACTATTGTTGCATTGTATGTATGTATATGTATATATATATATTAATATATGTATATTGTATATATACTATTGTACTATTATTGTATTCTCACTATTATTGTATTATTGGGTGTATATATTGTGTATGTACGATTACACTATTATTGTATTTCGATTATACTATTATGTTCTACGAACATACTACTATTACTATAACATCTTTATTATTATCTGTCGCTCATTTATAATTTCATAGCGTATTGTGTATAGCAACTATTTTGCAGTATTAGGACATTATTTCTCATATTATGGCTTCCGATATCTGTACAGTTATGTAAACACTTCTTTTATCCCTTATTTTTTAGTTGTTTTTTTTGTTTGTTTGTTTGTTTTTGTTTATTGTAATATACATTTTGGCCAGATGTAATGTTTAATTTTATGTACAATATTGTTATTCTCAAGGGACGTAGTCCCAGAATAAAGTTGATTCTTCTATTCTTCTATCTATTGTATCCTATTTTATTTTTTTTATTAAAAAAACACTTTATTCAGAAATATTACAATTTGTCACAGTTAAGGGCACTTATAATAGAGTTCAGAGATTGCATTCATACCGTATATACAAAAATATAAATAAATAAAGTAATAACAAAAGAATAAGAAGAAAGAACAAAAGAGTAAAGAAAAAAAAATATATATATACACATAAGTAAATAAAAATAGAAATAAAAGTAAAACAACACCTTATATGAAACATACATTATTTACAATTTGCCAGGTGATCTCCGAACCAATCCTGTCCCCTCCACATGTGGAGGGAAAAGGGAGGCTTAGGAGATCCCTACGCTTCTCCCTCAGCCACTTCACTGGTATTTTAAACCAGCGGAGGATGAGTAAGAGCGCTACAGCCACAGACACTCATGACTTGAGTGGAGAATCTGGCCATTGCTAGAACTCCAAAATATCCATATTTACAAAAGGTCTCGTGGCCACTGCCGCTTTAACCTACGAAGGGGATTGTAGGGATGGGTGGTGCTTGATAGGGATTGTACAACGGGATTTGGGTGATGAGAAAGGTTCTGGTGAAATTTGGAAAATTTGGCTGGGATAAGATCAAGAATAAATGGGATATTAAGGTCATGATGTAGGGTTTTATTGGTTACATAGAAGGGAGCATTGACTATTGTACGGAGGACTTTAGACTGAAAGGATTGAATGCGTTTGATGTTAGAAAATTTGGCTGTTCCCCATAGTTCTAGTCCGTAAGTCCAGATGGGTTTCAGTATTGTCTTGTAGATCAGTAATTTGTTTTCACCAGAAAGTTTAGATTTTCTATTCAGTAGTCTATATAGCTGGCCATATCGTCTGTTAAGTTCCTGTCTTTTAAGTCGAGTATGTGGATTCCATGTTAGTCGTCTGTCTAAGAGAAAGCCAAGATACCGGACTGTATCTGAGAAAGGAAGCTGGATGGAGTTAAAATAAACTGGTGGGCAGGTATTACGCCGAAGGGTGAAGGTAATGTGTTTACATTTAGATTCGTTTACCTTAATGCGCCATTTCTTACACCAGTGTTCAATCAGGAAGAGGTGCCTTTGTAAGTTTGCGGACGCTGTTTCAGGATCTGAGTTGGAAGAAAGGATAGCAGTGTCATCAGCGAAAGTTGCCAGGAGGGTATCGGGATGGACAGGAATATCAGCGGTAAAGAGAATGTAAAGGATGGGGCCCAAGACGCTGCCTTGAGGAACGCCAGCCTCAATTGAGTAACAGTCGGAGAATTCGGTGCCACAGCGAACTCGGAAGGAGCGGTCGGAAAGATAGGATCGGAGTACTAGGTATAAGGACTGTGGTAGATGGATTTTAAGCTTGAAGAGTAATCCGGCGTGCCATACCCGGTCAAAAGCTTGCGCTATGTCCAGAAATGCACCCGAGCAATACTGCTTGCTTTCTAGGGTTGAGGATATATGGTCAACAACTCGGAGTCCTTGCTGGACAGTGGAATGTTGGGAACGAAATCCGAATTGATGAGTAGGAAGGTTATAGGATTCAATTATAGGTAGGATTCGTTTCAGTAGGATCTTTTCAAAAATTTTTGAGAGGATTGGGAGTAGGCTAATTGGTCTATAGGATGCTGTATTGTTGGAAGGTTTGCCTGGTTTCAAGAAGAGGACGATGGTGGAATGTTTCCATAAAAGAGGGAAGTGGGTAGTTCGTAGGATGCAATTGTATATATATGTAAGAAATATGATGGCTTTAGATGGAAGTTGTCGAAGGATCTGTGGGGTTAGAAGGTCATATCCAGGAGATTTGCGAGGTGTGATTTTCCGTAAAAGGTATTTGACCTCAGAGGGATTAACAGCTTTAGGTGGTAAGGAGAGTGGGATAGGTATTGAGAGGGATTCTTCTACTTTTACTGTGTGGCTGGGATGGGATTATGGATGAGGAGCGAAAGTATAGGAAAGGTGTTTGGCAAATTCCTCGGCTTTATCTTCATCAGATGCTGCCCAGGAGCCATCATCTCGTCGAAGAGGGTGGGAAATATGATGGGATTTGAGGATTTTTCTGGTGATATTCCAAAGGGAATTATCATGAGCAGAGAGTGTGGTGAGGTAGGAATTGAATGATTGGGATCTGAAGGTGGCTAATTCTTTTTTTAATTTTTTACAGTGATAATTGTAGGAGTGGCGGTCGGCTGGATGTCTGGTACGTTGCCATAATAATCTGGCACGGCGTTTTATGTGGATTAGGTCAAGGAGGTGTTGAGGTAAATTATGTTTCTTAAGGATTTTTGAGGAGTGATCAGGGGAGGAAGCAGTCCAGACTGCTTCTTGAATTTTGGTAGTGAAGGAATGTACTGCATTGTCCAGGTCTTCAGAGGTTTTCAGGGTTACTCTGAGGTCAATTTTATCGGAGAGGATTTGATGAAAGAGTTTCCAGTTAACTGGGCCTCTGATGAAGGACGGAGGAGAGGGTTTAGGAATAGGAGCTAGTGATACTTGGAGTATTAATGGGCTGTGGTCTGAGGAAAGCTCGTCAAGACGGGCAACGGAATGGTTGAGAGCACCTAAACCATTATGGATAAAGAAATCGAGGATATCGGGATTACGGTTAGGATCAGTGGGCCAGTAGGTAGGTGAGTTGGGTGGAAGAAGGGTAAAATTTTGGGAATTGAGTACAGACAGCAATGTTCGACCACGAGAATTCGTGGTTCTTGAACCCCATTGTTGATGCTTGGCGTTTAAGTCTGCACCCAAGATGAAATGATGTCCTAAGGAAATGAGGAAGGAACTAAATTGGATATTGGAGATGGATTGGTTTGGAGGGCAATACGCTGATGCAACGGTAATAGGAAAGGAGAAGGTTTTGATTACGACTGCGGTGGATTGTAGGAAATCGTGTGTAGGCAGTGGGAGTAGGTGATGGGAGAGGGATTGGTGCACAATGACTGCAGTACCGGCATGTGCTCTACCGTCAGGATGGTCGGTACGGTAAGTTATGTATTGTGGTATTTTTAGGAGCTGTTTTTTAGTCAGTCGAGTTTCCGTTATTAGGGCTACGTCTACGTTCTTGTCTTGTAGTAAGGCTGTTAGTTCGTGTATGTGATTTCTAACACCATTCGCATTCCAAAGGAGAATGGATATGGGTTTGATGGAAGTCATTTAAGGATTTTTTAAAGGAGGGATAAGGTGAGATACTAGGTTAGTGAGAAGTGATATCAGTGGGGTAACAAGGGATTTAAATTCTGAAAGAAAGGATGTCAATAAGCTGGTTAGATCTGTAGCATTAGGCGGTGGAGGAACATATTGGATTTGATGTTGGTGAGGTTGTTGTTGATTAGGTACATTAGGTGGGATAGGATATTGAGATTGGGGTTGAGTTTGTTCTTGCGGCAGGGCCTCACATACATTAGTCGGGTCTCTACCCCCAAGTAGCTTGGCAAAAGAAACCTTAGAGTTCACAATTTTAGCGGGTCCTCTTCTTGGTTTAGGTGTATCATCAGGGTCCCTGGGTTTCATATATCTCGCTTTAAGATTTTTATAAATTTGGCAGCCTTTGTAGTTGGCTGGATGGCCTTCCAGGCATAGGGCACAGACTGCTGGTTCTGTAATTGGTTTATTACACTCGCCAGACTTGTGTGTTTTACCACATTTCACGCAGCGTGGTAAGTGGTGGCAATAAGACTTGGTGTGGCCATATGCTTGGCAATTATGGCACTGGATGAACTCTCTTTTTGGGTACGGTTTTTCGACCTTTACGCTGGTGTAGAAAATTCTATTCACATCGTATATTTTTTCGATCCCAGGCGATGGCTCTAGATCGACGAAAAATAAGGGCAATGGGATTTTATTCTTTACACCTGGTTGTTCTTTATTTTCTTTTAAAACATTGGTTATCTGACGTATTTTGAACCCTAACGCCGTTAACTCTTCTTTAATCACTTCTATTGGGGTTGAGGAGTGTAAATTTCTTATTACAACTCGTAGTGCTCTTTCCTGTTTCAACTGGTATGTGTGAAAGTCCGCATTTGTGTCTGTTAAATATTTTACGATTTTTCGGTACGCTTCAGGTGTGGCCGGTATTATTTTTGTATCATTTATTCTGTTTAGGCATGTATAGCTACCTGGGCAGATTTTATTAAGTTGAGTACACAACAACTGGAAATTTCTCAAATTTTTGACAAAGATAGGAGGTGGGCGTGGTTCTCGAGGTATAGGTGCATCTTCCATTTCTTCCCTGTCATTTTCAAGCACCTGGTATGGATTAGGTGTAAAAAATGGAGATTCCATTTCTTGTGAAGACGTACTTGGCAGTGGTTGAGACACAGATACTTGAGTGTTCGCTGGAGGAGTTCCGGGGGGTGTTAATCGCTTACTACGACGTGTTTTCTGTTTAGGCGGTGAATTACGTGGGGTAGAGCCAACTGAATGGGACCTCTTAGTTGACATTACTTGGTGGTAATATCGCATATAAAAAAAAAAAAGAAAGAGAAAAAAAAATAAATAAATAAAACTACGGCTGCGTGTTATTACAATGGATGAACCACCGGCTCAGAACCAGCCAGTTACGTGGCAGGGCCAAAACTGGAGAGGGGAGCCGTCAGCTGTTATGGCTATAGAGATTAAGCCTATAGACGCTAAATCACTAAATTCACTGTCTGTAATAGTACACAGTAAATAACAACACTACTCACTGTGGTGTTAGTCCATTGTTGTTGTTTTGATGTCTGCTAACTAGTTTTTTTTTTAAAAAAAGTAAAACTGAGCACTTATTCTACTAAAAAATAGTAAAACTGTGGGACACGACGTGAATGTGGGTATTCAAATCAAGCGCATGCGCAGAACTGTATCCTATTTTATATATTTATAAAATTGTTGTTGTTTTTTTTCACAAAAGCTGATTTAATCAAGCTATTATAGATATTTTTACTTGAAATTGAATCATGTATAATTATTATACAGGAAAAGGAATTATTTTCAATATAATGACGAGAAGGATAGTTGGGATGATCAGTCAAAAATAAAAATGGGAAAAATATATAATAACATTTATTTTAATTATATAAATATTATTTAGCACATAAATTATTTACTAAATAAAAATTATTTACTAAATAAATATTATTTATTTAGTAAATGTGAGAGCAATTTTTTCCTTAAAATTAGCTAAGCGGGAGTGAAACTTTATATCAACTGATATACACATTTTTATGATTTTGATTAAACTCGGTGTATCATTGTATAATTAAGTGGTCTTTAATACCATTTAGGTTTTATACCTATTTATGTCACTTTACATGGGTTAAATGCCCAATCAACATGTCTTTCTCTAAAGTACCTTTAATTTGGTTCATTTTAAATAATTAACTATTTCTCATCGTTAGGGGTTATGACAAAAAGCTAAATATAACTTTTGAAAGAATTTGATAATTAAATCAAGGAGAAAAAAAGAAAAATGCTTATCCAGATCAAAAATGAACCTCCGAAAATACTTATAATATATACATATAATACATCTTTGGACAGTGGAGAATTTTAGAATAAATAATCCATAATCAACGGATCGTACAATTTATAAACATCCGTTGATATAATATATAGGATTTTTTTTATTTTAATATTTGGCTGTCTTAACCATTCTTCTCCACCTCTACTTTTCTCGGGTTATTTTTTTCGAGTTTTCCGCATATTTATTAATTTGATATATCCACTGGTTTTTGGCTTCTACGTGATCTCTTGCTTACTACGGTCATTGATTGTTTTGTGTTTAGGCTTCCTTTTAGATAGCTCCGAGCTTCATACCCCAATCATCTTAACATCCTTGCTTTCATACCATGAGTTATTGATTGACCAATTTCTGGAAGAAGTTCTTTATTGGTCTTTGTTATGCATGCAGTTAGTACTCAGATCCCAGATCGCTACGGTTATTGCGCGGAGGACATTTCTCTCAAATTTTTAATATTTATTTAGATGGTGCTCGATTATGTCCAGATTTTGCTTCCGTATACTATAACTGACTTTATAATAACATTACTGAAGATTTTTTGGGATTTATATACTTTTGAAAAATAGTAAAAAGCTCCGTTTGCATTTGTTATATGCTGGTCCATTTCCGACTTTTGATCATTCGTTGCGGTTATTGTGGAACTGACATATTTGAATCTGTTTATTCACGGGTACGATTTCCTTTCTATGCTGTATTTTATATAAGGAAAGTAGTATAAGTGTGTTTGAAGAACAAAGCCACTAATGGGTCTTGAAGGAAACAAACTATCCTTAAGAGGTCTTAAATTGTACAAGATAAATCACACTCCCATTGCACGGAGTAAGGAAACTGTGGATTACTAATGGGCACAGAATAATATTAAGATTAGAAAATGAGAGAGATTTGTAAGCCGGCAATAAGTGCACTATATCAAAGTATTTCGAAAGGGTTTGGCAAGCGAGGCTCCAGGGGTCAAGGCAATGACACAGAGAGCGGAGACAGAACAGGTTTGCGGTCTCCTAATGGCTCCAGCTAATGCACTGGATCCACTTAGCGCAATCTTTTATCTCCAAGGTGCAGGTTGTCACTGGACAGCGGTACTGTTCTTCAGGACTGGAGTCTTACATTGAACTAAGTCCTCAAGAAGACGAACCATAACATAGTTCATCTCACAAAATTTAAAAAAAAAATCGCTATTCTGATATTTCAGGGAAATATGAAATGTGCTTTGACTCCAAGAAACAAACAAAAAAAAACTTTCATACTTGGGTAAATTTAATCTGAAGAACGAATAAACAATAATGAATGAAAACAAATATTTTTATTTCAATATTTAAAAAAAAAGAAATATTTATTAGGAGATGCATTTTTGTTGAGTGTTAATTGATTCAGTTCTTAATTCAACGCTAGATAAAAACGATATCCTTGATGATAACTTACATGTTTGAGTCGAAACGTCAGCAACCATTAAAACTAATTTAGAATGAGAATCCTGACTATTTCCTATCCTAGAGTTATTTGTTAAAATATTAACAGATAAATATTGCTTTCTTCATCATCAAATAAGAGATATTTATATAATAGAAATTAGTTAAATAGCAAACATTGACATTATAAAAAAATAAATCAATAAAAAGTATTAATTGAAAACAAATTTATTCAACACTTAATCATTAAATAAATATATACAATTTTGTTTGTGGTTTAAAAGTGTTAGTATATTTTTTAATAATACTATCAATTTCTGGAATGCGGAAATGTGTATATTAATTTTTTTATTTTTTTTTTATTTCTCCCTCGTCGTCATGAATCTTTTGGTTCATTATGATATCCCGAGCTATTATTTAATGAAAATACTAATGATTTGAGATATCGCACTTGAGAATAGATATATTTCAATTTACCAGATTTCTAAAATATCGAGGTACATTATTGGAGGGCATTTTATAGAAATAATAACGATTTAAGTATCACAAATAAATTATATTTACCCTTCGTCCTAAGCCTATGACTGCCTGTCCTTCAGTATCCTTTAACAATACTCCAGCTATCTCTGTTGAACGAATCCACTACCACTTGGACAAACGTCTAGCTTGGATTATTCCTGACCAGATTGAAACGACAAGAAACCATTCGACTACTTCAGCACTTACTAGACAAACACTCTAACCTTCCAATTAATTACAAAAGACTCATATACATGACTATAATAAGGCCTATTTAGGCTTACGGAGTTGAGCTATGGGGCTCCACTAAACTATCGAATTCCTCTCGTATCCAATCGCTATAATCCAAAATCCTCCGTAAAATCCTCTATGCTGCTTACTTTGTTACAAATAAAATCATCCACAATGACCTTAAGGTTCGTTATGTTTCAGATTTGGCGCAATCCAGAAACCCATCCTTCCATAATAAACTTCAGAACCATCCCAACCCTCTCGTTTCTAACCTTGCTTCCTCTTCAAATCCTAATAACCCTCCGAGGCGAAAAGAAGATAGTTCCGTGATATCCTAATGTAGACAGATTATTAATAGTGGTTAGTTTCTCAACAAATCTTTTCATGTCATTATATTCATTTGTACTAATTTACTAGACTATTTCTTTAATACAGTTGTAAATATCATAATATTATTATAAAAAATGATATCAGGATCCCATGTTCAAATATCGATTTATCGTAACTTGAATTTTGTCGATATTTTGGTTAGTATTATCGGAGGCCTCGATATAAAAATAATGCCACTCTTATTTATTTTATCTTATTTTTAAAGTCAGTAATAATTAAAATATATAATAAATTATTCCAATAAAAAGAAAATTGAATTTAATATTCCCAACATTTTTCCAAGTACGCTCAATATAGCTTTCTTAACATTTATATTAGAGACATAATTATTTATATTCCAAGAACATTAATTTTGTTGTTTGATAATAAAATATACAGCCGACGCATATTTTGAAAGCGCCTGCGCAAACGATTGTATTGAATAAATTTAGTAAAATTCATACGGAACCATTTTCCATTATCTCCCAACTTTTGTTCGAAAGGAAAATATAGTTGTTGAAATGAAAATATGTTTATGCTTGAGTAGCCAAAAGTAGTTGATGGAAATTGAGAGTGTTGATATAGGTTGATCTAATAGGGATGGCAATAGATACTCGATATTATCGAAATATTTTTCCATCGATGGTAACAACTTCGATATTATCAACTATCGATATCGTCCTTTCGATATTTTAATTTTAAAATCATAATTATAACTACTGGTTTTGGAAAGTGCTAGGAATTACATATGATTCTGATCATTATAAAAAAAAATACTCTTCTTGCCTGTTTCATTTAAAATGTAGTAGAGGAAAATATCGATAATTTGATAATATCGATTATCGATGGCTATCCTTAACTGGTTGGCGCACGAGTTGATTAGAGCAGAAGGGACCCTTCTCACATAGTATACTCACTTTAGTTAGAACCTTCTCAAACCAAGGCTACGAATAGTCAAAGAAATCTATATAGGATACAAATAAATTAGTATTTCGCTGAATTCGACCTATGGGTGAATGGAAGGCATAATTGGTTGAATGGAAATTTCTGGTAAAAAAAGCTGACGATGACGAAGGTGGACAGGAAGTAGAAAATTAATTTTACTAAGGGGGGTAGAAGAATTGATATTTCCATTAATCAATTTAAAGAGAAAAATAATATATTTTTTGATGCGCCTACGTTCTTCGGAATCAGTATTTATATTTCAAAATTGTTTATAATATCGATGAAAATATCGACAGGTAATGAACTTAGCCACACAAAGAACTTAAAAAACTTTATTGGTAAACAGTTTACCTACTACCTACAGTTACACTATTAACTAGATAATGATAATTCTAATGATTGCTAATGACTGACTGCTGCCTCTAACAGAGGAGTATATATACAGGAATGTAGGAGAGGATAATGCTGAGTCAGGTATGTAGGGAAATGCACCATAACTGACTGCCGATATTTCAAGCCCGATATTTTGATAGTGTGGATAGTTATAGGCTGATATTAAGATATATATTGGGTCTTCGATATCCCGCTCTCCCTTAGGTTGATCTAGGTACTAACTTGCACAATCCCTGAACATTTCGTGAGGACTAAGTAAGTAGTCGGCGTTGTGTCCTATACAGTGAAGTATAAAATGAAAAACGCGTGGAGAAACTTTCAAGTCCGAGTACAAATGTTTCTTTTGTTCATATTTCTACTTGAATATTGTAATGGAATCTCTTACTGATACAACCGACCGTGAACAATATACCACAAGCTGACAAGAAGTCAATGATCCGTTTATGAAAAGGACGAAGGAGGCGGATAGCATTCCTTTAGGACAGGCTGCGGCTTGCGGTCTTCAGCAGAGCTACTCCGTGTAGGAAATGCCAATGGCGACGGTTGGTTTTAACAGGTTTTTTTTCAATATATTTTTTCTAATGTTCTGTCCACTTTTTAACCCTTTTATTGTTAAAAGTATTGTAAGGTGTATTTTAAAAGTTACCGTGGTAGATTGTTCCGAGTGAAATAAATCCAAAACGAAAATAGATAAAGTGTAACTTATACCGTATACATCCTGTGATTAATTATAATACTAATCATAATTTAAACTATTAGTCCGTGGTACAGACCCTTTTTTATTGAATTATTAATATCCGCCTTAAACAATATTTTAAGCGTATTCAGTCAAATAATTCCGATAATTTTAACAAAAGATATAATTTTTAAGTTACGATTTTTAAACAACCTGAAATATTATTTAGAAAATTATGTATTAACAAAATTTATGCTAGCTAATAATTTGTACGCATATTCTTGTTTATAAATCTGAAAGACTTTTGGAGCTACCTTAAACGAATGTTTTTGTTTGAAATTTAGTATACAGGAAAACTAAAAGGTTAAAACTTAACTGAGGTATTGGGAAACATAGATGTTAAAAAAAAATTTTGAATATATACTCAATTATTTAAACACTAATAATCAACAATATCTCAAGGGTATTCAGTCAAATAAGTCCGATAATTTTAACAAAATCATGACACAAAAGATGTAATTTTAAAAAGATTATTTTTTGTATAATAGAAATCACTAATAATTGTATAATAGTAGTGACATCTTTAAGTTGTATTTTCAGGTTATGAATTATCTCACTTTGTAATTAACAGCTGATGTAGCTAATCAGTATTTATAATTAGGAGCGTATAACATATAGTCCGTGGTACAGGACCCTGTTTATCGAATTATTAACATCCGCCTGAAACTTCGTAAATAGTTTCATCTAATCGTAATCTAAAGCTGTAACTCAAAGCAACAGGGTTTGATTTCTCATTTCTTATTTCCCACCTTTGCAGATAATGCCGCTTTAAAGTCGGTACAACAATGAATTTCAGTAAAAGAAGTTCCAAAATATCGTTCATCGAGAATGAAGGAGGCACAACATTATGTCTCTAAGCTCATATATTTTAATTTAAATTTTAATAATAACTGTTTCCATCCCAAAAAAAGCAACCAGTCTATATCTGGAAAAAAATAACAACTAATAAACACAAAAGGTGAGCAACTTATGTCTATGGATGGTTCCGGGATATATTTAATCCATCTCTCTTTATCTTAAGGTATTGCTGTCCAGTTTTCTTCATGCAGCTCTGTAGCATCTTAGTCGATTCGATCCATCCACTTTTTTTGGATTTTTGGCCTTCTACGTGTAATATTGCCTATAATTGAGGATTTCATTGGTATGTAAAGACTGTATAGTACTGAAATAATTATTAATACAAAGATTTCTTTATTTGGCTCGAACTCTGAATAATAAGCCTAAGTTTAAAGGTAAAATTTATGAAAAATGAAATCCTAATTTATTTTATGTGCATTGACGTAAAATAGCTCAACTCTTATTAGCGGAATCCTGTGTTTAATGGAAAAATGATTTTCTCTATAATCAATTCTGTGAAATTTCAAAGTACCTTGCTACGAGCAAATTAATAATAATCCGTCGCATGCACGATCAAAGGCGAGATTTAAAAGTTAAATTATATTTTTAATTAAGGTTGCTGCATATTGAATATTCCTTCGTACTTTGAAAGTTGTTGTTGATACAGGTTTTATGTAAATATGCACTATATATCTTTGTGGTGTAAATGAAGTGAATATCTGTAACTGTGCATACAGAATGTAATAGAAGAAAACATGCAGTCAAATAAATGATATAATATATTTAATGATTAGTTTTGTCTTACGCTATCTCTACTCCATTATATAATCGAGAAATATTTGATTTATACTATATGAGTTTCACAATTTTCAGATATAGGTAATAGATTGTTTTTTATGAACACAGACAAACGATGTTATTTAAAATATATATATATATATATAATATCAGAGAAAATCGTTGTAGTTCAGCCTTACACATCTAGTCCATGCTTCGATTCATTTTCGCAAGCCATGTATTTATATGATTATTACATAATCCTTATAATTATATTTTAATATAATTATTGTAACATTTTTCTCCTCACGTTCTTCTTATTATAAAATTAGTTAAAGAACGTTAGGCTGTTGTACTAAAAGTGCGAAAATATATAACATTTCATCAAAATTTTTAATAATGATTAACTTTTTGACGGTCCACAGTTTTTTTAGAATTGACTAGAAGTTTCATAAATAAGTTATGAATTTTACAATTAGAAGGTTGTGAGGAGATAAATTTTACAATAATTATGTAAAACATATAATTTTATGGATAATGATATAAATATTTGACTTGAAAATGGGCGAAATTTCCTGAAAAAAATCTTCGAGAAAATTCATATGAATTGAAGCATGAAGTAGATGTGTTAGGGTAAAATATAACGATTTTCCTCGATATTATAAATTTTATTAATAGTATACTTGGACTAGTCGGTTGCCTTCCATTACACATTATGGCTCTTGGAACGTAATTTGTACCATGCATGGATTTTGTACCATGTATCGGTTCATGTTAACATCTGAAATAGTCTTGAATTGTGTTCATAAGGTGAAAGACACCAGACTATTACTACTCCAAGTTTAAATATTGGCATGTAAACCTATGTCCTCTTGTCCTACAGTATCCTTTAATAATATTAGACTTATCCCTGTTGAACAAATTCGATACCTTGGACTCCACTTAGACAAACGTCTAACTTGGAATTCTCATACCAGACTGAAACGACAAGAAACAGCTCGACGTTTCCGACTACTCCAGCACTTACTAGACAAACGCTCTAACCTCCCAGTCAGTTACAAAAGACTCATATACATGACTACAATAAGACCTATTTGGACTTACGGAGTTGATCTCTGAGGCTCCACTAAGCCATCGAATTCCTCTCGTATCCAATCCTTACAATCCAAAATCCTTCGTAAAATCCTCACTGCTCCTTACTTTGTCACAAACAAAATCATCCATAACGACCTTAATGTTCCTTATGTTTCTGACCTGGCCCAATCCAGATACCTATCCTTCCATAACAAACTTCAGAACCACCCAAACCTTCTCGTTTCTAACCTTGCTTCCTCTTCGATCCCTGACAACCCTCAGAGGCGTCTGAAAAGAAGATGGCCTCGAGATCCCCTTTTGTAAATACATTTTTAGAGTGCTACCAATGGGTAGTTTCTCAACATGTGATTTCATGCTTTTTTATTCCTTTGTTCACATTTACTGAATGTATTTTTACTTGTAATACAGTTGTAAATATCATCAATAAAAAAAACAAATTGGCATATGTCAATCTACCAAGGTGCTTCTGTAGATATGGAAGAACATTCTGCCAGACAGAATTTCCCGATTTCTGTAGTCTTTTTTTTTTTTTTTTTTAACTTCTCTAGATGCGTTTCGCACTTTTTTTTTTAGAGAGTTAATTAGATTGAGCCGTCAGATCTCCGATGTGTAACGCTCAAGTAAAGTCGGCTGGAGTCGACTAATTGAAGTATTTTTGTATATGGATTAAAATATCTCAAAAAATAAAAATTGGAGATGCATATTGTTAGCGAGAGAAATGTTCATCATTTCATCCTCTTTGTAACGAGCTATTACACATCGATTTATCACGTCGACTAATAACTGTAATTAAACATTGAAATGGTCTTATCAAAATTTTCTTAGCAATTATGTGAGGAAAAAAAATAACAAGAAAAAAGTACCAAAAGGCGGTCACGGCTGAATTGTCTCTGAACATGTTGACTACTATCCCAGAGATATTTGATACTGAAATGGACGGTTTATGGCAGCAAAATTAAATATTCATTAATTAAGTAAAAAAAAAATTAAAAATAACTCTAAAAGAACGAATTTTTAAAATCATTTTACTGCGGTCTAGTATTAGCGTTAATGCGAAAAAAAATACATTAAGTAGAGATCACATTAAGTATTCTGTATTTTAATTTCCTTGAAATTTGCCTTTTCTTTGCAGCTATGATTTAATATAAATCGTTATCACATTTCATGCAAAATTACTCTCCCAATAACACTTTTAATCTTTGAAATTAAATTTCATCATGAGAAACAAAATAATCTTTCCTTGTTCATCCGATACCACCAGTTATCTGGTAGACTAAAATATAAAGCTTATCTATAAAATAAAATACTTTGTTTTTCGTTCCACTGTGCGCCGTGTTAGAGAGGGGAAAAGGAAAAAAATAATTTCGAAAACATAATTATAATGAGTTTTATTAAACATATTGATTAAAATATCTCAGAAACTAAAAATTGGATATGCATACTAAAAGCGAGGAAAATGTTCAGCATTTCATCTTCTTTATAATGAGATATTGTTTGTAATTTATATGTTATTAATCTCGTCTTGTTTAATTGTTTTCACTTCTATCGTATGGTCTAAAACACACACCTTATTTTTTTAAATTTATTTTAACTCAAATATATTTTTATTATATATTTTATATTGTATTATTGTATATTTTCATGAACCTGAATCGAAACTATAATATGGACGATGATTGATGGTATAAGTTATGATAAGCGATTCCTGCAGATCGCGCCAGGAGGCTACCGGCATTAAAAGCCATTTATTCCCCGAGAGTTCCACCTCTGGGCGATATTGGCGGGTAATTGGACTGCCTAGTGAATAAATCCAAAACTGCCTCTCCGCACTCAACGGCTCGTCTTTATACCCGCTTAAACGAGTGATATTTTATTTATTATTTATTTTTCTCTTTATTTATTTATGTAATGTAAAGTCGATTGGTGTAGTCGTAATCGATAAGCTAAGGAAATATGATGTTAGATAGAATATACGGTATTTTTTTTTTTCTGACCCCCAACAAGTTTAATTAAATTACATATATAAGTATAACAATACTATACACATATATAAAACAATACGAATGTACGGTACTCTTTAAAAAATACAAAAAATTGATTTCTCTATAAATTACTAATCGGGAAGAAAGCTTCCTTGTACAAAAAACCTAAAATATTGTATCAGTTTTGAATTATATAATATCCACAAGGAGTTAACATCGCTGATTAAATATATTATTAAAATGTTAGTTATTTATTGTTATATATATAATTTTTCGTTTAAATATATTAAACGAATGTTATGCATTCCAATCTCTTAGGGATCAACATATTTTATGAAATAGCCTTGAAGAATCACTGCAAAAGGACCCCAATGCTATTAAAAACCTATTTTGTTTTGTTATTCATTGATATCTACAACTGTATTATAAAAAAATACAACTAGTAAATGTGCACGCAGTAATAATACAATCACATGAAAACGCTTGTTGAGAAACTACCCATTGGTAGCACTCCAATAATATATTTACATAAGTAGATCACGAAGGCCATCTTCCGTTCAGACTCCTGGGAGGGTTATCAGGGATCGAGGAGGAAGCAAGTTTTGAAACGAGAGGGTTCGGATGGTTTTGAAGTTTATTATGGAAGGATAGGTATCTGGATTGGGCCAAATCGAAAACATATGGAACATTAAGGTCTTTATGAATGATTTTATTTGTGACAAAGTAAGGAGCGTTGATTTTACGGAGGATTTTGGATTGTAAGGATTGGATACGAGAGGAATTCGATGTATTAAAAACTTAATGTTATTGCATATAGAAATCAAAATGTTTCGAAAAAATTGAATCACGAAATTGACCTGAGAGCCATTAAACTTATAATATTTTTATAAAATCATAAAAAATGAAACTGCATCTTTTTATAATTTTACTAACTTATTGTAATTTAAACAGTATTTGCACCTTTATTAAATTTGTATTTTTAATATAAATCGTATCTGTTAAATCTTGATTTAACGTGATTTAAAATTTTATTTAGATCACTTATTTATTGATAAATATTACAATCAGTCTCAATTAAGCACACTTACAGCAGAGTTCAAAGAACATATTTACAGAATCAAAAATAAATAAGGTAATTATAAACTAATGTACAGCGGAATAAGAGCAAAATAAAATATCATGATGAGGTAAAACAAATAATAATAATAGTAATAATAAAATAAAAATAAATCAATAAAATAGAATTAAAATGTTGTTTAAAAAATAAAAATAAACATCTTAGACGCAGGCAGACCTGTATACAATTTTAAAATTTAAATTTAAATTGTATCCTTAAACTGTTTATCTTGTAATTGTAAGTATATATGTTAAGTTTGTAAGGCTTTCTTCTAATTTTACATATGCCTGTAATTTTTTTCTTCTTTTAATCTTAAAATTTATTTTTGATGGTTTTTGTTAACTTTTTTTCAAGTAATTTTTAATATTTTAATTTTAATTTTAGCTTTCATTCTTTAATAATTATTTATTTTTAGTTTTAACAATGTAATTTTTACTTTTACTCTTAAAATCATTAACCATTATTTTAATTGTCTTTGTTAACTTATCTTATTTTGATCTTTAACTTTTAATTCTATTAATTGTACCTCCATATTCAACTGTTACGATTTTTTAACTTCATAAACTAGAAATGGTATTTGTGAACTGTTATTTTGTTATTTATGCCTAGAGGTTTTGATAAGCATAGCAATATAAATCAAATCAAATTTTAATTAAATTAATTGACTGAATTCTATACTATAAAACGCAGTAAGTTTACATTGTATAAAAAAAATCATTACCATAAAAAATTAATTAAAAACTTATCTCCGAAGTGTTGTTATTGTTGTAGTAGGCAGGTACGTTATTGATATTTTTTAAATTAAAACTCAGTCTAATTTTAATATAGATGTAAAAATATATTTTTATCATTATATCGAAAGATCTTGACCTACATGATGTTTCAGCAACAGGTTAGTAAATTTATTAATTTCAAGGATGCCCATCCTCTCTCCAAATATCGATACCCTCCCAAGGCACTGTAATGCTCTCTTCCTTAAAAATAAAATACACTTCCCTCAAAAATTCATAAAGCCTTCAAAATTTGCTGTCGGAGCCTAGCTAAAAAATTCGAAGAATAGGTATAGGTTTAGCGAACTCGAAGGTTCGATGCCGACACCACCAATCGCTTATTATACACCTCCCTCCACCGTTCGCCGTCCTAACCCAGTTCCTTCAGATAGGGTTTAACGCAATCTTCCATCCTTCGCTTCGGTCTATCCCTCGGACGAGTACCATTCGATACGGCAAATATTTACCTTTTAGGAATTCTTTCGTTACTAAGCTCAAGAATTTCACAAGCACATTTTATTCTCCGCGATGTAATCACGTTAATTATATTAACCGGATAAAGTTCACACATTTCGGCAATTTATTAAAGGTCATTAATCTCCGAAGAAGTCATCCTTGAATATTTTACTCACTAAATTATTTTTAAAAATCTAAAAAACTTTGGGCTGAAAGTTTCAATGGAACATAACGGGTCTAAAAATCCACATCCTTCATTTCCCCAGTTGCCCCGTCTCAATCCACCAACTTACTACTGTCCCAGTATTGGAGCCTAGCAAAATTTTTATATCGACTTTATTTTATTTTAGAAAGAAAAGCTCACTAACTCACCGTGAAGTTCTGAAATACAAATACAAAATCAATTTCCAGTCTTAGTGGGAATGCTAAAATTATCATTAACAGCATCCTTATTCACTAATGATCAGCTCTATATAGCTCTTCTAAGGACACGTTAGCATTTACAGAAGATACAAAAGCCTTCCGCAATCCTGCGCAGATCGGGATATTGATATACGGAGGCAAAGCAAAGCTGACCTCGAAGAAGAAGGAGGTTGAAGGATACTCTGCCCGATTACGGTGTTGTCGTTCCATCTGCGGAGACTGGAGGAAGACAATAAGGATATACGAGTACTGTATTGTACCTCACACTTACCTTGACTCATCCAAGGTTAAACTCCATGGAGGGAAGAGTGAAGCGAGGAATCGGAGAGAATAATAGCAATAGGAAAGAATCTAACTAGGGATTTTATAGTTAGGGATCTAACTAGGTTTTATAGAATCGAAATATCTATTTATTAAACAGAGATGGGGTTTAATAAATTAATAACAACATTGAAATTATCACCATTTTTGTTGAAAACCATATACTTTGTCTTATTAATATTTATTTCGAATCTTTTTTTATGGGCTTTCATCAACATTACTGTATCATAGAAATAAACTACCAATTATTTACGCCAATCAATCCGAAAAAAAATGTAGGCAATACAGCAGCTTTCTGTTAATGTTGCAGATAAACAAAGCGCAGCGATAGACTTCAGAGTCACCTTAAGAATTCAGTAGTCGACTTCAGAATAACACACTATGTTCATATACCATAGGGAGGATCACCATGATAATTTTGAAAATCTGTCAAATAACCTGGATAAAAGACCATATCATCTGTTTATTTCCATACGCTATACGAAACAATTACAATACGCTTTTATATTTCACAGCTTCTTTGTAAATAGGTAAAAGCAAATAAGTAAATCTTATTTACAAATTGTTAACAATGACAAGACGTAGCATGAGAAAAAAATCTGTAGTGTTATTTTAAGAGGGATGGCCCAGAACCCAGGTGCGGTTACTTGTTAGTGCCTTATTGTTCCAGATTAAACTCCAACTGTGGCCTCAGCTCCAATCAAACGTTTCTTTCGCCATGATTTTCGGTTTTTATTATACCCTTTTTTAGTTTTGCGAATTATTTAAATGTATTTTTTTTTTTTAAAGGAAGGAGATGGTCCGGGGTTGCGGTCATAAAAAGGCTAAATAGTTTTACCACTATAATACGAAACGGTCGACCATTAAATATTCAATATTTTTTTTTTTTACAATTTATCAATAGAATCTGCCATATTGAAGGGTAATAAGAATTAGGACTACAAGTTTTCATTCATACAATATTTACAGAAAAAAAAGGAAATCAACGTAAATAATAAACCAAAAAAAAAAACCTAATCATAAAAACTAAAATAACTTTTTAAGATAACTTTTCTCTGCTAAACAAGAAAATTTATAAAAAATCTAACTTCATGTTATATTATGATATTTTTGACATATAATTTAATATAATAATATAAAAGTGTGATGTAATCATTTAAATTTAATATAACGTAAAAATATCACTAGTTTCCTTTTTTTAAGGACTAAGTTATTATGAAAGGCAGTTATTATTACTGTTTTTTGGGAGGGGGGGGGGTGAAGGGCAGGGGTAAAGCTCTCATACAAATAGCGTTTACCATATAAATATAATAAATATATCTGCCCATTAAATCACGAAAAAATTAGTTTTACAGTTATAGACAATTACACGATGGAATTGAATGTCTGGCTGATTATTATAAAGAATTATATATGGATGGACATAAGAAATAATAAAGAAAAAATAGTTTAGATAAAACAAATAAAAAATATAATACATGAATAAAAAAATAAATAATCACTTATCAATGAAAATGATATTTATACCAGCACACGATGGAATTTTCTTCTAATAAAAAAATTTATATTTACATATGCGTACACACACACACACACTCATATGTACACATATAAAATTAAAAATTAAAAAAGAAGAAAAATAAATCACAAATCTACGTTCTGTTTACTTACACTATATTCATTACGGATATAGTGAATAAATGTCAATAACGAAAAAAAAAATTGAATACTAAAGAGACTCGCTAGAAAAAAAAATATGTACGTTTAATTAACTTTTAATTAAATAGATAAATCGTGATCAAAACAACTGATTATGTATTCATGAAAAAGATTTTAATGCGGAGGATTCCGTATAAATAGTAGGGTACCCAAAGTGCCCCGCCATCTTGAGAGTTGGGGAAGCGTCCTTTTGTTGTGAGATTAACATGTACAAGATATAGAATGAACATGGAGACTTGGAGTCTTCTCTGTGTATTTGTTCGTTTTAAGTATTGCAATCAATTATAAAAGGGGTGTAACAGTTCAACACATAGGTTAGTTTATATTAAAAGTTATTTTGTCAATGTAAATATAGTGTTATTTTTTTAGTTCATTCATATTCATGTCTCTTGCCTCATTTAATTTATTTAGCTACTCTTTTCTATAAACATGGTTATCTTTGGATAGGCATTTTAAGCATCATTCATTATTTAATATTTTGGTTAAGTTGAATAAAGGACTTAATGTAACAATGTTTCAACTTATTATTCGATTAATCGAAATTATTTCTGAAACCTATCGATACAAGCGGTTGGTAACTAGGCTATGACTAAATAACTTCCACAAAGATTAACCTGGCATTGTGAAGCGAACGATCCAATACAATCCTCACAATTGGCAAGCTCACATTGGCTATGCATACTCAATGGCACATATGCACTATCTCATCCGAGGCTCAACGTAAATTAAACTCCTCTAGTGGCCTGTTTCAGTGCACCGTTACGTTTTACGATCGCATGAGGTCGGAAAGTGGGCGTCAGCCACCCACTCAGGTAGGGACCGAGGGGTTGCTACAGGTAACTTTATTATCGGGCAACTTCCTTCTACATCATCATCCACAAAATAGAAGTCAGTGACCGTTAAGCCGACCGTACCTGACAGTCACAAGATTGACAATGATTGCTTCAATCATGATGAACTCTATACGTATCAATCAGACTGACGTCATTTTAGGTCAGTTGACGTTGAGATAACAGGCAATGAGGGTTTGTTGCATTGTCCAAGAATAATAATGAGCATCATTAAAAACATCTGTTTGGCCATTATCCTTTATAGCATTAAGAAAAAAGTAGAGATATAGTAATTAGTTCATTATAATTATTCTTTAGGGACTAAATGCCCCAGAATAAAATCTCCTTTCCTTTTATTCTAAATCGTGTAATTTCACACTTTTTTTAATTTATTGCCCACTTGACTATTTAATAAAAAGTTGAAGATTGTTTATATAAATAAAAACAAGGGATATGAAAAACTATTTAATTTTAATGAAAATCTAGAATTTACAATGGTTGCGAGGCCTAGGTAAACTAACCTAACTAATAGCAAAGTTAATCTCCCCACCATTTTTACCTCAGTCACCTCTCCACTTCTTGTGAATGAATGTATGATTTACGGAATTTCGGAAATCCGCCAGACACGTCCAACAGTACTCAATCAGTACCTTACACAATCAATCGGAATATCAATAGTGTCTCGGAATGCAATTCCAAATGACCGTGTAGGGTTCGCATAAAGTCTTGGTAAACTACCTAGTAGTAAGATATTTATCTAGGAGACTAACACTACGTGAAGTAGACAGAATGTTTTTGAATGATTAAATGAACAGTGATTAAATTTAATTAGGTTAATGAGAAAAGGCCGTGTATTAGACTTCCTGAAAGTCCCTTGTATTTCTGATCTAAGTAAAGTTCATCACTGTTTTCTCAAAACAAATTTGTGTACTTAGAATTTAATTATTTTGAACAGTTTTTGAGCAATTCCTTCTTATTCAATCAGCCGTTGCTACTTAAAAAAAAGTTTGTACGGGAAATGGTATTCATCTGGAGGTGGTAGTTTGATTTTACCTAGGTCACAGTATTTATTTTTCGATCTAAACATTTCCCCTTGAATACAATATATTAATTATTATATTATATATAATATTACAACGTGATATAATTATAATTATTATGAAATAGAAAATGTAGAAAACTACAATATAATGTACGAAGAAATATTAGGAATACAAGGCTAAAATTATAGTTGGCTTACATGAAGCCGGACAACTGGAATATATATAATGGTTACAAATTAACAATAAGAATAATTATAATTATATAATAATTTAAATTGGCAATAAATCACGATGTATAATATAGATTTTTAAATAAATCTTTTTTTTGAAGTTTGGAATTCTTAATTCTATAAAAATCGTTCATTTCGGACAACTATTAACGACTGTATCTTCGTTCATTCAATTTCGGATGTAGGATTAGGATTTAGGAGTTCAAATCCCGGTACCAGAAAGGAGTGAAAGAAAGATAAAAAAGAAAAGTAAGGGAAAGAAAAAAAAAAAAACTGGTGCCCTCATCAGGCTTCACTATTTTCTCTACTTATAACAGAAGTTATTGTCTGACAAAATTGGGCTATGACAAAAAGTTTTTGATTAGCAATATTAGGGTATATTGAATTTTTTATGCTGGTCTTTCACATCCGGTTTACGTTGCAAGAAATCTTTCTAAAATCTTTTCTTTGATCAATTTTCAGTAAAATTAATCTTTTCATTTTTTTTTTTGTTTCTTAATCGACATATTGAAATATGGGAAAGTCGTGTTAGGGAATAAACCAGATTTTTTTTCTCGATTTTGTTATCTAATTATCTTACGATTCAAGTGGAAAGCAAATGGGTATTTATAAGTTTTTTTAAACCTTATTAAATTAATTATTTTAAGGAGAAAACGTTCTACTTATGAGAATTTTCGTCAAAACAATTTTTGGGTTACAACAAGATTAAACAAGCCATCCACAGTTTTATTGTTCAACGTTTTAGGTTTAAAATTATTCGAATTTCTACAGTCTGCTGTGATTAACAGCAATATCTAAATTCTGTATAATATGCATTGGCCAAAATGGCATTATTTTAAAGCTATTTCTCTCCTTTTGCAACACTTTTTGCATACATTTTTATAATCTGGTAATTATTTTTTTGTACATAATCTTAATACGTTTTCAGTTTTACCTATACCAGACTGAAACGACAAGAACCCGCTCAAAGTTTCCGATTACTTCAGCACTTAATAAACAAACGCTCTAAACTTCCAATTAATTACAAAAGACTCTTATACGTGACAATAATAAGGCCTATTTGGACTTACGGAGTTGAGCTATGGAGCTCCACTAAACCATCGAATTCCTCTCGTATCTAATCCTTACTATCCAAAATCCTCAATGCTCCCTACTTCGTTACAAATAAAACCATCCATAATGACCTTAAAGTTTCTTATGTTTCAGACCTGGCCCAATCCAGATACCTATCCTTCCATAATAAACTTCAGAATCAACCCAACCCTCTCGTTTCTAACCTTGCTTCCTCTTCAATTCCTGATAACCCTCCAAGGCTTCTGAAAAGAATATGGCCCCGTGATCTCCTAATGTAGACATATCATTAGAGTGCTACCATTGTGTAGTTTCTCAACAAGTGTTTTCATTTCATTACATCCATATGTTCAAATTTACTAAATGTATTTCTTTAATACAGTTATAAATATCATTAAGAAATAAGAAAAAAAAAAGTTTCTCCTAAATCAAGAACGTAAATATATTTTACGTTATAGACCTATTATCCTCCATTTATCTTTTCAATCTATTTTTAGTTCATCGCAGACAATCATAATATTTTTTTTTGCTACAAATATACAACTATTTTTTGGTATAAATATACAAATGAACCATAATAAGTATCCAATGGAAGCCATAACAGTTTAAGGGATTTCGGGAAGACAGGCTTAATCTCGATAATGATTTTTTCGGCTTTCAAACGCCATATCGGCTTTAAAACTAACAACTCAGTGTTCACACTGTTTATAAGTTTTAACCAAAATGAGAAATCAATAATTAAATTGAGAATTTTTTTTTATGTGACATTCAGTAAGATAAACTTTCTACTTTGCTAGTTATTTTTAAAATTCGAAATCTTACTAGAAGTGAATACAATTTGAATACAATACAATACAAGTGACTTTTTTTTCTGATAAATATATTTTTGGGACCATCGTTACACAGATCGATATCAAGATTATTAATCGATTATTTGACCTTTGGGCGATGACGCGATGCAAAGATTAACTTGGCAATTTGTTTCAAGGCTCCAGGCTGTAGTGATTGCTTGGTTTTGGGATGTAGCCTTCTCTAATAGAGCTGATTTATTTATCCATCATGTTCAATTTACATCTTGTTTTTATCTTGATCTTTTATCACATTAATTGTTTCTTTGATAATGCCATTTAACTTGTTTTTTTCTTTTATTATTATATCCACGTGCTGTTGTCGAGATAAATTTATTTTTATTTTATATTATGGCTTTTTTCATTAAGACTCTCATTTGTTTTGATTAAGTCATGTAGATAAAGATAAACGAGACTATTACCTAAGATAAATTAATTCATTAAGAGAAAAATGATAAACTGTTATGATTCATTAAAATATATAACCAACCTACGGTTTAATGGCATTACATTAACCCCGGTTCAATTTAGGTGAAAAATATTTTTATAAGATACATGTAAGATTAGTTAAAAAAAAAACATTAAAGACTACCACGATCCTGAATGATGGTCATAAAACCTGGAAAGATTAAAATAATTTTCAAAAAACCTGAAAATGCGGAGGTAAGTAAAAAAGAACAGAACAGGATTTTAGATAAATCTTTTTTGAAATTAGGGTTGTAAAAAAAAAATGGAAATATTTTTTGAAAATCAAAATTTTTACTTGTTGACTTCTGTTGTTTTGTCTAACCCAATATCAAAAGAGTTGGTCTTTATTATTTCATGTACCATAGGAAAATTATATTCTCTTTCAAATTTTATATATTTATTTATTTTCTTATCCTTAATCGCCTTTTTGATTACATTACTATTATGATGAGAGATTTTAAACAAACATTCATTGTCTAATATTTCTGTATTAATAATACCTGTCTTTTTTAAATAAAAACCATTTTTGATTCTTGTCTTTTTATTATTTTTATCGGGTTAGCAATTAATCTTATTATAGATTACGACTTTGCTTTCCTCTCTGCCTTTTACCAGCAAATGTGATTTTTAGATTAAAATTATTACAAATTAACTATTCACTAGTATTGACAGAAAATTAAAGATAAAATAATAATACAATGAAATAAAATAAATAATAAAAATAAAATAAAGTAATAACATCCGTTTGTTTTTTGCTATTTATAAGCGTTAAACCCAGGTTATCAACTCATACGATCATAAAGTAATATTTATGAGATTAAATCTCTAAATACTTTCATGAATTCTCAGTTTATAAAACATTGGGCATTTGTTGTAAGTATTTTTGATATTTAATAGAATTTGAACCATTTTGGTGGACCTTTGAATCTATAATTAAAGTTCTAATTAGTAAAGAAAATTTTTTTTTTTTTTTTTAATATTTGTTTATTTAGAAATATCACATTCTGTCACATCAAGGACATTTGTAATAGTGTTCAGAGAACACACTCACACTCTATTTACAATAAATAAAAAAAAAAATAATAATAATACAGAAACTTAATAATAATAAATACAATAAAATAAAATAAAAATAAATACAATAAAATAAAATAAAAATAAATACAATAAAATAAAATAAATGTATATAAACAAAAGAACTAACCTAATCATACACACTCGGGCTTGAGTGGAGGATCTGGCCATTGCCAAAACTCCAATAGATGCTTATTTACAGAAGGTCTCTGGGCCACTGCCGCTTCAACCTTCGAGGAGGATTGTAAGGATGGGTGGTGCTGGATAGAGATTGTGCAAGGGGATTTGGATGATAGGTAAGGTTCTGGTGAAATTTGGAGAATTTTTCTGGAATAAGGTCTAGGACAAATGGGATATTAAGGTCATGGTGTAGGGTTTTGTTATTTACATAGAACGGAGCATCAACTATTGTTCGAAGGACTTTAGATTGAAAGGATTGAATACGTTTGATGTTAGAAGCTTTTGCTGTCCCCCACAGTTCAAGTCCGTATGTCCATATAGGTTTCAGTATTGTCTTGTAGATAAGTAATTTGTTTTCAATAGAAAGTTTGGATTTTCTGTTTAGTAGTCTGTATAGCTGGCCGTATCGTCGGTTGAGTTCTTGTCTTTTGAGTCTAGTATGTGGGTTCCACGTTAGTCTTCGGTCTAAATGAAAACCAAGATACCGGACTGTGTCTGAGTAAGGAAGCTGGATGGAATTAAAGTGTACTGGTGGACAGGAGCTGCGTCGGAGTGTAAAGGTAATATGTTGGCATTTAGATTCATTAACTTTAATGCGCCAGTTATTACACCAGTGCTCAATCAAGGTGAGGTGGTTTTGGAGATTTAAGGATGCTATGTTGGGATCAGAGTTGGATGATAAGATTGCGGTGTCGTCAGCGAATGTTGCAAGAAAAGTATCGGGATGAACAGGGATGTCAGCAGTAAAGAGGATGTAAAGCACGGGACCCAAGACGCTGCCTTGGGGAACACCGGCTTTAACGGAGTAGATATTGGAAAATTCTGTTCCACAGCGAACTCGGAAGGAGCGGTCAGAGAGGTAGGATCGGAGGACTAGGTACAAGGACTGAGGTAAATGGATTTTAAGCTTGAAGAGCAGTCCGGAGTGCCATACCCGGTCAAATGCCTGTGCAATGTCCAGAAATGCACCCGAACAGTATTCCTTGTTTTCTAGAGCTGAGGAAATATGATCAACAACTCGGAGTCCTTGTTGAACAGTAGAATGTTGGGAGCGAAAACCAAACTGATGGGAAGGAATATTTTGGGATTCTATAATGGGTAGGATTCGTTTCAACAGGATCTTTTCAAAAATTTTTGAAAGGATTGGGAGTAGGCTAATTGGTCTATAGGATGTTGAGATATTGGGAGGTTTGCCTGGTTTTGGGAAAAGGATAATAGTGGAGTGTTTCCATAGCAGAGGGAAGTAGGTGGTGCGTAGGATACAATTGTAGATATATGTAAGGAATATGACTGCTTTGGATGGAAGTTGTCGAAGGATTTGAGCGGTAAGGAGATCATGTCCAGGAGCTTTACGGGGGATTAGTTTTTTTAATTGAAATTTCACTTCGGAAGGATGAATAGCTTTTGGGGGCAAGGAAAGTGGGATTGGTGATGTAAGGAGTTCTTCTACTGTTATGGTGTGGGCAGGATGGGATTCCGGATGTGATATAAATGTATTGGATAGGTGAATGGCGAACTCCTCAGCCTTATCTTCGTCAGATGCTGCCCAGGAGCCATCATCTCGTCGGAGGGGATGGGAAATGCGGTGAGGATTTAGGATTTTGGTTGTGGTTTTCCAAAGGGAATTGTCGCGAGAAGAGAGGGAGGATAGGTAGGAGTTGAAGGAATGTGATCTGAAGGTGGCTAATTCCAGTTTTAATTTTTTGCAGTAATAATTATAGGAGCAGCGGTCGGCAGGATGTCGGGTACGTTGCCACAATAATCTGGCACGGCGTTTGGTGTGGATTAGGTCAAGGAGGTGTTGGGGTAGAATGGTCTTTTTAGGAATTCTGGAGGAGTCTTTAGGGAAGGAGGCAGTCCAGGCGGCTTGTTGGATTGTGGTAGTAAAGGAATTTACGGCACTATCAAGGTCATCGGGAGTTTTGAGGGATATGTTGAGATCAATATTATCGGAGATTATTTGGCGGAAAAGGTCCCAGTTTACTGGGCCCCTAATGAATGACGGTGGAGAAGGTTTGGGAACAGGTTCAAGTGAAACATTAAGGATTAGAGGACTATGGTCAGAGGAAAGTTCATTTAGACGTGTAATGGAACAATTGAGGGGACTTAAGCCGCTGTGGATAAAGAAATCAAGAAGATCAGGATTACGGTTGGGAGCTGTGGGCCAGTAGGTAGGAGAGGTGGGGGAAAGGAGGTGAAAACGTTGGGAATTGAGTGCAGACAGCAGGGTTCGGCCACGAGAATTCGTGGTTCTGGAACCCCATTGTTGGTGCTTGGCATTTAGGTCTGCACCCAAGATGAAGTGATGTCCTAAGGAGTCGAGGAGAGAACTGAATTGGGCATTGGATATGGATCGGTTAGGAGGGCAATACGCTGATGCAAGAGTGACCGGAAAGGAGAAGGTTTTTATCACGATAGCGGTGGACTGTAGGAAATCATGTATTGGTAATGGGAGTACGTGATGGGAGAGGGATTGGTGTACAATTACAGCAGTACCGGCATGTGCTTTTCCGTCAGGGTGGTCAGTACGATATGTCAGGTATTGTGGTATATTGAAGTGCTGTTTAGTGGTTAGTCGAGTTTCAGTAATTAGTGCCACATCAATGTTCTTGTCAAGTAGTAAAGTAGATAGTTCGTCTGTATGATTTCTAACACCATTCGCATTCCAAAGGAGAATGGATATGGGTTTAGGGATGTGAGTCATTTAAGGATTTTTCAGAGGAGGGATGAGGTGAGATACGAGATTCGTGAGGAGTGATATGAGTGGAGTAACAAGGGATTTGAAATCGGTGAGGAAAGATGCTAACAAACTTGTGAGATCTGTTGCATTTGAAGGAGGAGGAATATGAGGAATTTGTTGTTGGTGGTTAGGTATATTAGGATGAAGAGGATTTTGAGGTTGGGTTTGAGGTTGTTGTGGCAGGGCTTGACATTTATCGGTTAAAGTCTTACCTCTAAGTAGTTGGGAGAATGATACATCATTGTTTACAATTCTGGAAGGCTCTCTCTCTCTTCTTGTTCTTAGTGCTTCATCTTGAATCCGGTTTTTCTGGTGTCTGGTTTTGAGATTCTTGTAAATTTGGCAGCCTTTGTAGTTGGCCGGGTGTCCCTCCAAGCATAGGGCACATACTGCTGGATCTTGTATAGGTTTGGTGCACTCTACAGATTTGTGCTGTTCACCGCACTTCACGCAACGCGGCAGATGGTGGCAATATGTCTTCGTGTGGCCATAGGTCTGACAATTATGGCACTGCACGATGTCTCTCTTGGGATATGGCTTCTCAACTTTCACCATTGTGTAGTATATTCTTGTGATATCATATATTTTTTCGATACCTGGTGATGGCTCCAAGTCCACGAAAAACAATGGTAGTGGGATCCTATTTCGTAATCCTGGCTGCTCCCTGTCCTCCTTCAAAACGTTTGTTACCTGGCGTACATTGAAACCAAGCGTCGTTAGTTCTTCTTTAATAACTTCAGTGGGGGTTGAGGAATGTAAATTTCTTATCACTACTCGTAAAGCTCTTTCCTGCCTCAGCTGGTAAGTGTGAAAATTCGCATTTGTTTCTGATAAGTACTTCACTATTTTTCGGTAGGCTTCTGCAGAATCAGGTGTTATTTTGGTGTCATTGGTCCTGTTAAGGCATGAATAACTGCCAGAGCAGATTTTATTTAGTTGGGTGCAGAACATCTGGAAATTTTTTATATTTTTCACAAATATCGGAGGAGGCTTTGGTTCTCTGGGTATTGCTGCAGACTCCATTACTTCTCTGTCATTTTGAAGCACTTGGTAGGGGTTTGGAGTAAAGAAAGGTGATTCTTCAATCGTTTCTTGTGCAGACGTACCTGGTTGGGGCTGAGGTTCTGGTTCCGAAGTGTTCATTTTGGTCACTGGAGGTATTTCTCGTAGGCAGCGACGAGTCCTTTGTTTGGCTGGTGAGCTAACTCCGTCTGACCGAGACCTCTTGGGCACCTTACTGGCCATCACTTGCTGATCATACCGCATATCATAAGAGAAAAATAAATAAATAAATAAAAAAAAAGATGCCAACAGTAAATATCAACTGCTCTGATATACACTTAACTGTATCACGTGAATAATCAGAGAGATTCCGCTATAAAATTGGTAAAAACTGAGAGAGGAGTTGAGGAGACAACCTTCTCATCAGCTGATCCACTGCCTTCCGTGTAAAGAAAATTAAGTGAAAGTTAAGCCCTATCAAAAATGTACTTAATGGCTTTGCAATAAATCAACCATACATTTTTTTTTTTTTTGTTAAAACGATTGAAAAGTAAACCAGTAACACCTGAAGGAAATTGAAACGCCGAGGAATACCTTGTATATTAAAATCTAGAGATAATGATTTCTGGAATGTTAAAAACTGTGTCAGGGCGAAAATTGCTATTTTCTTGTTGATAAAAATCTATATAACAACTTATTAATTACTAGCCGATATTGATCACATTTTGATTACTATTATTTATCGTTTTTTTAATTATGAATGATTTCTTCCACAATCTTTTTTACTCGTTATTTACGTAAAATAATATAATTAATAATCAATGGCTTAGTTATATTTTTTCTGAAGTTAAATGTAAAATTTCGAAATGTAATTCAGGATAGTTTTTGGAGAATTTTCAACATTTAAATATGGCATTAACTATCGGTCATTGTTAATGCATTGATACTTGATATTTCATCCAATAAATATTTTATAATGAATATATATATATATATATATATATATATATATATATATATATATATATATATATATATATATATATATATATATATTTGTTTTCATGAGGAATAATTAAAAATACAACAGTTACCGTTTTATCATTTAATGAATCATACAATCGTTGTTTAGAAGTATATAATTTATAATAAAAATTGATTCTTTTTTTCGTAATCAAGGCTTATGTAATTTTTTTGTAAGGCCTTTTTAAGTTATTTGTGTTATGTATTATTTGTTTCTATTATGTGATATGATACATTGCACTATTGTGTAATATTCACGGTAACTAGGTCTGTTTAAATTTTTTATGGTTGTGGCAAAATTAAATAAAAATCCTTTTTTTTTTGCACTTTAAAACAAGTGTACTAAAAATCAACACAAATAAAAATAACTTGGACTAAAAAAAAATAGGTGTATATAAAACTGAAAAACGTTATATTTTGAGCAATAGCCATCAGCGACAAGTCCATTCTTTTGTCTGTAACTGGAGAAAAGTAAACAATTTTTTTGAAAATGTTCCAGCAATGTTTGTCCGGGCCGAAGGTCTATTGTTCTTTCGCAAACATTCAATCTGATTAGCAAGTGAACTTCAAGGCTGTACAAACCCAGTTCCCAAGCGATTTAAATTCGCAGCAATGAATCGATTTAAAAAAAAAAATTAGTTCTACTGAATTAAATTATAGTTAGATATTGAAATATAAGTTATCAATAAGTGTAAACTATATATATATTTCATAACTCCAATAATACCATAACTATATTTGAACGGAACTATATGCCATTGTTAACATAATAATATACAGTGAAAAAACATCAGACATTTTTTCTGATATATTTTTTCTGACATATTCTGACAGACACAGCGACTGCATGTAAACACCTAAAATTAATCTATCAAAATAAGTCACTGACACACATTTCCTTTAAAATCATATCACTAATATATAATGCCAGCAACAACTACGTTTTCCATGGGTGCCGGAACACGTTGGAATATCAGGAAATGAAATGACATATAAAACGACAAATCAAAACCAACTACATCGAATAAATGCTAAGATTCCTTTACTGGATTTGATAAGAGTAGTGAGGGGGAAAATAATGAAAGACTGGCAGCATTTCTACAACTGGGAATGTGCCTCGAAGGGTAAGGACCATCATGCAGTTCAACAGAAGATAGCACTGGTTCCATGGTTTGCGACTCTTAAATCTCATATCGACCGCTCCAGCTTAGTAAAGCTAACCAGGCTTAGGATAAATCATGGTAGAACTAATAAATATCTACATCTAATGGGTCTAAGAGTGGTCACTGTCAAACATGCCGATGCTTGGGGGATCCAAGACACATTGCCTTCAAGTGCAAAAGATTCGAGAAGCGAAGAAGAATTAGTTTAGGATCGCAAACTAGGGATGATGGCGCTAACTATCTTCGGTCGATGAATAAAGATAACGCCCGTGACTTGAATAGAGTTTTTGTATGATATAAATCAGTTATATAATAAAAGTGGCCTCTTATTTTCATTTAATTATTATATTCTCATTTAAGTTCTATATAAGTTACATTCAATATTAATTTACAATCAGTGATCATCTATCTAGAAATATTCAATAAATACCCAGTGTGATTTCATCTTACTATAAATAACAATTAATATATTTTTATGGCAAAATGTAACTTGCTTTTAGAAGTCTTAAAGTCAAAAAAATAAAAAAATAAAAACCTATATTTGAATGATTTATGACAATTGACAATTGTATTGAACCCTTTTTCTATAACTATGTTATAATCGCATACTGGGCAAGGACCAAAGTGTGATCTTGGCTTTGTTTTCTTTTCTGCGCTGATGACGCTTAATCTATTTTATAATTCATTTTATTATTTACCTGCATTTTAGAGATATGAGATATGTGTGATTGGAATTTTCCTATTATAAACTAACATCGATTATCTGTCTATTGGTGAGTTACTCATTAACTTGATTTTTGTATTTATTAATTTATATGGTGGTACATACAAGCGTATTATTACTTAATGAACATCGTTTAATGGAACTACAGTCTGCTGCCACAGTTTTAATATAAACACAATTAATCTTTCGACTGTTCAAAAGCATTTGATTTTGTGTCTCACGGCATCCTCTGCCAGAAGCTAATTGTCGTTGAATGTCCAGAACAGCTCTATAGTATCATACAGTCGTTCTTAACAAATCCCGCACTATTCCTCTCACCGGCGGTGTGCCTCAGGGAGCTGTTCTTTCACCTCTACTGTTTTCTATTTATACAGTGGACATAAAAGATCATAATTATAAACTTGATACCATCACCGCGATCGCCGATAGCCGTTTACAGTGCAAGTCTAAATCCGACCGAACAAGTAGCTCATGCAGAATCTATATGCCAAAAAATTGTACAGAAGTTGGAATTCTTAAATATAAAAGTAAATAGGTGAAAAACAGATTGCGTCGAATTCTGTTTTTAAAAATGAATGAAAATCAGATTACCAAAAATTTTGTAAAATTTTATCTTATCGGAAACACAATTTAGTCACCTTCTCAGTCCATCGGTTAAGTCGGTATTAAGCTTAATCGGCACATGAAACTGTCGGTTCACGTTTACAATAAGATAAGGTCTATAAGACTTAAAATTTACTTAAAATAATGAATAAAGAATAATATAAAGTAAGGCTGTGTTATTTCACCATATTTATTTTCTTTTTTACACTGGCTACGATTCGGCTTGGATGCCATTCTCAAGCCATTTGTAAGATTCAAATTCAAAATTAATTTAATACAAAACTGCATTTAACATGCTATGTCATCTTTAAAGTCATCTTTTGAAAATCAACATTGTATAAATTATAACCTTAATTGGGTTGAGTAACTATGTTAATTTACAAGTCAATTCAAGTAATTGAATAATAAGATTATTTATAAATAAAATTTCAAATATTAAGGCAACATCAATCAGACACCAGTTTCTAGTGAATTTTTCCATTCTTACTTGATTTAATAACGCTTCTTATTAAATGAAATGAAAATATTTTTATTATCCTTGGACTGTTGTCCCTTTAGAACAATGTATAAATAATGAGAAAAAGCCTGTGTGGCCATGCATCAAATTTAATATTTACAAAATAATATCTAATTAAATATAAAAATATAGGAAGAAAAATAATGTTATATGTGGCCCATAATTGGATTATAGTCTATGTAAGTGTGGCTGAGAGATTACATGTTTCATTAGAATTCCAATTTAGTAATGATATTTGCACCTGTAATGTTTAGTTCTTTTGTGTCTGCCTGATAATTACACACTGCATTTAAATGTTTAGTAATATGTGTAAATTGATTCTAAAACTTTACATTTATAGCTGTTTTTTTTCACTTCTTACTATTTCAGTATTATTGAAGTAAAAAGTATTTTTCTGTTGGGTATTGTGTGTTGAAAGTCCTGTACAAGTATTATATTTTTTTATATTTTAGAATTGCAATTACTTTTATGTTGATTAATTCTATTAAGTTCTGTTTTGTTTGCCCTATGTAACATGTATTATTCTTATTTTCACTGTTGCTATTTCTACTGTCCCAATCTATTTTTTATATGATGTCTGTTTTATCATCATCATCATTGTTTATTATATTTTTATTATTAGTGTAAATGTTTTGAATTTCATTTGTTGCTTTTCTACTGAACTTTAAATGTGATAAATCATATGTTATGGATGCCTTAGTTATTCGATCTGTGAGACTATTGATTTGTGTGAAGGAGGTAAAATTTTGAGTTTATGTGTTGGGATTCTGCATTATTTATTTCACAAACTTCAACACTATTGTTGGATGATGCTTCATTATGGTTTATCGGTTTAAAAGAACGGTTATTTAAGATATTTTTACTGTTAAATTTTTGGTTCTTTCTGGTTATGTTTGTTTTCTAAGTTATTAAGCTATTTCTTTTGATATTGATGACTATGGATATGCACTTCATGCTTTTTATGTGATCATTTTATCCATAAATCATTTATAGTTTTTTCTGGATACCAATTTTTAATTAATATTCTATAAACAATTATGTGTTTTTTACTCGTTAACTTTATAGCTCTATCTATTAAATTTCTTACTACAATCTGGCACGAGGGCTGGTTGCTGTAATAATTCAACTATATATTGCAGGCATCCTCTCTCTGGTTTGATTTTTATGTATGTTGATGTCTAAAAATCTGGTTTAATCATTTTCTTCTATTTCTTTAGAAAATTTTAAATTAGATACATGTCACTTTTCCCCAGTATCATCAATTTATCATTTATGTATTTAATAACTATTGGCATTTAATTTTTGTATTTATCCATTGCTCTATCCAAAACTTGATTCATCATTAAGCCTGCCAGATTTGTGCTCATGGATGATCCCATAGGAATGCCGTTAATCATTTAATAGAATTCCTGTTTATATATGAAGAAATTGTTCTTACTACACAGCTTGACACCTTCTTTATATAATTTAAGATTTTTAATTTTGGTGTATGGTTCTATTTTATCCCAGTTTCTTTCTATTATTTTTGTTACCTCTTTCATATTAATGTTTGTGAATAAACTGTCCACACCAAAACTAACCAAGTAATATTTGCTCTCCATTTTTATAAGATTAATTTTACTTCTGTTGAGTTTTTAACAGCATAATTATTGTTGGACTTCAGGTTGTTGAGTGTGGGATTAAGGTATTTGGCTAATTTTTCTTTAACTCTATTGATATTACTAATAGTAGGCCTCAGTGGAGCACCACTAGAGAAGGCTAATATCATCGGTACCATGCATCTCATAATACAATGCATCTCATCTCTTCCCTTCCTTACTCTCCACTACTCACCCACAATAAGCACTCTATCCATTTTTCCCAACAGTCAAAAATTTAGGAGTTATCTTTGATCAGAACCTTTCCTCACTGATGAATAACCATATTTCTCAGATAACCCAAAAATCCATAACTGCCCTTAAACAAATTCTAAGATTGCATGATTCTATTTCTCAAAAAAACAGACAGCTCCTTGTAACCTCTATCATTTTCTACCACATCGGCTGCGGTTGCTTGGTGCATGGGGAGCTTTATGAAAGACTGGAGTTGGAATTGAAGAGATTTATGAAATTCCTTTTAAATTCCTTCTTGGTGTTTTCCTTTTCCAGATCCTGAGAACCAAAAATCCTTCCTACATCATGGAACTCCTCACTTTACGCTCCTCTATCCATTCTCTTAATACCAGACCTCAACTTATTTATTTATATATCCGTTCTCATAAAACTACATCGTTCAGCAAATCCTTCATCATTCGTTCTACCTCCTTCTGGAATTCTTTACCTATCACCATAAGGTAATCTTCATCCTTCAAACAACTCTTACTCCACCACATACTTATAAAATACTTATTCTGTATTTACAACTGCTCACTCACAATTAATTGACATGTTTCACTTGATTTTATTTACTTTTTCTCAGTATACATGTTAACCACATAAAATGTACTAGTGTTACTTTGTTTACTGTATTCTTAAAGTATGATTGCAATATCAATTGAAATCAACATTCGAATGATAAGAACCTCTTTGTATTTTGTCATGCCAGATTAATGAACCAATGTTTTGTATCATGTTATTAGTATTCTTGAGAGACTTTAGTCCCAGAATAAAATTATTTTTTTATTTTCATTCATTTCATTTCACGTTTATGTAACTTTACGACCCCTTGTACCCTTAAGATAATATGGATGGGGTTAATTAATTTAATTTAATTTACTTTTTTTTTTAAAGTTCTTTTTTATTAATTTATCAATATAATGCTCTATAGCTTTATATATGTTGTTATAGGGGCCATACCAAATTTCCTTATATATTAGATCATTCTCAAATAAATTTTTCATTTTTTTATCATAATAAGAATGTTCCAGGATTTCTGATTTTTTTAAATTTTTATCAGACTTAATGATGTTCAGTTCTGTATAATTAAAAAAAAAATAGTAATAATCAAATCCTTATTAACCTTACTGTGTAGTTTAAGTATTATATTATATCTGAATTGTTCCTGTGGGTGTTGATTCTTTTTTTGTCTAAAAATTACTGATATATTTATTTATTTCATTGTGTAGGCATGATTTATGATTTTCTGTAATTAAAATGTCATTCACTATTACCTTGGTATCGTACAATATACTAATGATTTCTTTACTCCTGTTGTTGTGTATTGAATTAAAATTCTCTCCTAAGGCCAATAAATTAGTTATGTCATTTGGTATGTCTGTCTAGCTTAACTTAACCACTCTGTTGCTTTTGTGCATGTCCTAATAATTATTCATAATACTCCCATCTCTATGAACAGCATTATCGATGTAAATTCTATTTATACTATAGAAATCGAATGATAATTTCTGCTTTGTGTTATTTAAATAAAATGGTTTCATGAATTGTGGTATTGTAAGTACCTTTTATTTTGTTGTTAATCCTGTCATTGTGGTAAGAATAAACATTGTTTACATGTTCTTCTAAATGATTTTTAATGAGCTCTGTCAATATTATCTCAGCTAATTTAAATCAGGATAATATTTAAAAAATATATATATCCTGTCCATTTCATTTCTGGTTTGGTATTGAAAATAGTATCCTAGCCAAAATGTAGCCAGTGTAAAAAAGAAAATAAATAAGGTGAAATAATATAGCCTTACTTTATATTATTCTTAATTTATTATATTTAATCATTTTTAATATCAGTTCTCAATGTGGAATGGTTAATAATTTCAAATAAGAAAAAAAATGAAGGTACTTTAGAGGAAGGAATTTTGAAAGTTAGTCATTTAAACACTGTTATAGAACATCAATAAGAATGATGCCTACATTATAATAAAAATCGCTTAATTTTACATTGTTATAATGAATTTAATCAAAATCTTAAATATGCGTTTTCAGTTTCGTACGGATTTTCGTTTTTGAGCGGGAATGTTCTCACCCATAGACCATTTTGTGGGACTTGGTTATTTGGACCTAGTCGACCTGAAAACATGTATTTCCAACGTGGACGTAAGATATTTGATACTAATACTGAAAATGTTAATACATCAAAAATGGAACTAATAATTTTATCTCTATTTATTATAAATCGCTCGACCCACTATTCCTATCTTTAAAAAAAAAATATTTGAATTGAAAAATAATGCTCCGGTCTGAAATAGTCATGCAAAGGAAATTGAGGAATAACAATATTTAAGGCTGTATTGAGGTTACATCAAGCGTCTAATCGAATCTAAAAGCGGAATGAACTGCAAAGCCATCGATTATTAAATCGCTGAATATAGAAACGCACTGAATTACATCCGTGGTTCCAGCTTAGCTCTCCTAGGTTTACAGCTCGCCAATATCATTTACCTTGTTAATATTATAAGCATTCTAATTGCAATATATTAAATCCAAAATTTTGAATTTTCTGATTTAAAATTTCTCTATTATATAAATTGTTTTTAGTGACTTTCATATTTTATTTTATTTTAGTATTAGGAGAGTAGAAGATTACAGGAGCTCTGCTATTAGCTCTACAATCAGCACTAGTTATACAGATGTTCATTTAATTACATATTTGTTCAGCTTCTGTGACCTCCTAGTATCGTAATGGAAGAATTTGCTACAATATCGTAACCTCCCTTTAGTATAAATTACAAAACCGAATAACATAACTTTATATATTTTATTTATTCTCATTAAACATCTGAAGTAAATACTAAATTATAAATGCTGTTTAATTTAAAGAAGAATCGATAAGATGTAAATATATATATATATATATATATATATATATATATATATATATATATATATATATATATATATATATATATATAATAACAACATTCTTATTAATAATACCTCGTTTACTAACTTTTATTAAGTTATTTGTATTTAATCTAACATATTTATATACGATACGGTTATATATACAACTGTATATTTCAGTTATCCAGACAATAAATTATGGATTTCATAAAAGAATTCACCTGAAAACATATTTCTAAAAATTATTAAGAATGTCATGCATTATGAATTTAAAATTTATAACTCACAGCTGAAGTTACTATTGTTGTCTTCTTTCTTGAAGTCACTATCCGCCGAATCCGGATTTAAATAATAAACTTATTCAACGTTTCATAAGCTTAACAAATTAACCATATGGCGTTTAAAACACTTTCCAGATATTTTAAATAAAATAAACCGGTATAGATCAAATCTCGACTAATTAACACAGGTAGAAGTTGTGCACTGTTAAGCTGTGACTAATGCCAACATGATCAGTACAATGCTGCAATCTGATTGACTGAGGTTTACCGGCAATATTGACCTAAAACAGTTAGAGTTATATCAGGTGTTTTATTATTATTAATATAATTATTTATTGAAGTTGCTCACTTAAAAACACTTCATATACATATATTATTTTTTCAGTGTTATTGATAAAACAAAATATTTACACATATCATATCATATTATCTAACATTAAAATTTAAAAATAAAAAAATCTGTCCAAATGAATTTTATAAAATATATTAATCCGAGGTCCTACTCACTGAAACCACCGACTCATATTAACGATGGAATTGCTGAGCCATCGGTGATTCAAGCGATGGAAGAAAAAGCTTGCCGATCCCATCGATGAGTTGGAAGAACTACATATATATATATATAATTTATTAATGTTCCTATGAATATTTATAACTACTTATGGGCATTTATGATTAATAAAATAAAAATCTTTCTAACTGAACATATAGATCGAATATGAAAACAACATGCCAATCCCTTCCCTAAATCTAATATCCTTACAGCTCCCAGCTCAGCAATCTAATTACCTATGAAGATGTTTACACTCTTCGATATGGCCACATTAGACACTTCCCCTGTCTCTAATGTAATTCCAGTCAGTCTTGTGCTGGTTTTGGTTCGGTTAACATCTCACTAGTTCAGTTATTATTTTCAAAATATTTCAACAGAGTTAGGAATATTTAAATATGAGATGTGTGATTCGCTCGATTCTGGTACAAAATTTTTGAAATTTGTGTTTCGTTGTGGTAAAATATAAGTGATGCTAAATGGATATAGCTGCATTGGTTGTTTTTGATCACAATATTTAATGTATGTATATATATTTATATAAATTCAACAGAAGCAATACTCATTAAAATATTCGTTTAAGGTATAGAAATTAATCATTTATTATTGTAAATTGGTAATTTTTATTGTTTTAATTTAGGATTTTTTGTTGAAAATTGCAGAGCTAACTCATTTTATTAATAATTTATTTTTATTATCTATTTATTGTTATTAGATTCACTAATAAACATCTTAAATTTTATTTGATACTATCAATTTTTAACTTTTATAAATCAAAATGTTAAAAAATAAAATATGTCCTATATCGTCAAATATTAAGTATACAGATATTTAAAAGAAATCAATTCAAACTATGATTTTATTGGAATTATTTTAATTAATTTAATTATATTTTCAAACTTGGTATTAAATTATATTAAAACCACATAATCGTTAAATATTTTTTAGCAAATATCAAAATAACGATTATGATTTTTATCACGAAAAATTATTTAGATATTCTTTTATAATTCGTTAATACATTATAACATTTGACAAGCTATTTATATAAGTAATATTTAACATTGCAGACGGGTTTACACTAAGGTGATTAAGTTCCTGTTTTAGAGAAATACCAAGGTTGGGGTGGGAAAAAGGGAAACAATTTTTATCAAGCAATACCTAATGTGATAACAGCTTAATCTTTTTTTTATAATAAAAGTAAAATATACATAAAACGAGAACTTATAATATTTTCTATATATTTGGGCGAAAGGGGTATTTAAGTTCTTTCTCAGGGAAAAAAGGGAATATCTCACTGACCAAAAGGGAAATAAAACAATAAATAGGGTGGATACGCTAATTGCAGCTAAAGATACAAAATAATAGAACCATTCAATACCTTTAAATTAACTCTAATATTCCTTACTTTCATAACTTATAACTATTTTCATGACACATAATTTTAATAAAATATTAAAAGCCAAATTTAATTATAACTAAAGCAATTATGAGAAATAAACTTCATATAATAACTAAAATATCTTTAAACTATTTAAATAATAATATATTCTCATAACATAAGCAAGTATTGATGCTTCAATTATATCAATTAAATTGTATTGTAAAAATTTATATTTCTATCATTCAAGTTACTCATTTAATTATATAAATGAGTAACTTTAATAAATAATAACACTAGTAATAATAAAAACCTGTTAAAAATGTTGAAACTGACCATCGTTGTAGACCGTGTCGACATATTTGCAGTATTTCTCTAAGGCCAGAATTGGCGCTAACTATCGGCCAATCATATTGCAGCATTTTTCTAATCATGTTGGCATTGTCACAGCTGAACAGGGCACAGTGCAACTTCGGTCTCCATATTAATTTAGTTTAACTTTGGCGCCATTCGGTGTGTGCCGGTTTATTTTACTGTAAATGTGTGAATAGTGTTATAAATATGATAAAATTCATTAGTTTAAGTTAATTAAACATTAAATTAGTTTATAATTTATTATTAGTGTAATTCAAGAAAGAAGGTATCATTAGACCTTCAACTGTGAGTTATTAATTTTTGATTTGTAGTGCATGGTATTTCTTAATAGATTTCAAAATGATTATATGATTTTAATTCCTCATAACTGTTTTATATTAGTTTGTATCTATAAATCATTTGTTATATAAGTAATGTTTGAAATAACTTAATATGATATTGTTAATATTCTTATTGCATAATACGTTTATCTTCATTTTACACTTAATCGATTCTTTTTCTAATAATACAGCATTTATAAATCTGTTCAGATATTTGTTATGATTAAAGAGAACAAAAATTCGCTTTTTATTTTATTTTTATCATATTATGTTGAAAATATGTTGGTGCTAGTTCACAAATATTTCAAATGGACGGGCGTATCCAAGATCACTTCGATCACACTTTTTTTCTGGAATGCTGAAATTAGTGGTTTCTCCGAAGGCGCATGAACTCTACAATTATAATTAGTACTGATTCATATAGGTATAATTTTCACTTCAAATATAGTGTATGAAACGCTGAAAAACTGTATTCGACGATTCATAAACAAGTGTGACCGGAGTGATTTTGAACCATGCATAACCCGTGCGGTGCTCATCTAAATAAATATCCTGAATTATACATCAAGTTGAGGTTATAATGTCTGCCGATGATCGAATTTAAAAATAAATATAATTGTATGTTAACTAAGCAAGTAAAATATTTTAAAGTAAATTACTTGCGTGAAGTTGGCGGCTTCTTAATTTAACTGCCAATTCGGGTGGCTGTGCATTTTTCATTTAATCATGTTAATATACCATTTATTATTTTACAAGTAGTAAATCTTTTCCTTTAGAAAAACATTTGAAATTCTTTACTTACTTTAGATATATATTTCAACATTAAAAACTAAAACTTATTTAATACGGTAGGTTTTTTATTTTTAGTCTACAAATCAAAATGTTAGCTCTTATGATTCTTCATAAAATGTTTTTTAATAATGATAAACAATCTTATTTAGGTTATTCATATTTTTTGTGAGATTTTTTAGTAATTATTATATTTAATCTCACATCAAAACCGTTTTTAATCTCACAACCTTTTTATTTTACATTGAAAAATTATTTTTTAACGTTTCGCCTCCAAGAGACATTTTCAATTTTTTTTCACCTTTTTTAAAAAACAAAAACTTAGTTCTATAAAAAAATTATTTCTAAAAAAAAAATCTTATAATATATATGTATATAGAATACTACTCTATGGTAGTAAATGTTTTACTAATTATAAAATGTTTTGTTTCATTTTTTAATATATATTAAAAAAACGAATTTTTTTTTGTAATATATATTAAAAACAACAAAATGTTTTGCTGGATTTTAAAAAGTATAAGTTAACAACTAGGAATGGCTACATACTTTAAGAAGACATCAACATCATAGTGTAAATTTCCATGGTGATAAATATAGCCGTGTTTAAACATTGCTGCAATACCATGCGCAACATTAGCGTGTAATGTGGAATATTTGCTATTTGCTCCGTTTGGCTACTCTAAGATGGTGGGCTGTTTCGAGCGTGTAAACGGAGTATTTTGTCTTTGCTCCGTTTAGCTACTCAAGATCACATAAAGCATATTGTATTGTTAATGAAAATTACTGGAAAGTACCGACCTATAACCAACCCATAGTATGATTGTTTTACCCGCCATTTAAAGAATTATTGTTCTCAATTATATTTAATATTCAATTATACATATTGGTTAAGTTAATTAGTTCATATATAATTAATTCATCTCATAAATCAGATCAACCTTTAATTTATCAGATCAACCGTTAATTTATTTTTACTTTCACTTACATACGTATGATATATACGATAAGGGGCAGTATCCAGGATCCATAGTGCTATCTGCCAGGCTAGAAATGAGACAGAAAAAACTCTTGAACTGTATCCTAAGATACATCTTCGTGGTCCCCAGGCGTTCTTATGTTTCATTCTGGTACACTTAGTTGAAGTGGTTTTATCATACTTCCCGATGACAATTCCTCCTTGGTGTTTTCCTTTTTCAGGTGCTCAGAACCAAAAACCCTCCCAACATTCTGGAACGCCTTACTCTACGTTCCTCTATCCATTCTCTTAATACCAGGTCTCAACCTATAGATTTATATATTCCCTCCCATAAAATTACTTTCTTCAGCAAATCCTTCATCATTCGTGCTGCCTCCTTTTGGAACTCTCTTTCTACCTCAATCCTCGTCCACAAATTCCTTCAAACAACTCCTCTTACACCACCTACTTCCCATTCAACTTATGTAAAATGTAAAATTATTTGCATCTGTATACTGTTTAATTCAATGAACTGCACAATTGCAATAACAGTCAACAGTTAATTAATTTGTATTTTGTATTCTTCTAAGCCAGACTAAGACGCATAAATTTGTAACTCTGTTATTATTCTTAAGGGACTTAATAAGTCCCAAAATAAAACTATTTTTCCATTTCAGTTCAAAAAAATAGTTTCTTACTAAATTACTTCTACCAAATAATATGTAACAATAAAATAACAAATATTATTTATGGTAATGTGATCCTCGAGGAAGACGAGACAGGAATTCGAAAGCCAACGAAGCGACGTCTATCGAGTAAGACCGGTGGAACTGGTTTGGATGAGCGGAAATATCGATGTCTGACTGTACTTAACATCGATAACTGCTATAAATATCAGCCAGGAACAGGTTCCACATCTGGGACTGTAATGATAGCTTTCGTATCTCATGTTACCGAGATATCTTGGATATCTTTTTCGATT
Organism: Nezara viridula; assembly: GCA_928085145.1. Lineage (NCBI taxonomy): Eukaryota > Metazoa > Arthropoda > Insecta > Hemiptera > Pentatomidae > Nezara > Nezara viridula. The sequence goes on along the minus strand of OV725080.1, from coordinate 21,672,153 downwards.
GGGCTAGTTATGAGACTGCACTAAGTAGTTTAGTCAGGTCTTGAGCTGATATAAAGGGTCTCCCATAAGTAGAGAGAAATATTTCAAAGATTCATAGCAGACATCATGATCTACGAAAAATTGCATATAAATATGTGCCCAATTTTCAGCAGAAAAGTAGGAAATTTAAGATTTGTGTTTTTTTTTTTAAGCGAGTCAGGCTTTTTCTTAAATAGGACGTAATAACATAAAAAAGATTTGATTTAATTTACACACTATTTGGCACCTTATAGAATAGAGGTTTGCTATAAACTCCAAAGCTTTCATATATTACAATAGTCATTATCAGTAAATAATTTGATGATTTTTCCCTTTGTGAAATCCCAACATTATCCACTTACAATTAATGTGACAACTTTTGACCTATCCGTAGCAAGGCAATGAAAATCTCATAATTTGGTGTTAGTAAACTTTACAAAACTTTGGAAAATAACAGTTTAATAACTAATAGTCCTACAATCCATAATCATTTATGGACAGTTAACTATTACTCAAAAATGTTGAAATTGGAGTTAGTCATTTTGTCAACTGAAAGCCTAAGAGACTGAAGTTGTGTGGTTTATAAAAGCAGATGCAGTAACGAGATTTTTATTAATTACCGTCGATATAAGAAATAGATTTTTTATAATTTTAATGGCCTTAATGATTTGTTATCTGTAAGCTTTAAGCTTCAACTCCGTTTAAAATGCTCTTCAAAAATTTTATAATAGCCCAGCATTGCCAAGAAATAATTGTTATTCAAAGTATAGCGGTAAGTGAAAGTTGTGTCCTGCGCGCACCAGATTTTTTTTTTTATCTTGTTGAATTTATTTTATAAATTTTCTCGAAATTATTCATTTTTTATTTTTTGATGTGTCACTTCTTCGATGCGTGGGACAAGAACTATACATATTTTGTACATATGTTATCTACACAAAGAACCATTTCATTAATTGATAGTACAATGTCTTCGGATCTTTTCTCTTCATCCGGGTCCTTTTGTTCTTCTTCCGTTTGACATCATCACCACCTAATTATTAACCATTGTCATTCTTTAAACAATGCTTCGATTCAATTTAATTTTTTGAGAAAGGAATATTTTTGCTTTCTCTCATGATATTTTTGAAAGTAGTACCATTTTTCTTAAAATAAAATAGAGTAAAATTTGTAATAGTGTCAGATATTTTATGTAAAATTATATCTTTAATGATTTTTTATTAAAGGAGAAGATTGATAAGTATTAAATTAAATAATTCTTAAGAAAAAAAGTATTTTTTTCTTTTTAATATTTTCATAAAATTAATAATTTGGTTAACAATAAAACTGCAATTAGGACTTACCAATTATTAATTGTTAAAGTTTTTAAGCTTGTAGTAAATAAGTAGTAGTAGGTACTAGTTTGTTGTTCACATTTTTTCATACAATATATTACTAAAACCATTTTATCTGTATTGTTTTTTATACATTTTTTATACATTTGTCCTACTGATTAACAAGTATGCGTTGTGTGCAGCAACCCAATATAACTGGTCAGCAAGCTTTTATCTTTTATATTTTATATGAAAATGACGTTTTTCTCTCCTTGTTTCTATTTATTCTTTATTATTAGTTTCTATAAAAAAATTTCTATTTATTACTATTTATCTGTCCGTCTATGGTATGATATTTCCTGAATCGGAGAGCTGATATTTAAACTTTATTAGAATACTTATTGGGAAAAAAAAAGTTGCAACAATATTATAACTGTTCAATTTTGCTGGATAATTCAATATTCTTTAAATATAAATATAATATTTTATTGTTTGTAATGTAGTTTTTAAGCTCTCCTATAGCCAACAATTCCGATTAACAATTTAACTATTACTTATTTCATATAATTTATTTATGTTTTATTCTTCATTTCATTTTTTAACTATTTCAATATATACATATATAGCAACAAGATATATATGTACTTATATTGTTTTAGTTAAAAACTGAAATGGAGGGTACGAAAAAAAAATTGTGGCAGTTTTTTTCTTTTCTAATAAGTATTCTAATAACGTTTAAATATTAGCTCTCCGATTCAGGAAATATCATACCCGTAGACGGAGAGATCAATCGTAATAAATAGAAAGACTTTTTACTAACTAATAATATGAAAAAAAAAACAAGCAGATAAAGTAGATTTAGTAATTTATTCTTCAAATACAGCATGAGAGCAATTAAGGATATTATACTTGATGGCACAAAAGCTATGAATAGTTCACTGTCTATAGTTAGGAATAGAGATTATGGACGTAAGCATATGAAAAAGTTCTAATTGCAGTTTTATTGTTAAACAAATTATCAATCATATGAAAATATTAAAAAAACTTAAATATATTTTTTCCTTAACAATTGTTTAATTTAATACGTATCAATCTCCCCCTTTCATAAGAAATCATTACAGATATAAGTTTACATAAAATATCTGACAATATTACATATTTCACTTTATTTTATTTTTGGAAAAATAGGTCTACTGTCAAAAATATCTTGAGGGAAAGTGAAAATATTTCTTTCTCAACAAATGAAGTAGTATGTTCAATACAATAAGGATTTATAAAGATTTAAGACCAGATTCCAAACCCGATTATTAAACTAAGCCCAGAAAGTTGGAAATGGTATTGGAAACGATACAAATTATTTAAAAAGTTTCGAAGTCTATACAAAAATTTGTTTTAAAAAGTTATTTGCCGGCATTAACCAGTTGGCATATCAATTTACATTAAATAGTTATTTATTGGATATTAGATTAAACGGAAAAAACTTTGAAAACTCATTTTTCATTATTCAGAATTTTATATTGGACTATTGTTTTATCCATTTTTTCTTATTTATCAGTTTTAGCTAACTGTGCATTTCTTTCTTCCTTGAATAAGTCATAGATACAGTATATTAGGAATCCTAGAGACTTAAAAATCATGGATGTAGGAGATAATGTTGAGATTGTATAGTTTTTTATGTTTTTCTTATTACGCGTGTATCTCTATAACTTTATTGCATCGTAGGATGTGCCGACAAATTCCTGTGAAACTTATTCTTTGGAATCTATCCATTTTATATCTATTATATCTATCCATATATCTATTCTATCTATCTATCCATTTTATATCCGATATTTGTTACCGGGCGCCACTTAATAAGAGGTTTTATAACAGAAGATTTTTCAATAAAATGAAATACCACTTCATTACAAAAATTTCATTTAAGCTTACTAAATGTTTTATTTGTTTTTAGTGACGATTTTTTCTTTGTTAATTTATTTAAATAATATCATTAATATCTTTTCAAGAATAATAATTCTTTAAATAAAGAATGCTATATTTTTTATAACTTATTTATTGAAAAATATTACAACTTTTCACAATTACAAGCATTTAGAACAATGTTTCGAGAGCACATCCACACTCTATAAAGAATAATAATTCTTTAACGAGCCAAAAAAATGCATAGGAGTTTTTTTTTGGGGAGGGGGAGGAGGGAGGAGCATTACAGACTTTGTAGATCTATTATCACCTTAACTGGTAGAAACGGCATTGGCCTCGAGATCTTAAATACGTCCTGGTAATGTCCAGCTTCTTCGGTCATAAGCGTACGTAGCTTTAGTGCCTTCTCTCAGTCCCCACTGGATTCCCATTCCGGTTATGCGGCTGAAAGAGAAGCGCTGGGATCTCTTAGAGTCTTGCCTTGTCCTCCACACGTGGAAGAAAGGACCAAACTCGGTGTTTCCTCGGCTGGCTTTAAATATTGTAAATAAGTATGAATGTGTTTTTATGGATTTTATATTTTTATTTATTTTTATATTATCTCAAATTTCATTTATTTTGTTTTTATTAAGCTTTTTATTCTTTCCCTTTGTTATAAATTTTCTATTTTTTTTTTGTTATTATATATATGGTGTGAATGAGTCTCACGCAGCTCTAATACTCGATGCCCTTATGTGAAGCAAAATGTATTATTTCTTAATTTTTTTAAAATTTCTTTATTGAGTATTACAACAATCTGTCTTATTTCTTAATTTTAAAAAAAAATCCGCCTTAACAAGTCTTCTTCATCTCTGCCTATCATGGGCTATTTCTTTCTAGTTATTTGCATGCAGCTCTATTGCATCCTTATAGATTCGGTTAATCTATCAGTTTTTTTGGCCTTCTACGTGGACTTTTGCCTAATTATGAGGAATTCATTGTCGTGTAGATGCTTCCAGATGGATTGTTCCAAGCTACATGCCCCTCCATGTTAACCTTCTTGCCTTTATATCATGAGATATTGATTGATCTGTTTGTGTAATCGGCTCTTTATAGCTCTTTCTTCTACTCTGATCTCAGATAGCTCCGGTAATCGTATGAATCTTTCAGCACTTTTTTCCATGTTTCTGGTTAGTGTTCAGGCCTCGCATCCATATATAAGAACTGTCATAGCATTTTATACTCTTAATTTGAGATTTCTTGAGATCTTTCAAGATTTCGATACTTTTGACTAAGAGAATAAGCTCTGTTTGAGCTTGTTATATCCTGATCTATTTCCTACCGTTGCTCATTTATTGAGATTATTAGAGACCGAGGTATTTGGACATAAATAATTATTATTTCCTTTTTTTATTTTATTCAGTTGGCTTGTTATTCAATTGAAAAATATAAATAATGGAAATCATGGAAAAAAATCCTTTTTTTTTATTATTGAATATTAATACCTTCTGCCACATTGAAGGGTAGTAATATTAAGGCTACATTAATCATTCACACAATATGTACACACAAATGATAACTGAGATAGAGATAATAAAGAAAAGCAAATATAGAAAAATAAAATGAGTAAATTAATATGCTTGTGTACAAAAAATGGAATAATAGATAGAAACTAAATGAAATTAAAGTAAATAAAACACATTCACACCTATATACAATATTTACATTCGCCCAGGTTACTGTAAGTCATGATTTGTCTCCCAAATGAGGAAGCCAAGGCAGGACTCCAGGAGATCCATATATAACAGAATAAAATAATACTATTCAAGTTCAGAGATGTAGTAGTACTCAAATGCTGTACTTAATGAGAAACTCCATTCCTAATATTATTTATACTGTAATAATAAGGGTTTATTTTTACAACTTACTGAAAAATTAAAAAAATTGTTTTTCCTTTTAGGAGGCGGAAGCAAATATGATAATATTTAAAAGTCTTTTTTCCTATTCCAAACTTCATTTTTATTCATAAGACCATTCCATTTGTTGTTGTAACATTATTTCCTCTCCAATTTTATCTTGCGTTTTTATTTTCGGTTTCTTTCCTTTTCCTCCTTTTTTTTTTATATTTGTATTTTAACTTTAAATTTGTTTATATATATATATATATATATATATATATAATAAAATTAATAAAAAATTTACATATATATTGTAAATCATTTTCCATGATCTAATAAAAATTTGGCTAAAATAAAGGTGTAAAAACTGTTTAAAATATTTCTTTATGCCTTCCATTACATGTTTTCGTTTTTTTTTAAGATCATTAATAACGAAATATAACACATCATTATTTATCTTATAATTATGTAATAATCATTACCAAACCAGTTCGATTAAAATTTTATTTAACTTAAACAAACTCAAAATAAGAACTGACCAAAAAACTTATTTCAATAAAAACATATTGTGTACAATTATTTTAATAATTACTTTATGATTTAGAATTAAATATAAATTCGATAATTTAAGGCGTAAAGGACGCAGATTCTCCACTTGTGCACTATAATATACTTTGAAAAATCGAGTTTAGGTACTTATTAAGGTCGATTTTATTAAATTTGTAATACAATTATTTTTGGCTGAATTATATAAAATTCGTTAGCTATTAAAGCATTATGCAGGACTCCAGGGTCTTATCATAGGAATGGTTAGAAGAGCATATTTTATTGAGACCGGCTGATGTTTAGTTAGGAAATACATGTTTTTTTTTTTCTTTTTTATATAATAGCTAGTGGCATTCCCTATTCGCCTAACGGCGGACCAACCCCCGTTTTACAAATTATACAAATAAAATGTTTATGAAAGACAGAAATGGTTAAAGAAGCGAATAGTTGTAAAATTACATCCTGAACAATTAGTAAAAATCTTATCTGAGCGATGGAATTAGGGCGCAGTATCCGGAAACCTGCACAGCGGCGGTGCTCTGCGGATATTACACCTCATATATATAATATAATATTACACGGTCACTAAAACCTTTTTTATATAATATAGAGATAGTTTCAAGTTCTGTTTAGAAATAGAAAGGAAGGGTTCGATTTATGTAATATCTTACAGAACATTGAAAATATCCGTAAAATGCAAGACGTCACTTTTATTATAATTTGTTCAGAAATTATATAGATTGAAAAAAATAATTTATTCTTAGTTTTTTTTTTAAATTATCTCCATTTTTAAATTCCATAATTTATTTTCTCGAAAAAAAAACTATGCTTCAGGAATTAGTTGTAAATCCTCAGCTCACATGACGTAATTATTTTGTATTTGTGTTTTAGGTGTTTCCATTTTTTTGATTTTTTTTATACCTGTCATGTATATCATAAAAATATTAATTTACTATTCAAATTCTCTATTGCCTATTTAAATTATTCCAGCTTTTTAAAAATACATTTTATTACACTAAGTGGTCTCTTTTATGTTATCAACAAAGTAATATCAAAATATCGACAGGTTATAAACTAAATAAATAATAGCTGAGGATGGAGTCATTAAGAGTATTAATTACTTAGCCGAGATGCAGATGGGGGTGTTGATCAACATCCCTCCATTAGTGTAATTAGGAAATACCCTTCTCCCAGAGCAGAAGTTGTTCCCATACTCCTGCGATGCTAGTTCTGTGAGTGTGGTATTTGTCCTGCTACGAGCTTACATACCTTCTATATACCATACCATGAATCTGTACTGTAAAGTAAAATTTAGGTTGTCACATACATGAAATAGTTAAGGAGAGGGAAAAAGTTGATTTTCTCCAAAAATACAAATATCTCATAATTCTATCATAGCTTTATACCTAAAGAGATACCAGAATTGGCAGCACAATACACAAATTTTCAATATTTATTATATTTTTTTGGCTATAAAAAATTTATTTGTGACTGTGAACTTTGTAAACAAACAACAAATGTGTTCGAAATACAAGAAATAAATGATATGTAAGGCATGGGAAAAGAAAATACTCTTCCCTGACTTGTTTATAGTACTTAGAATATTTAAGGAAGGAGATCTCTAATCTAAATCCACCTCATATTGAGGAGTATGTCAGCTGTGGCCATGTCTAATGGCCATGATTAATCTGCTTTAATGTGCGTTTAAATTAGTATAAAATCATTGGTAAAAGGTTTTTATATGTTAGTCAACTATTGGAAGATGGAGGTCAGTTTGTAGAGTTTTCTTAGTCACAAAACTCATATGTTTTTACTAAGAGTAAATGTTATATGTTTGGATTTGTCGTGATTGAGTCGAATTTTCTAAAGTTTGAACCAATCTTGTAATTTAAGCAAGTTATGTAGAGAGTTAGTGTGAGGCTTGAGTAGGGTCTTAGTGTTATGTAAGAATTGTTGTGTCGTCTGCATAAGTATCAGTCATTAGCTCGTCGTTAATAGGTATATCGTAAGTAAATACAATGTAAATGTATATGTATGAAATGTACATTTTAGTGTATTTCCAAATGCCTGAAACTCTATTCTTCCTCGCCTTTTAGACTAACTGGGATTCTTCCCGTATCAGGAGAGAGCAGATTAATGTTATGCCAGAGTTCAAAGTCCTCCTGGCACCGGGATATGAACTCATAATCTTCGGTTTGTCTGGTTGCCGAAGGACGCGTGATACATGTGTAGTTTCCATTATAAAGCTCATTACAAAGTTACAGTATTTTATATAAAGTTAGAAAATGAAAACTTCATCCATTTTTCAGCAACATTATTCCTGTTTTGATCCTCAACTGAATATTTATGAAATCTCCGGCAGATATTTCCTAAAATGATAGGCAAGATTAATTTTACTTAAAATAATATACACTTTCGGGATCCATTTTCAAATCCTCTGACGTTATTGGCACCGGCAGGAAGTTGTTTTGTGTTTTAAACTGATTTTAGTCTATTATAAAATTTATTGGATTATTTAATTTTTTTTTTAAACTTTTAATATTACTCTACATACTGACCTCCACTACCCAATAGTTGACCAACATATAATGACCTTTTATTTACGATTTTACACAAATTTAAATGAACATAACAACAGACTATTAAGAGACGTGGCCACAGCTGACATACCCCAGAACATGAGGATGAGACTAAAAAGGCGTTGGATGAGAGATCTCCTTCCTTAAACAACCTAAGTAATGGGAACAAGTTAGGGAAGAGGTACTTCTGAGTACTTTCCTTCCCCATGCCTGTCATGGCATTATTTCCTGTATCGCCATCACATTTGTTGGTTGTTAACAATAAGTCGACAGGCCCAAATGCATCTTTTATAGAAAAAAAAAAACTGTTAATATTAAAAAATCAATTATAATTTTTAAAAAGTTAATATTACAGAAATGGATATAACGAATCGATGTTTTTATGTCAAAGCATCGGTGTAATTTCAATATTTTAAAATATCCATATATCGATATTATTTGACTTTGCAAATCATGGACTTCCAGGAGGTCTAAATGCGACTCGCGTTCCCAAAAAGTACAGCGACTCCTACTTTATAGGAAGTAATTTTGAAAATTAGGAAATTTCAATCGATAAATACATTCTGGAATTTTAGCCTTGTTACTATTTCAATGAGGGTAATACATACCTAAAATACTTTGTATTAATAATTGCAAACTGTTTCCATCTTACGATTCCTTTCCTGTTTACTGGTTCTCCTGCGAGTATGGAGTGATTACCCCGGGCGAATCCAAAGCTGCCGTACGAGGAGAAAGAGTAGTTCGCCGAAATCTGAAGGAAGGACTCCTGGAATTCCTCCCGGAACAGACAGAGCGGCTCATCAGGAGGACATTATCCAATTAACTGACTAACAGACAAAAAGTTGCCGACGATTAAGTCAATTTGGGGAAACCGGTTCCTCTGTTAACACCAAGGCATCCCACTACCACTAGCTTCCACTCACCCAGCTACCACCATCTTGCCTTCAAGGCATTCTTAACTATTTTTCTAACCACTTTTCAGCTATACTTTTTTTTTTTTTTTTTTTAGAAGCAAAAAGTAGTATTATTTACTTTCAAATCTTGATTACATAAAAGTTTTATAAAGTAAAATTTTTTTTTAATAACTTTTATCAAAGTTTTATTAGGAATTTAAGGATCGAAGTTAGAATTCGTTACTCCCATAGTTATGGAATGGCCTTAATCCGTAACAAATAATAGTATTAATTTAACCTTTATTTTAATAATTGAGTTTCCTAAATATGCCAATTGGTAAGTCATGAATTGTATTAACGATTTCCATAACTCAAAGGATAAAAGGACAAAGATAGATAGGCAGGTAAACTATCTCTGATAGCTTTGAAGTAGTTATCTAAAATACTATGACTGGACACAACAAGACCCATTATCAAGACTTAGGGAACAATAACAGATTTCAGCAAAAGGCCCTTTCTCACGGACCTCATATTAATACTAAACAATAAGGAGATTAATTCTCTATAGTTAATAGCTCCAGCCCTTTCCCATTGACATCTTAAGAATATCAATTATTTATTTTTTTTAAACTTATTGATTGAAAAATATTACAATCTGTCTCAAGAACATTTATAATAGTGTTCAGAGATCACATTCACACTCTATGTACAATAAATAAAATAAATTATACAGAAAAATAATATATATACAATAAATAAGAATAAAATTATCTAAAAATAAATAAATAAAAAGAACACATACATACCTATATACAATATTTACAATCTGGCGAGAGAACTCCGAACCAGACTTGTCCCTCTAACTGTGGAGGGAAAAGCATGACTCCAGGAGATCCCTGCACTTCTATCTCAACCGTGTCACTGATGGTAAACCCAGTGGAGATTGAGCAAGAGTGCTTTAGCCACATATACTCATGTCGTGAGTGGAGAATCTGGCCATTGCCTGAACTCCAATATTTACAAACTATAAAAGGTCGCGGGGCCACTGCCGTTTTAACCTTCTTGGAGGATTATAGGAATGGGTGGTGCTGGATAGGGATTGTGCAAAGCGATTTGGATGATGGGTAAGGTTCTGGTGAAATTTGGAGAATTTTGCTGGAATAAGGTCTAGGACAAATAGGATATTAATTTCATGGTAGCGTTTTGTTGGTTACATAGAGAGGTGCATTGACTATTGTTCGAAGGACTTTGGATTGGAATCAATTATTGGTAACTTCATTTGAAGCCCTTTCCCAGGCTCCATAGACTTACAAGAATTTCTCCACCCCTCTATTATACCAGAGTATATTATCCCCATGCTCCTCAGAACTAATCACACTTGCAGTTACATTCTTGAAGTCACACTCTTGCCAAGAGACCTGGAGTGAACTCTTGTAGTTAACCGATATATCCATAGTATATTTTTGTATGTTAGATGCCATTTATAACAGACATTATGAATAAAAGTATTACTTATAAATTCTTCACTGCCTATTATGCGTTAATTCATGAAATTCCCTATTGTTTCATACCTCATTCATCAAAATCCATATCTCCTGAGAGCCGGAAAAGGATCTATAATACCGTATTGTATATAGAGTAGATAAACAAAATATAATATAAACCAAAGTGAACCTTGTTGAGAAGCCAGTGGCTACACTAACCGTTAGCAGAAGAGTGAATGGATAGTAGTGACGTTTGCCTTTGAGACACTGCGGCCGCCACAAATTGGTGGCCTTCCAATTAGGACAGGACGACAGAACAACCAGGACCTATCCTCCATCACAATTTAAGGACACCAATCACGCTCCAAAGGAACCAGGACTTCTGATCACAGAGCCGCGTCGGGTCCAGCGCTCACTGGGTCGGTTATCTATTCATCTATTGCTCTAATTGGCCGTCCGAGGATTTGATTATTTATCAATAACAGTAGAGTCGATATATCGAAAACATATCGATATTTTGGCCCTCTATATTTTAATATTATATAAATATATTAGGCATTTATATAGACATGTAATTATTAACTCGAATGTCCTTCAAAATTCAATATTCTATCAAAAAAATTACATACCACACCAATATCAGATCCATTTGTAAACATACAATTGAATTTTGAGGCTCCACAAAATCATTTATTTCTTCCCATATTAAATCCTTACAATCCATGTATGTGTGTATATATATTCCTACGCATTGAAGAGATGCAGGAGCTTAACTCAAGGCGGGTTACAAACTTTACCGTTCCTGAGGCTTAGCGCGCGCTAGCTAGCTTAACCCAGTTCCTCTTTGATTAAGCCCCATTTACCAGTTTGTATTCTCGTTAGTAAAGGCTGTCAATGTTAATATTTTCTTTTTATTTAACTCATTTCATAATATATCAACACACTGACATTTTTATATTCGTGTTATAATATATATATTTAGTTTATTCTATTATTTATTTTTATTTTTTTTATTTATTGAGTATTACAACAATCTGTCTCTCGGACATTGGTTATAGTGATGTAGGATGACATTCACACTATATGCACGAATAAATATTAAATAAATAGAAGCAAAATAATAATCAAACGTATATGCGATAGATAATAAAATAAAATAATCTAAAAAAGAAGAAAATTAAAACTAAGCAAAAAAACAAAAACAAAAAAAAACAAAGACGTGCATACCTATATACAATCAAGCGAGGGAACTCCGGGAGAACCCTGCGCTACCCTCTCAACCGCGTCACTGGTACTTAAGCTAGTGAAAAAATAAAATAAAAAATTCGATTGCATTAATATTTTTTTCCCTAATATTCGTAATTGACAATTTAACAGAAATTCAGTTTATTTAACAGAAGAAATATGTTTCATAGATATATAGGTTAGAAAAAAATACTCTAATCCAAACCAAAATAACAGAAGCTCTTTGTTATTGGTATTATATGGAATGGGAATGGGCTAGTTTGGCATATGTAACTTGTGATAGAAATGTAACATCGAAGAAAATTATGTATAAATCTTATCGACATTATTAAAATGTTTATGAAAACGAGTAAAATTTAACCAAGAGACAGAAAATCTATATTAATTTATAATTGGAAAACTATCAATCGACAGCTAAGTACGACAGCTGAGAAAAGTTTTTATTAAACAGCTGATCAGTGAAAAAAAAAAAAGAAACACGCAAAACATGTTGCCAACCAAAATACATGAAAATGCTTTTAAAAAATACAAATAATAATAAGAAACCAAAAATGTCCATGTCATGGTAGAAATTTGAATAATTTTTATTCTGAAAAGTTGAACATTAGTTTAATAGTTTCATAGTGTGAATGTCGTCCTACCTCACTATAACCAATGTCCAAGAGACAGATTGTTATAATACTCAATAAAGAAATAAAAAAAATATATGTTTAATAGTTTAAGTAAGTTTAATAAATGTAGCTAATTGGTTTCATTTTTTAACTTTGTCAGTAAGATCAGCAGTTTTTGATGACATCCTTTCTTTGTTGTGCATTTATATTTCTTCTTTTATATTTATTTTTTGTGGTATATTTATGTATTTTGGTCGGCAATTACATGTTCATTTTCATCTGTCTTATTTTGCTGATCAGCTGTTTGATTATAACCTTCCTTAGCTATGTTACCTTTCCTTTCTTCCAGTATGCTATTGGATGTCATGGAATGATGTGATTTTTGGTTCCTTTTCTATTTGGTTTCTTTTCTTTTCTATTTATCTTATTCTATATGGCTGAAATATTTTCAATTATAGATGTAAATTGGCATATAATTAAGTTATCTTATTAACATATTTTATGATTTTTTTTTATTATTTATTGAACAAGGGTTCAGTGGCTTCTTAAACACCATTTCATGTAGTTTATTTCAATTTTTTTTTAATATGGTTTTCGGTACTCAAATTTTTAATAATATTGTTATTTTGACATATCGAAAGAAAACTATTGTACATAAATACCAATGAAAAGTTTGTATAATTTAGTGAGGCACAAAATTTTTTACATAAATGAATTTATTTTAAATTGAGTTGTATATTTAACGTTATTTTGTATTTAAAATATACATTTGTATTTTATCCCTTTAAAATCACGAATCAGAGCTTATTTCTATTTACCACATGAAACCGCCAATACTGAAGTAACAAAGATATTTTCATGTCTGTTGAGTCTTTCACTCCACATGGTTGCAGGTAATTTCTGATTTATTTTTCATTAGAGATCGTAGCAGGAGTTGCCTTCATTGTAAATATGGATGCAGAGAGGAAGACGCAGAAGGCTGTTGGCAACAAACAGAATATTCAAAAAGGCACCGCGGTTTATTCTCATTCATCTCTCTCGTATGGAGTTCTCAACCTCTTGAAATTCTTATAGTACCTTCAGATCCATATAAGTAAAAATTAATTAAATAAAATATTTATCTAATAAATAAAATATATATTCAACAACATTTTAAAAAATAAACAATAACAATGTATTAATAATTTTTTTGCGACAGACAACAGATGTTTTTTCATATATTATCTATTAATAAATTATATATTGACTACATAATAGGTTTGAATTCTGAAAAAGGGATATACACATTATTATTAAAATGATCTAATAAAGGAGAGAGAGTGCTATTACTACTTTTTTGGTATAATACTTATAAACAAGATTAAACATTTTGTTACTCAAAAAAATTTTATTTCAATAATAATAGTCTAAGTAACAAGTAATCATTTAATATTGCGCTTTAAAATGAAACTTCTTTTTAATGAAGAAAAATATAAAATATCAGTATTAATCGGCATTACATCATCCCTGGAGATATTGGAACTCTAGCGTTGTCAGTGATGATTCAAAACGAAATTCACTATATCTTATATCTTTATATCATACAAACCTGATATTTTTGTTTATATTACATAGCTTATTTTTTAGAAAATACCATAAATAGGCCTGTAGCCTTAATGACCCATTAAACAACTGACAATTTCCATGAACTGCTTGTTTTGTTTTCTGAATTTCATTTGATTTTGTCAATTTTCCATATATATCATTTAGGGTAACGCATGTACAAATTAAAAAAAAAATCACAATGGCCTGCATCATTAAGGTCGCATTTTTCTATCAGTTTTGTTTGGTACACAGTTGGAAAATAATTCAGTTATTTTATTAATAATTAATTGAAAAAGTTAGAATAGAAATAGAATTTTAAAAAACAATTGAAAATACTATATCTCTTGTTCATGTTTAATTTTTTAAGATTCCTGATTTGTTTTCAAATTTAATTTCAAGATCCCAAAAAATACTTCTCTAACACTAAAACAATTCACAAATAAGCTTTCAGCCCTTAAACTCAATTATGAAGACTAAATTTACGCTTAATCGTTGAAAGGTCATAAACCTTACGGGGGTAGGAAAAATATTTGAGACCCACAAAAGGCACTTTATATGAACTCAATTCATATAAGAAACTTGAACCTTTTAATATTATATATTAGAAAGAGGCTGTTGAGAGGCGTAAAATTGAAAATAAAAATCGTGAAAAATGCTTGGATATACTGAAATTTTGACAATATTTATATAAACTTCTTTGATTTTGTTTGAATAGACAAAAAAAAAAGTATCAATTTCATCTCATTTCAACCAAAGGAAACCACTTGATGTGACAAACCAGAAAGCGAAAAATATATATCGTGCATTATCAAGTGTTCTAAAAAGAATACAAAATCCAATTCCCCCCTCCCCTCTTAGTGTAATAGAATTTTATTTTAATAAAAAATAAAAAATAAAAGACATACTGTGCTCTCCTAAAATACAAATTATATTTATCATTCCTCAATCAAAAACTGTGTGCTACCTATACACAAGTAAGATAAATACAAACGGTAGATTACTTTGTTGCTAAATAAGCCTTAACATGTCAGCAGAAGCAGTGAAACAGATTATGAATTGTAGTCTTTACTATAACTAGCTGATCCGGGCGAATAATTCGCATAAAATATTGGTCAGAGAACAACTGATACAACAGTAGAACAACGGAATTAATAAGTCGATAAAGAGTAAATAAATAAAAACTGGTTTTTATTTTATTACTCAAGTCCTAAATTATTTAGGGGAATATGGTTTGTCTCATTTCGTGTAGTTTATAAGGCCCTGTATCCCAGAAAAAATTTGTGTGAATAGGTGAAAGCATATTGAAGTTATAACACTTTTTGCGATTTTCGAAAAAAAAAAAATCAAAGAAAGGGTAGTGCCGTAGGTCAAATTTTTATTTTAAGAAAAAAAAAAATTTATTCGATCGCAATGAAAATTAGTATTCTATGGTCTTTTTAGCTGCGAAATACAAATCCCAACTCTGTTTCCCCTTATAAAAATATTTAAAGACACTTTGCTCCTAGGGTCGATTAAAATTGTTTCTGGTTTACTAATTTCTAATCGATTTTCATGATTTCTTTTCTTCGTGTTGTAGATAATTTAGTAATTATTTTAATAATAACATGTCTAGTCAAGACAAAATGCATACTTTTTAAGTAATTCACAAATGGAGTTTCTTTTCATTCATAACTTTTTTCCCTGAAATTTCGGATGGATGTCACTATGATTCGTCACTGCTTCATTTAACACCTCAGCAGAAAAGGGATCGTTACTGCGGAAAACTGTCTTACATTTATATCATTAGATTTTGCTTACTACAAACAACAGTAAAACACTTTATCTTTACCAACAAACGAAATGCCAAAATAACGTAGCAAAAAAGAAAATAACGGCCAAGTTGTAAGCTGTGTAGTAGTAATTTTTTTTTATATCATCTATGACTACGATTACACATTGGCTTACATTACTCCAATCTCTCCTGTGAATAATATGAACTTTATTATACAATAATACCACTGCCTGTTCCTCCTCGCTTTGTTTTATTTACATTTTTTTCTAACTTTTGTGGGATTCACCCTGTAATTAATATTTATATAGGTATCGATTATAATATTTGCATCGATGTTTTAAAATCCTTCGAAGACAAATAATTTACTTAGTTCTTTATAAGTTATATCAATATTCCAATGTCGAGCAGCTTTCCTTGAACTCAGACCTCCCAGGGCACATTTTATTCCACATTCTTCGATCTCATGTCCACACTTCCTGTAAACAGTGCTTAATCAAACCTTCTTTATGTTTCTTCGATAATGTTATCGCCTTTGATGTCTTCGTCCTATTCCCATTGTCCTTTTTTTAAAAAATAAACACATCTCTTTTTCAATGAATGCATAATTTTTAGTATACATGAATCTGGTACAGATTCATAGTGTGGATGTAGTATAGATATATAGCATGAAAAAATAGTGTTATATACGTATTTGTATTTAATTTTTTTACTTTAATCATTTGAAGTTAATAACTATAAGGATGCCCAAAATGCTACATAAACATTAGTAAAGCCATTTCGTCATACTTTCAGGCCTTCTTTAAGACTGCTTACAAAATTTAAAAAAATAAAAACAAATCATGAAAATCTATATGTACAGTCGCTGTCATAGAAATTGCCTCAACCAGTAAAAATTGTATTAAATTTTATTTTATTTACCAGGTTGCTACTGCAAGATCTCCGGATATTTCTTTGCAAGTTCTGAAACGATATTCTAAAAACAATTGCACCATTAAGCGGTCAAATTATTATTTTTTTTTCCTCCCATTTTCTTTCCTTTGCTTCATGTGCATTTCTTTTCTTTTTTTCAAAACTATGACAAACTGTGATTGGTGATAACCCTATCCTCGTTACTATTTTCCGTGAAAATTCCTTTACTTCATGTAACGTCATAATTTAAATGTTTTTTGATGAGGCCTGTAGTAGATACAGGTGATAATTATAACATTTCTCCTGACATTAATTATAACTGAACTGGGAAACATTGTTAAAGTTTTCTTGTGACCGTTCATTCTTGTAATCGAGACTGTATTTATTTACCAACATTACGTATTTTCACATGCCAAAATTATAATAAATTGAACCTTTTTATCGTTAATGTTAGAATTTAAATTTACCAGTTATAAATCAGAATATTTATTTATTTATATTTCACTGTTGATAGTATAATTTGTAGTAAGTAGTAAGAAACCGAAGCATTGGAATACCCAACACTTGAAGGGAAATTCTATGAAGTTAGGTACAGAATAATAATGTGTATTTCTCGGTAAGGAATAAAAGCTTACTTTCTGTGTTGGAATTACTCAGTCTCCTAATGTAAAAGTCTCAAGGATATCCAATTATTTAAAAGGATGAAGTTAACGCTTTGAATAATTAATTAAACTGTTGTGTATTATAAATAATACACACCTTTTTTCATTACATTAGGTGATATGTATAAATTTTAAATTTAAAAGTGTCGTTTTATGTATAGTTAAATATCAATAAATGCAACAGTTTTTATTAAACTTAGCCAAAAATTCACTTAGGCCGCACCACATTTATTCCTTAGGACAGGGGTTACTAAACTATGATACGCGTACTAATAGTAGTATACAGAATATTCTAGATATGAACCGAACAAGCGAGAAAAAAAAGTCATGGATAAAATATCATGTCAATGCATGGGAACAGGGAAAACATTTTTAAAATAAATTTATGAAAGATAATTGGTATAGACACGATCTACAATTGCCAATAATAACACACGATAGTAAAGGTAGTACTAAGATGAAGACAATAAAAAAAATCTGTTGTGCCCACTCACACGACTTTCCTACCTATTTCAGAAAAGTATTCATATATTCTTATGTCCATCAAGAAACAAAAACAAATTGAATTACATTTATTTTCCTAAAAATTGATCAAAGAAAAGATTTGAGTACGATTTATTTGATAAACTAAAGCAATGTAAACCGGCTTAAGGTAGATCAGTGTAAAAATTTCAATACCCTCTAATATTGCTGATCAAAAACTTTTTGCCATAGCCTAATTTTGTCAAACAATAATATCTGTTAAAAGTAGCGGAAATAGTGCAGCTTGTGTGATGCGGGCAACAGATTTTCTTACTTTAAGTTAGTTATCTTTTTTCTCTCATTCAACCCTCTCTGACACCACGATATTCGTAATCTTACATTGGAAAATGAATAGCTATAACTTCGTTAATAGTTGTCTGAAATGAACTAGTTTTGTATTGTTTTCGTAATAATTTCCTTACCTAGTTTAGGTATTAAAGTAATAAATTAAAGCATGGGTAGAAACTAGAATAAGCTGTACTCATCGTTAATACTAATCCGATTCCGATTATGTTTTTTTGGTAATTTAATTACCTTTCAAAAGTTGTATTATAAATTTTACCATAGAATATATGCTTAGCGAGTTAGGCCCCAAAACATTTTTTTTTCCTGTATTTTTTCTGGAATTTAGTCCATATACTAAAATTGAAAGGACAAATATTAGAACATTATAAGAAAGTTTCATCAAAATTGTTGGAGGCGTTTTCGCGATACAGTCTACAGAAAAACATAGCTAACAATGTGTTTTTCTAACTCAGGGGGCTGTGAAACGTATAGATCCGTCGCTAACCACATATCGGAAATTTGATCTGATCGCAATACTTTCCTTATTTAGTATAGGTAGGAAAGTAATAAATTTACAAGGAACACTGTACTGATGTAACAACTGATGCTCTTGTCGCACTTTCAATTGGCAAATATTGTTGCTTTTTCTCACAATGTCCTAATTTCTTACTTTTATAATTTTTGGTTCATTTTTACTTATCTTATAATCTTGTTATTTGAAATTATAATAACATTTTTATTTTTAACTTTATTATAACATTTATTATTTTAGCATTTATTATCATATACATATACAAAAATAAAATAAATATCATACTAATAGATCATTTTAATATGATCATCGATGCTGATAATACTTTGAATGGAATTTTAAATATAAAGTTTAGCTTCGTTGGTAGGATCTTGGTTGATTTAAACTATTCATCTGATTTTTGGCCTTCCACTTGGTCTCTAGACTTCTTTATAGATTGCTCCATGCTACATATGTCCTCACCCGTTACTTCCTTGCTTCATGTCATGACATTGATTGATCAGTTTATTTAAGCATTTTTCTACTCTCGACAATTCTCCTGAAGTTCTTGTTGTTGGGATATATTCCATATATGTGCATAGATTGTCTAGACGGCATATCATCTTACAAACTTAGCAATTACGTCTTGCAGAATATTTTTGTGAAACAACTTTTCAACAATTCACACAAAACTGTAACTAGCCGTAAATCTTTCACATGAATTATAAATAAGTAAAATATTTGCGGAATGGAAAGGAAAGCAGAAGAAGAAAAGGTTGCCTCATGGATGGGAGATATTGTATTATTTGACCCTGCCACGGCCTAATATATCGGCGGTTTGGGATGGCCAGTTGTAATTGGAGGATTAGACAAAATGAAATCGGGCTTACCGCTTCCTCTACGGATTCGGCTGAAATTGGTTTTGAAATTTATAAATCCCAGTCAACAAAACATCATACTCGGGTATTGTTGATTTTGTTAACTTAATAACAATATCCAGGCGTGTTTAAAACAGTTTAGATTTATTTGATTATTGCATAGTTTGTGGCCATAATTATAGTTTAGTTTGGAAGTTCAAAATAGTTTCTTGGTAATAATAATAATAATATGTGCTTATTTATAAAAAAATTAACTTTATTCCTTTTTTCTTCTATCTTTCAAATGTTCCGCTACCTTCCAAGAATCTCTCCCTTCTGCTTGAATTCACCAAGTCGTTTCCAAACTTTGCGTTAATCGGTTTCAATCAATTGATGGATACCATCGATGGAGATTTTTCAATATATATTTTATTAAATAACATTATATTCGGCCTCAATCATAGACAATGATCGTAATAATGAATGAATATGTTCACACCAAAATTATTTGGTCATACGAGTCCTGTATGAATGCCTTAGTGAGGAGCAACAATGTTCTTGATATCGTCTGCGCAAGAGAAGTGAAAAAACGACATTCTTTGAAATAAAAAGAATGACTAAAGGTCGAATCGTATTGCAATGATAGATTTTAAAAATTTTATGGCGCGGTGCATGGATCTTGAAAATGGCTCCTGAAGCCGAAACGTCAAATAAAGAATACAGGATAAAAATCTGTGTATATTTGGTGACCTTTGGCTTAAAATAGATATAAAAAACTTATGAGAAAATGGCACCAAACCTATGTGATTAGATTTTTTTATTTGTTCATCATTGTTATTCTAAAGGAACTTTCTTTATTTTCTACTCTACTGTAAGTCCCGTGTGCCATGGTTTGTGATACGAAAAAAATATTTTTTTTCATAAATGACACTTCAGTTATTAAATAAGATTTATTTAAAAATAACTTATTCTGTAAAAGCTGTAGTAACATTATGGTTACCGTGCTAATTTTATTATGATACCGAAGTTTGGAGACCGGTGTAACGTTGGTATTGAAGCAGTTGCATTGAGCTTTGTTGGCAGCCAATGGCATTAAATTATATTGCCTTGTACTGGTCCTCATCAGCTTTGGATGCACTTCAGGATTAATTTAGGAACCCATAACAGGGTTTGGCGTACCCTTTGTAGTGTCAGCTTTCAAAGTGGATATTAACTTTCCCCTGCTAATCTAAGGCTAATGAATGAATGAGACAGGTTGTTTCAGGTTGGATACAGAACTTTTTTCATTAAATTATAATAAAGATATTGTAACACCAATGATGTTCTTATTTTTATGTAAAATATTTGAATGGTTTTCCTCCTGGTGAATAAGTACATGATTGGAAAGTGGTTATTACTATATAGAAGTTTGGCAAACATGTGTACAGGATGTCTTGTAAGTAGAGAAAAATATTTGAAAATTTGATAGAAGACATCAAGATCTAAAAAAAAGTTAATATAAACAATTACCCAATTTCCAGTATAAAAGTAGGAAAATTAATATTTGTGTTTTTTTAATCGGAAGCGATAACTTAAAATCTATTTGATTTAAGTTATTAAACATTGCTCCATAGTAAACTAGATAAAATTTAATTTAAAATAAAGCAGAGTTTGTCATTGTTAAAACTATTTAAAGAGGGCTATTGAGCGGAGAAACATTGGAAAGTTCGGTTTAAAATAAAGTCATAAATTATTTGTGATTTTTTTTTTTTTATCATTCTTCAACTGTACTACATTTACCCCACTTTTAGAAAAACTTTCACGTTTAATAAACCTTAAGTCCATATTAATTATTTTTATGTTTATTCGGAAAATGTTTGAGATTCATCTAAAGTTGCGTAAGAAAATGATGTGATTTTATATCCACTTAACTAAAAGTATCTTTGTTTTTAACAAAAATTACTACAATTAACATTTGCAAACCTTTAACTTATTTTTTTCCGTAATATCGGATGGATTGTAATACACATAATTTCCTTAAAACATATTCTTTATATAACAATACAAAATTTAAAAAAAATGATTGCTCAAAATGTAAAGTGGTTATGAAATTGTGTTTATCTCTCAAATTTATAATTATTGAATTAGTAAAAGGTTAGTGTTTTTTTTTTTTTTTTTTGCTATTTTTGATATGAAAATATAAAGTTATAAAATATAAAAACTGTAATTTTCGTTTACTAGGTAAATGTTATAAATTCATTACGTTTCATATGTTTCTTTCATTATCAATTCAATATTTTATTTACTTTATAATATGCAATTCAATTAATTTTCCTGCTGGTCTTGGCGATATGCCTTAGTAATAATTGTTACTAAATTTATTGGTTTTCAGTTATTCGTTCAATACTGATTTGTTTCCAGCACTTATATATATTTTTTTTTTTTTGTGTTTATGATGAATATAATGAAAAACCTTCTATATAACCTTCGATTAATACAAATAAATAAATAAATAAATAGAATATAGTATTAAGCATCACTATTTCTAAAAAGAGAGTATATGACTCAAATGTAATAAAATAAATTGGGTTCACAGTTTAAAGGAAGATAAAAAAGAAAAATCTGAAGTATCCATTGCCGGCCAACGGTTCTAATTTGGAGTAATACAATTTCTTATTAATTTGAAATTACTCAATACTTAACTTTTTTGCCTGCAAGATAAAGGAATTCACTACACCCTTAGTGTTATACCATGCTTCATTTCGTATTTATAGATGACAAAAAAAAAAAAAAAAAAAATTGTCATAATACACTTCTCTGCACTAGTCCAAGTTTTCAGACTTTTAGTCAACATAAAAAACTTGTTTATATATATATATATATATATATATATATATATATATATATATATATATATATATATATATATATAGATATAGATATAAATAAGCAAAGCTATATTTATTTCAATAACTTTCATTGTTTTGTTCTAAAGTTTTCATTCATTTTATATTATATACATAAAAATCTATGTAATAATCCATATTCGATTTTTAAAACTTTGAAGTAGGAGTGACGTAGGGTAGCTTAGTGGTAGGGCACTGACTTCCAATCCTCAACGTCCCAGGTTCGATTCACGGTTGATGTTAGATAAATTATTTATTCTGTTCCATCGGCTGTGGATTCTTGGGCACACCCATCTCCTATAATGTGGGTATCCTTAATTATATAACTGATTAAGAGAAAAAACTGGATGGTTGATCTCGGTCAAATCACCTCCTTACACAACTATTGACCAAGAAACTGTACCACCTTACAAAGTGCTGAACCCAAGAAACTTCAGTGGTTCAGGTTTTTAAAATTTTGAAATGATTCTTTGCTCAATTTTTTTTTTGCTAAATTTATTGTTCCTTTTTAATATAATAAGTATTACAAAGTACTTATAAATTGTTTAATTGTTAGTTTTGTCCCTTACTAAAATGTATATTTACTTTAGATAAACAATAAGACAAGAAACAATACTGATTAAATGATATTCTGATTTATCACGCTTTAGCGATGTAAATTTTGACTATATTCCATGCACAGTTGTTAAACATTGCTATCACCCTTAATTACAATGGGACCATTAATAAATAATTAATACGGATTGATATCTAAATACCTAATATATCTCCAATTACGACTAATTGAAATTGAAATTATTTAATTATTTATTTAGTAGCAATTAATAAATTACTGATTGACACATAATTTAAATTTCATCAGACGCACAGTGCACAATATAGACTTATGGCTCTTTTAATATTCAGACGCGTAATATCATTCTACTGAAAAGGAGAGAAAGAAAGTTACAAAGAAACGTTATTTAGGCATACCGCAATGATTATACATCGCATTATGTATTTAAGATGTAATAATTTTAAAAATATTATATTTCGCCACTAAAGAAAACAAAAATGATCTAAATACAATTAACATTAGCAAAGATTTGGTACACTGTTGTTACATTTTTTACTAGTCTCCTTGTGTTTTAATATATCGTTTTATCTTTGCATTGTTGTTTCCTCATTAACAAAATGTGGCACGTGAAACATATTTTTCTATTCTTAGGCACTAACAGGGTGATGTCAGTTTTCCAGGAAAATAATATTGATTCTAATTTTCATTCGTGTTTTTTAAGGTGAATGTATTAAATATCGGTAGAAAAGTCGCTTGAGTTGACAAACCAGTTATTTTATTTTTATGTTTAATATTAACTGTTAAGTATCCGGTCGACTATCAACTTTATTTGAAGGACATTCTTCAAATTTATCTTCATGTTATGATGAGCTTAACCTTAGGAAGATATTGATGACCGATAAGAGCATAGGGTCAGCTCCGACCACAACAAGGGGGCCCCAAGTTCAATGGGATCCCTGACCCCTGCCTTGATTGTTTTCCTTCGGACAGCCGTCGATCGGGGATACCATCGATCCTTACAGATATAGATCCAGTCGCCTCTACTCCAATTAGAAGAGCAGTTGCAGTGGTCCAAGTTGTTTTGGCCTCGAGTATATTGACCCCGGTACAGAGGGTTAGATCGAAAGAACCGTTCTTACGTGAGAATATCTACAGAGGAAAAAATGTTATTTTTATGATTAGTCATCACTTGTAGTATTTCAATTAATTTATGGTTCTTAATAATTATTATAATTATATAAGTGGCTTCATATCGAAGAAAAACTTCTGTCATTTTCAAAAAGTGTTAGGTTCAACTCAAACTGTCTCTGAAGATTCTTTTAAGAATGTGCATGTTAAATTACGAAAATCATCCATTAAAATTGATCTAAATTGAAGCTTTTTTTTTTCTCTTCATATTTTTATCCACACCTGTCATAGTCTTTACAATAAGCAGATGTGATGTTAAAGTAAAGTTGGTATTTTAGACATGAGAAAAATAGTACCCAACAGCACCTCTTCCTGGTCTTGGTTTGCTTTCTTACTTCAGGAAAGGCGATCTCTCATCCAGCTCCTCATTAGTCGTCTTTAGTTGGGTATTTCAGCTGTGGCCATGTCGTTAATAAGTCCGTTGTGATGTCCGTGTAGTTCAAGGTGAAATCGGGAGTAGAGAGTACGTATGTGTTGGTCGATGATTGGTTGTCGTAAGCCTCTATGTAAGGTTTTGTTGTTTACGTACCAAGGAGCTGATGTTATTAGTCTTACAATTTTTGATTGAAATGATTTTACTTTTTTTAAGTGCGTATTTTTGCAGAATCGTAAATTTATGAGGCGTAAGTCCATATGGGTTTAAGTAGGTAAGTGTTTGTCTGATTTGGAAAAAAGTGAGTGTAGCATTTTCAGTCGCTTTTTCAAATTCTTTCGTTTCATTTTTAAATTTCTGGATCTAGCGATTCGGGTTTTAAAAAAATATCAACTTTTTAAAGAAAAATGGGTTTTTAATATTAGTACAGATGCCATACATAATAAACTGGAACTTCGATTGTATGTTTTATTTTTTTTAATTTTTAAAATGGAACTTAGCTCAGAATTTTATTGCGCAAAGAAAATGCTTTATTGAGTAAAGTGATTCTTATCAGTCATCTTGGAGGTAAAATAATCATTCTGAAAGTTATAAATTAATAAAGTAGCTAAATATAATCTAGGATACTACAACTTGCTGCTAGATACTTAAATTTATTTCAATATTATTATCCTTTAAATTCTTTTAAGAACTTTTTACGGTAACATTCGTAAAATGTACAATAGATTAATAGAAAACGAACCTTGATTTTGGAAGTTTTTATCAAAAGAAAAAAAGTTTTCTTGAAAAATTTTGCTTAGCAAATAGTTACTTCCTAGATATTTCAAAATAAATATATAACCTCAAATAACAAACTTTAGTTCTATAGAATAAGAGAGAGAGAAACACTTTATTTTCATAAAATATAAAATATAAAGGATTGCTGCCCAATTACATTGGGTTGCTATACACACAGCATACTCTTCTATCCTTAAGACAATATATGAACTTATATATAAATATACAGAAGTATTAGTTAATATTAGTAAAACAGAAATATATATATATATACATTTTTATTATTTTATTTATCCTTATAATTTTTTTTTTTTTTTTTTTTCCTTTTTCCCTCTTCTGATTGTTCATGCTTTTTTTTTTTTTTTTTTTTTTTTTTTTTTTTATTTAACATTAAGTTTCCCTTTCTCTCACTTCTCTCTCTTTATCGCTATTGTTTTCAATTATTCACTAAAAAAATAAATAATCAAATACATAAATTAAAACTCTCGGGCTAGCCATGCACGTGGTGGTGAATGATTCCCAGGGAGTCGAGGACTATATTTTAATTATAATGAATTATTTATTTTAATAAATAATTCATCCAGTTTAAATAAACAAATTTTATTAGCATATAGAAAAGATATAATGACTTTGAATATAATAAAGATGCAAGGAAACCGTAAATATGTCATGTCAACATGAAAAAATGAAAGAAAAAAAAATTACGATTTTCGGATATTTCATCATCGCCTTTAAGAAAAAACTACTAAAATTCCTCCTAAAAATGTTTATATTAAAGAAACTGAGGAAGCAAAATATTTGTGAAACAGAATAAAATTGTTTACTGTTGTCTTAAACGTTTTATAATAAAATAATTAAATTAAATATATATGAAATATCAATATATTAAATATATTTGTCCGATTTTTCAGCTATCATAGGATTCACATGCAGTGCCTGATTCTAATTAGCACATATCACTAGATCTAAATAAACAATAAAGGCAAAGAGTCTATTATTAAAGAGATAAATGCGATATAAAGAATGCCGTTTATTTTGATTTCCTTAATATTAATTGATACTGTGAATTAAACAAATATATCACAATATTATACAATAATAATTTATGTAAATTATTGTAAACTTTATTGTTCACTAGATTCATTAAGTCGTTGGTAACTTTCTCATCTAAGCCTACAGGCATTTTAATAAAATATTAATTCACCTAACTTCTGTATAAGTATTAATTCAGTTCAGCCCCTTGAGATGTGGGAATAAAACTGATTGCTAAAAGTTGTTGAAGTAAAACGCTTGAGGAATCCAACTTTTACCGTCCCATCCAGAGTTTATTGCATCGCCCAGTGAACTAGATCGCCGATAGACAAAAACAACTTTTAAAATATGAGGGATGTAATATACCGTCCTTTTTATAGGTAGTTGGTGAACCGAAAAGTGGCCTAATAAAATTTCAAAGTTCGTTTAAACTTTTACAGAAGAGTGAAGTTTTGGGCGAGCAGGCCTTCAGCCCTAGTAGTTGATAAATAAAACAAGCATTACTTTATTTATTGTTTAAATAAATAAAATAATAAATTAAATTATTGTTTAAATCAGTCCTTGTGTATGGTATTGCTTAAGATTGCTTTTGATAGTTCAGTTAACTATCATTATTTTTCACTGGATTAACTTAGGTTCAACCATTTTGATTTTGGTAACAACCGCACTTAAAAAATGACCTTTGAATCAATCCTTTGAAATACATAAACAACACTTATATAGTATAAAAATACCCTCCCAGGTATCCCGCCACTACATCTTTTTTTCATTTTTTAGCATTATATTCTTTCAAAAAATAATCATTAAATTTTACGCAGCTTAACGCTAAGTACTGTTTTATTTTTATTGTTTCAGAAAACATTAACAAAAGTTCTGGATTTTATTGTAATTTTATGAAAACTTTATAAATTATATAATAAAATATATACACATTTGAAAGGCAATGTTTAGCAAAAATTAAAGAGCGCTGGAAAAATGCTCAAAAAATTATTTACTTTTTTTAGAACCCCCATACCAGACTGAAACGACTAGATACCGCCCGACGTTTTCGACTACTGCAGCACTTACTAGCCAAACGCTCTAAACTTCCCACTATTTACAAAAGACTCATATATATATATTACTATAATAAGGCCTATTTGGACTTACGGGAACGAACTTTGGGGCTCAACTAAACCATCAAATTCCTCTCGTATCCAATCCCTACAATCCAAAATCCTTTGTAAAATCCTCAATGCACCTTACTATGTCACAAATAAAATCATCCATAACGTCCTTAATGTACCGTATGTTTTCGATTTAGCTCAATCCAGATACCTATCCTTCCATGATAAACTTCTGAACCATCCGAACCCTCTTGTTTCCAACCTTGCTTCCTGTTCTATTCCTGATAACCCTCCGAGGCATCTGAAAAGACGATGGCAGACCTTCTAATATAGAAATATAATTGGAGTGCTACCAATGGGTAGTTTCTATTCGTGTTGTACATGTCAAGTTACTTATTTCACATTTCCTAGTTGTATTTATCATTATACAGTTGTAAATATCAATAATAAAAAAAAAATTAAATTTTTTTTAGAGGAATTGTCATAGGTGAATCATATTTTCTGGACCTGATAAAAATTGATAACAACTACTAATCTCCTTGAAGGAACAGGGAGACCAAATAACTCTTTTCTGCTTGTTTCAAAAAAACTAATGAGCGGAATGTACAGGATATATTATATGATATATTAGCAAGGGTGACCAGAAGGGGATGTTTGGCACAAGTTACGCCATCAAAATTTTGAGAGATCACATTTTTACGAGGTTATAAATTTTTGGCAAAGGGGGCAAATATTTACAGTCTGAGTTGACAAGGAAACAAAAAACAGAAGGAAATAAAAGGGAAATTTAAATTGTAGTTAGTTAAATTTAAATTGTCTCCGTTTATTAGGGACTTCACTGAGAGATTGAGCTTTCCAATATTATTGATTATAATGTTTAGGAAATAGAATAAATAAATTTAAATATTTCCATACTTGTTTCTTTTTTATTAATATTATTGTTAGTTTTTTTTCTATTTTTAGGAATCATGAATTAATTTTTTTAAATTAAAATTTTGCAACAAATTAAATTTATTTTGAATTAATTAATACCATAAAAGTTTTATTTAAGACGAATGTGTTATTTTCATTCGAAAATTATGTTCAGAGAATTTTTCCCTTCTTCGTCGGCTTTGTACATCGCTCTGGTGAGCAATCTGGTGTTTATCTTCATATTTTTCTATGAGTTTTATGTAGTTTAAAAAGAAATAAATGTGATAATGTAGAGTTGATGATAATTACGTATTAGTCTTATTTATATTTTAAGTTTCATCTCAATGTTATTATATATTCTCTATTTATCTGTGTGTGAAGGCAGCGGGCGTTCAAAAGTGAACCACCAAATCTGCTCTTTCAAATCAATAGGCACTGGTTATTGATTTATTAATTAATTAATTCTAAACCTTTAAAAATATTAAAAAGAAAATCCATTAAGGATAAATGTATAAAAAAAACGGAATAGCAGAAAATATAAATATATTGAAAATAATAAATGAAATAATCATGATAAAAAATTAATAAATGAAAGAATAAATTAATACTATTTCTCTTGATACAAAATAATAATGAATGAGAAAATCCCATATGTTAATTTAATTGTTTTAAAATTATATTACACATGGCCGTAAGTTATATTTATATAAATCTAAAATTATAATATTTAATATACAACAAAAGAGAATGATGAAAACCCGATGCTGAACCTGACAATTTAATATTATAAAGTAAAATACTAGTCATTATACTATTAAGTGCTCTGAAGGAGCATTGTATGAAGCAGTATATACGACAGAGTTCAGCCTCACTAAAAATGTTCAATTGATAAAATACTGTTTTTATTTCTTGATGATAACATCTGAGACACGTGGGGTCATTAATGTTTTAGCGGGGCGCCACTCACCTTAAAGCTCTTTTAAATTAAAATACACAAATTCACCTCCAGCCGCCCATATTACGTCTTGCAGCTGACGAGAGTTCTGCTGCAGGATAATGTCCCAGAGGCGGGAAGTCGCCGTCACAACCTGGTGAGATGAAACCATGGAGTTTGCCAGGTACATTGTGACGGGACGGAGAACGTCACAGGGTCAATTCCACACCCATTGCTGCCAGCAGCCATACTGCACTTGTAATGTTTTCTTTTTGCCTTCGGTATTAAGTGATACGAATAGAGGCGGGCTGACCCGGAAATGGCCGAAAACATCGTCGCTGTTACGTCTTTGTGTATGAACTATGTTATTCATAATTAAAATAAAATTGAACCCTACATACTACGACACGGCAAAAAACAAACAATAAAACTACACATGTTGGCGTCAACACTGTGTGTGATTTCCGTGACGCCATCTCACGATTCTCATATGAAAAATTCCTATTTTTAAGTTTTTGTTTTGTTTTTATTTTATTTTATATATTTTTTAGTTTTTATTATTTATTTATTTTTTTATTTATTTATTGATTTGCATTATAGCGGAAGCGACCGAGTTGATGTTCGGATCGAAGAAGGAGCTCCCCGAAGAGGGATGATTTGCTACATGCCTCGGATCCAGGTCATTGAGAAGTTGGGCCTCAAGTCGGAAGGTAATTTCCATACATTATCACTAACGCTCTCTTAACTTCACTAACGTCTCTTCATCTTCACTAACGTTTCGTCAACTTCATTAACATCTTCACAAGAAAAAAAAATGAAGTAACTAATTTGGGAAATGTGGTGGTACACTAATCAACCTTTCTGGATTGCAACTATCTACCTCCTAACTAAAAAAAAATTGTATTTGCTTTTATAGTAGAATACAATTATACAGATCCGAGTATGGAAAATTAACAACGAAGGGGAAGTTATTGAATTAATCTAGTATTTTATCGATGATATGTATTAATAAAAGCAACAAAACAGTAATAAATAAATATAAAAATAACAGGTTTATTTATCCTATTCAAGTTCCTTTAAAATATCTTTTATTTTTTCAGTTCTACATTTCGTTTTTATGATTTGCGTAAGTGTTCTCCATTAGAACATTTTAATCTATGAATTTCAACTATTCGCCTAATTTTACTAAAAAAATTAAAATTATTTATAAACTTGTATAAATTTTTCTTAGTTACTTTTACTTACCTATGTATGTAATATACCATAAGGGAAAGTATTACGATCGTGAACATTTTTGTTTCTAAGTTTTTAGCAAAAATACACGTTTTGAAGTCTCCTGAGTCCAAATTCAACCCTTTGTTAACAATAGGGTATATCTGTTTTTTTCGGGGGATTTGCGATATGGACCAAAATTGCTTGAAATTGTTTGAAACATCGTAACAACTATGTTTATTTATAAAAATCGATATTTCACCTGCCTTAGGATTTACTAATAATAATAATAATAATAATAATAAGGCTTAGCGAACCCGAAGGTTCGATGCCGACACCACCAATCGCTTGTTACACACCTCCCTCCACCGTTCGCCGTCCAAACCCAGTCCCTTCAGATCGGCTTTAATGCAATCCTCCCATCTTCGCTTCGGTCTACCCCTCGGACGCTTACCATTCGGCACAGCAAATATTAACCTTTTAGGAATTCTCTCGTTACTAAGCCCAACAACTTTACAAGCCCATTTGATTCGCCGCGATGAAATTACCTCAATTATATTACCCGGATACATCTCACGCAATTCGGCGTTGTGTAACCGTCTGAACTCTCCGGTTAACTCATCCTTTTTCGGTCCGAATATTCTACGCAATACTTTATTTTCAAAAACCTTAAGACGCTGCTCATCCCTTAATGTAAGCGGCCAAGTTTCGCATCCATAAAGAACTGTAGGTAAGATAATTGTTTTATAGATTCTAATTTTTAAGTTTCGGGACAAGAGGCGCGAACTAAGTAGTTTTGTCACAGAAAAATAACAAGCGTTCCTTCCGCCTTCAGTCTAACCTTAATCTCTTCTTCAATTTCGTTTTTTCTCGTTATCGTAGAACCTAGATACCTAAATTTATCTACCTGTTCAAACATATTACCATCTATATCGATATCACCAGTAGTATCGCCATTTTTGCAGCTAACCATAGGATTTACTAGAAGTACCTAATTCTGCCCAGCACATACCATTAGGTTTGAACAAAAACTACCGGCAAACCAGATCTAATTATAACAAAGATGGTTTTCATTCGTTCTCCTATTATCTCACATCAGGGCATTATTAATGTGACTATTAAGTTAAAAATTACTGGGCATGAAGGGGGAACGATGTTAGTTTGTCACTAATGCAGTGCATTTTCAGATTGTAACTTTGGTCTTTTCTTCCAAACAGTGTGCGGTATCGACTCGTGGTGACTTAGATAATGATATCTTAAAATCATGTTCTCTAATAGTCAGGAACTATCCATTTAATTAAAAATTATATGCTTGAATTATTTATAAGTGTTTTATTTAAAATTGGTACTTGGTTCGAAATTATATAGATTTAAAATTGCTATTGATAAAGTTGCTTCCATCATTTTTTTATTAAAAACTAAGTAAACAAATAAAAAATCAGTATTCCAATTAAAGTTTTGGATAGGTAATCGTTCGAAAATTATTTACATTACTTTTCACATAACATTAAGAAAAAAAACATTAAGGAAAATAAATAGGAAGGTCATAAAAAGGCCGAAATCATTTTATTTTTTATCATTGATAAATAATTTTCTTGTTGAAAAAAGTATAGATAATATTGCTTCAGTTAACGTAAAAATTACACCAAATAAAAAACAAAACAAAATATAAAAATCGTTTGCAGTAGAACATATAAAAATATTTAAAACAACATATCTTTATATTAAATTGTCCGATTTCAACGATTTTATGTTTTAGGATATTTCGTAAAAATTATAAAAAAACATACTTCTTGAGTTATTTGGAAATCTAATTTTACCATATCTTGTAACTTTTTTAACATCATCTATATAGATAAATTTAAAGGTCATCAAGGAGAAGATTTTAGCCAAGTTTCATTCAAATTGGTACATTCGTTTAGACGCTACTGTCTAAGTAGTGTCAAACGCTACGCAGGTTTTTCGACCGCAATCTTAAAAGGGAAGAGCGGATAGTAATGTCGAAGTAGAAGATTCATCCTCGGGTGATCTCTGATATTGATTCCAAATTTGATAAAAATCGGTCCAGTAGTCTCGGAGAAAAACCGCGGAAGGCCTACAATGGACGGACAAAATTGTTTTATTCGATTTTTGAATTCTACATATCATGAAATGTAAAACCTCACATTTTGAGGGGGATTATATGTTTTAATTTTTGGACGATTACAATGGTTCATTAATGAAAACAATAAACATAAAACTTACGATTACGGCCGATACCTCCAATATTCCATTATAATATATATACATATTAATTTATCTCTGTTAATTTTTTACAATACCTATATTTATGTTTTATTCCTGTTGAAACGGATCATTTATTTAGAATAAAACAATAGAGACGGGATAGCCTTAATTCCCAACGCCGGTGACACTGAGAAGGGTACAATAAATTTCCGAGGGGTCTGACACGAGGAATATCCAAACCCCGAGGCGGACGTGTTGTGGGATTCCGCTACAGCTCGTCTCCTAAATATTAATACTCTTCTGGAGATTTGTGGTTTTTATCTCAGATCAATTTCTATCGGAAATCCGTTATAAAAATCTTTTTCTCCTTTCACTTCTTCCCTGCGGTTATATTTATTTGTCTGTGCGATTTAATGTTTTAGTCATTTTTCCAATAGTTTTCAATTTCGATATATTATGAAATTGTGGTTTGTAACAATGAGAGGATGATTGCGACTGCGTTCTTTGTTCTTGTTGTTTGTGTCAGAAGTTAAATTGAATTCGATGGTTTTCACTTTCCAATACTTCCGGTGTGGTCACATCGGTTTAATTATATCTTTGGTCACAAGTGATAATTAATATATACCAGAACCGATAAATACTTAATTTAATCAGATGTCTTTCCTGCCCACATTTTAATTTTGCATGTTTTGTCACTTATGATCACTGACGTTCTATGCTCAAGACTCGAGTTCGAATCCGGTTGATGACAGTTAATTGTTTATTCTGTTACATCAGCCGTGAATAAATAGTTTGGGACTCTCCTGTGGCACACTCAATCTCTACAAAGAGGTTACTCTTAATTAAATAATTAATTAAGGTGGAAAACCTGTCGATTGAGCATCGGATCTCGGTCAGATCAGTTCCCTGCACAATCCTTGAAATAGTACTCAGTACACAGTACAAATTTATTTTATTTTTGTCGACTACGATAATAGTTATGACTGTACGGAATTGACTTGTACTAATCTGATTAAAAGAATATTATTATTATTTATTATTATAATTTATTATATCATCATTATTTGAAATAGTAAGGAGGCAAACATAATAAAAGTTCCCACTCTTGGGTGGTGAGTCAGATATTTTCGCTTATATTGGGAAAACTATCCATCGCTCCGACAAAGACGTTCTATACACAATTACAGCTGATAAAATTTTCAATGTGATTGATTATATACATGTTTTCGCTATCTCGCTTAGTTTACAAGATATCCGTTCTCAACTAGCCCGAATTTGGAAAAACGTTTAACTTAATATGTCAATTCCGAGAATTTGCAGAATTTTTTTTTTATAATACTCTTTGTTATAAATATGTTTATTTATCTACGTAGAGATTTAGGTGTATTCAAAGTTAGAGTAATATAATAACGTATATCATAAAAATTATTTATTTCTGCAAATTCTCGTATTCGACATATAAAACTATAATTGATACAACGTTTGAAGCGTTGAAGATAAACTGGTAAAACAATATATATTCTTAAAGAAAATTTAATTATTCAAAGCTTTCTTTACTAACACTTAATCGTAGAACGAAGCAATCAAGAGTTAGCTAATCAAAAACAGTAAAAAAACATGAGGTAAAAAATGTTTTTCCAAATTATCGATAGTTGAAGAAGTATATCTCGGGAAACTAAGCAATATAGCAAAAAAAAAATCTTATATAATCAATCATATTGCAAATTTCATTAGCTTTAATTTTGTATATAACGTCTTTGTCGATGCGCTGTGTAGTTTTCCTGATATAAACGAAATCCGAAAAAAGTGACGTTCCTCCGGGGGGGCGTCCTCCCCCCATATCTGGCTCACCATCTAGGAGTGGGGGCTTTTAGTATGTGTACCTCCTTACACTAGCGGATTAGAAATTTTGGGAGGGACTTCAACGACCCGGAGGTTTTTTTTTTAACATTTATAACGATAATTAATTTGAAAAAAAAAAGAAACTAACTACCGATATGACATGGTGTTTTATTGATTCTTGATGCTCTATTAAATGTAATTACACGAACAATAATAGTTTAAGAGACAGTTTTTAGTATTTTTTCCTATAAAACATGGTTACATGTAACATGGTTACATTTTGGCTCACCATCTAGGAGTGGGGACTTTTAGTATGTGTACCTCCTTACACTAGCGGATTAGAAATTTTGGGAGGGACTTCAACGACCCGAAGGTTTTTTTTTTTTAATTTTTATAACGATAATTAATTTAGAAAAAAAAAAGAAACTAACTACTCATATGACATGGTGTTTTAGTGATTCTTGAAGTCTTATTAAATGTAATTACACTAACTACTAATTAATTACACTAATAGTTTAAGTGACAGTTTTTAATATTTTTCCTATAAAACATGGTTACATTTTACCATTTTGGGAGGAGAAGGCTTCAGCCCGAAAGTCCCCCTCCCACTCCCCTAAATCCGCTTGTGCCTCCTTACTAGTCCAAACAATGTCCCAAAGTCATAAATTGTGTCTCCTCCATTTCCTTCTATAATTA
The DNA here is from genome assembly GCA_928085145.1 of Nezara viridula. Taxonomy (NCBI): domain Eukaryota; kingdom Metazoa; phylum Arthropoda; class Insecta; order Hemiptera; family Pentatomidae; genus Nezara; species Nezara viridula. The sequence continues at coordinate 21,636,830 of OV725080.1, read as the reverse complement.
TTCATGCATTTAGTTTTTGTCTGATTTTCAAGTTTGATTTGTAATAAAAAGTAACTAAAATTTTCAGTTCTTCGTTTAAATTTTTTTTTTTCATTTTGACATAATGATGATATATTGTGAAAGCTACTTAAAAAACGCCATTAAAACTCTTATAAAAATTTATGAAAATCAAATTGTCTGCTGATAACTGAGGAAGTTTGATCAATGTTAATCAATGTTGATTAAAATTTTACAATCCTTCAAAGACTAGCTATGAGGTTGTATGTCCCTGTTTGTTTTATTGAGTTGTAAAAAATTTACGCCGACTGTTTGGTAAGTGGCCCTGCAATGTCCAGAACGGATGACACGTTCCCGACTTAAAATTTATTTCTTGGAGGACTCTAACTCGGAATAAGGCTTTCTTGTAATGGCTGTCTTGTTAGCGAGGCCACCTGCGGTTCCTTCTTCCCTGGAGCTGCTTGTTCTTTTCTTCTAACCAAGTCAGTTTTTCTTCTGCCCTTGCCAAAGGAAAAAGTTCACAGTTCCATTAACAGAAAGCTACCGGGCATCGCCCCTCTTTCTATTTCACGCCACTGTAACATTAGGCCCACACACTGCAGAAGATTATATCATGGGTGATAGATGGTCAGGTCTAAGTTCTTGAAGTGAAAACTTCTTTAAGCGCATTTTGCACTTTTTTGTGGAGAGTGAATGAGATTGAGCCGTCAGATTTCGTATGTGTTAACGGTCGGGTAAAATCGGCTGGAGTCGACTAATTGAAGTGTATGACTAATGAAGTGTGTTATTGCATATGGATTAAAATATCTCAAGAACTAAAAATCGGACCTGAATATTGTTAGCGAGAAAAAATGTTCAGCATTTTGTCCTCTCTGTAATGAATTGTTGTTTAATATTGTATCTTAACTCGACGCCGTATTAAAAGGAAATAGTGAGAAGGGAAAGATTGAAAAGGGAAACAGTAGTGTCGAAAACCAACGATAAGAGTTTTATGGAAGATATGGATTAAATATATCTACATATTTAAATATATTAAATACTATAAATCGGGCCTGCATACTCTAAACGAGGAAAATGTTCAGCATTATAGCTCTTTATAATGAGCTATATTATTTATAATTTACATTTCATATTATTAATCTCGCCTTATTGATGTTTTCACTTCTATCGGGTGGTCCAAAGTAAACACATTAGATTTTTTTTTTTATTATTATTTCATTCCAAACATCTGAAAAAATCAGAGATATTATTTATTTATTTTTGTTATTTTAAATTTGCAACTGCGTTGGAACGCATCAAGCAAATGTAACATAATATATTTTTAATGAGTTAATGAGTATGAAACCAGCTAAGCTAGATATTTGATAGGTAGCAACGAATAAATGATAATAATGAAACGATGAACGATGTGGAAATTATGTGATCTTAAGACCTTGCCAGCCCTACCCGCTCTACCATTCCAGCCCGATACTATTATCGTGTATTCATTGCTATACATTGCATCTCTAGTATATATTCAGAGACCTAGTATAACACTGATTATTTTGGTCTTATATATATATATATATATATATATATATATATATATATATATAATATATATATATATATATATATATATATATATATATATATATATATATATGTATAAATTTCCTGCGATATTTATCTAATTAGGATATCTCTTACATTATTTTTACAGAAAGTTGGTCCACATGTTAAGTTTGAAACGTAATTAATAAAAAAATATTTTAAAAAATGACTGAGTCCTGATTATCTATCTCTCATGATATGGAAAACAGTTGACAAACCACCATCAATAGAATATTGCATACCATTCAATATATGTAACGATATTAATTTGAAAACTATGAGATAACTTACCTAGCCTTTTGGTGTTTGCTAAAGAGATCAATCGATCAAACTACAAAATTATTTGGCTAATAATCACCAATATCAGTAATTGAGATAGTAGAACTGTAAGAAATAGTTTATAAAAAATTGCGTTAACCATTATCATAATGTAATACCTAAAATTTATTCCGAATTAATGTTTCAATAGAATGTTTGGCTACTATATTATAGTTAGGTGAACTTGAGTTCTAAAGCGGGACAATTATATAGTGAAGCGGAGCGGACTGACGGTACATTTTCCCTCATACTTTAATTAAACCGGGCGACACCTCAGCTAAAAGACCTCATCAGCCTCTGCTTGCTTTGGAAATTCAATTCTAGCCTTTGACAAGAATTTTCTCTTTTTTCTTAAATAGAAATAGTTAAAAAAAAAAGAAGTCTTCATATAATTTGTAATTAAATTCAAACTATTTTGTTCTTGCTTTTATATTATATATTAAGCTTTAATATCCACTTTATCTCTATAAAAGTTATAAAATAACTTAATAAATATATTGAACTTTAAGAATATTACGGTTAACAATATTAATCAACTTCAGAACCATCTAAACCTTAACAATTCCAACCTTGCTTCTTCTTCGATCCGTGATAACCCTCCAAAATGTTTAAAAAGAAATTCGTCTCGGAATCCTCTCCTAGTGTTTAACGTCCATTAGAATGCTGCTGATGGGTAGTTTTCCAAAAAGTCTTTTCATTTCATTAAATTTCTCTGTCGATATTTGCTAATTGTATTTTTGTCTATTTTCTTTCAGAAATAATAGCGATTTGCGCTGTAACCAAAATTGACTGTGGCAGAGTTGCATTTACTATCCGTTTTAAAACCTCTACAATATAATTATACGTGTTTTAGAGATGTCAGTTGTACATATTATTCCCCGCTACATTTTAGCTTCCCCAGAGGCTCCTTTTGGATCAAATTTGGTGTATAAACTTGGTTCTCAGGCGGAACGATACTATTCAACTTTGTCAAAATTTTCGCAAGTAAGAACGTTTTTGTCCAGTATTTAAAGTATTGTGCATCTCTACAGCTTCTCCTAATAAATTTTGAATCTATATTAAGTTGGTGTCGGAGAGCTGCTTTTGTATAATTCAATCACCAGCCGGGAAATCCCGTTTGTGTATATACCACTGTACTAAAACGGTAGTAAAGGTGTCGATGAAAACTTGCCTAATGTATTCCCCATGAAGCTATATTTATGTATATGCTTTTCTGAAAAATGACTAGAAAGCTAGTATAGAAGGAGTTCTGAGGGATACTTAATTTTATACGCGAATAACTCCAAAAGTATATGAAGAGAAGAATAGTTGGGGTGCTCAGTCAAAAAAGGAAGGCAAAAAATAAATTATAATATTTATTTTTTATTTTTTACAAAAGTAAAAAAAGTAAAAAAAAGTAAAAAGTAAAAAATAAATATTATAATTTATTTTTTGCCTTCCTTTTTTGACTGAGCACCCCAACTATTCTTCTCTTCATTATCCACGACAGTCAACCAATTACCAATTATGAATCCAAAAGTATATATTTTTCGGTGATTTTTATAAAACATATTTCAACGGTAATTAAATTCCCTAAACTTTTTTTTTTAATTATTAACTTATTTATTGAAAAATATTAAAATCTGTCTCAAGGACATTTATAATAGTGTTCAAAGATCACATTCACACTCTATGTACAATAAAAAAAATAAATTATACAGAAAAATAATATATATATATATATATATATATATATATATATATATATATATATATATATATATATATATATATACAATAAATACGAATAAAATAACCTAAAAATAAATAAATAAAAAGAACACATACATGCCTGTATACAATATATACAATCTGGCGAGTGAACTCCAAACCATACCTGTTCCTCCTACTGTGGAGGGCAAAGCATGACTCCAGGAGATCCCTGCAATTCGCTCTAAACCGCCTCACTGGGGTAAACCCAGTAGAGATTGAGCAAGAGTGCTTTAGTCACATATACCCATGTCGTGAGGGGAGTATATGGCCATTGCCAGAACTCAAATATTTATAAACTATAAAAAGGTCGCGGGGCTACTGCCGTTTTAACCTTCTCCCTAAAATTAAAAAAAAATTAATCGAAATCCGTCTAGTATTAAAAAAAGATATGGTATGCTCTCTGTTTTTGACAATTTTTTTTTCTATTTTCTTTCAGAAACAATTGCTTTTATTTTTCTTTTTTTCAGAATTTTAATTTAAAATGAAAATAAGAAGAAAATAGAAGCTCAGTGGCGGGGCTCTGCTGCTTTCGCCTTTTATTTTAATACAGTTTCTCTCAAACTACGCAAATGATTTTATCCGTACCATTCAGTACTATTTGCAGTTATAATGATTCATTATAATATTTTTATTTTGGGCTCTTTGTCAAGAAAGTTGTTTCCTGGCCATCACAAGCTAGATCCAACAACAGAATGGCATTGTTATCCTGCGAGGTCTACCACGATGGGCCGATATGCCATCCATTGCGGTGCTCCTGCTGGTCGTGTGCAGCTTGCAGAATAAAGAGAAGGTTGCAGATCTTGATGTCCTCGTTGCTTCATCACCACGCGATCCCGCTTCTTCCTTATCGGCGATCTCATTCAGTTCTTCACATCACGATGCAACTTTAACTTCTTGAATATGTCTCTTCTTCCCAGAAAAGATTAAATGCTTTTCTGTTGTGTAAAAACATATCTGTAAACTGTGCATTAATTGTTCTCATTTTTTGTCCGGCTGCGACGAAACCATAAAGAGAATAGTGTATTCTAGTTGATCAGATGTAAGGAGTAATGCAGATATCCAACGGTTTGTTTATTGAGCATATATATATATATATTTTTTTTTAATCACTTAAATTTTTTTAAAATCACGATTCATCAAATACGCGATTTGAAAATGCCTTTCTCATTTTAGTTTTCGATGATGAACAAAATTGGTGGATATCAAACCAGCGCATGTTAAGGAATTACTGTATTTCCGAAAATGTCTCCTCCTCGAGACTTTATTCTTCTATGAAAAATATAGACTTTGAAATATAGATATTGTTGAGGCAATGACATTGGTGAGGAAGCTATACTGGCATTACTTGGCAGACTTTTATTTTTTTTTTGTTCCGGAAGCAAATTGAATTTAAATTTATCTGTATAAGTTTTCCAAATAACATATTTTTTGTGGATTTTGTATACGGTCATTTAAAAATTCAATTGTCTTCAGACACAAAATAAAAAAAAATCGCTATCGTTAATGCGAAAAGTCATATGTAAAAATTGAGTGTTTTATAGGAGAGTATGTACAACCAATTATTTCTTTATGATTTATAAGTGCAATTTCATATTTTATTTTCATCTGCTATTTTCCATATTACTAGACTACCTATATCAATTGCAAACTACGAAATATTATTTTTAATAGCAATTGAATAAAAATGGAAAATTGTTACACATGACTTTTCACACTAACAGTAGCGATATATAATAGTTATAGGTATGTTTTCATTAGTAAAAAGGATGAAATAAAAAATACATTGGAAAAATTAAACAACTTTAATGATTATGAGAAATCCAGACCACGACGAGCTGGTTAAATTTCAATAGAAATAAACAAAATCACAAATAAGACATTTTTGTACTAAGTAATTTAAATAAAAATTAATTAAAATTTACTGAAAATCAGATAAATGGTAGAAGATATCGTGACATCGATTTGACTACAGACAGACACCGAAATTTGATCCTTGATGTCTAAAACGTAAAACGCAAGTGGAAAATTTCATTTCTAAGCACAATTTTTTTTTTAACCTCTCTCACGATTACAATGCCTCCATACTCCGGTATTGAAGAAGCAAAAGTTAAAATCGAAGAAATTTGGTTCAAAGATACAGTGTTTTGAATATGTTTCATGTGTTCTGCTGTAAAGCTTATATCCATTGTTTTGGTTTTTGATTTTCGGAAATGGTTACATCAACTGAAACAATCGACATTGATGTCTATTTTTCTTAGAAAATTACTAAGGATAAAAAACAAATATGTAAGCCAATTTTAGGAATCGCCTCTTATTTATGTTCGTTTATTTGACAAGGAAACTGTTATGTACAAATACACCAAATGGCCTACTATTTTTATAGGCCATACTTTTTTTAAGGATATTTTTATCTCCTTATCTATCGATTCAAACAAATGGATATTTATGAGTTTTTAGTACCCAATTAAATTAATGAATTAATTGAGAAAATCTTTCATTTCTGAGAAATTTTGTAGATAAAAAAACTGACTTTATTACGATTAGATAAAGCCATTCACTAAACATGTTAATAATTTGATAGAAAGGAGTCTGTGCTATGGACTAATACTGAAAATATCCGTACATATATTATTACAGTAAGGCTCGAAATCGGTTTTGTACCAAATATAAGCTCCTGTCATGCTCAAATACCATGAATGGGGTACCGATGGATTCAGAATTTCACGGGGGGTTAGCGAATCGTATTCTCCACTTTTGTTTTTCTTTCTAAAATAAATAAAGTCGATACAAACATTTTGCTAGGCTTCAATACTGGAACGGTGGTAGGTCTGTAGATCATAGGTGCGGGACAAATTGGATCTTGAAAATTTTGATGCGTACAGCAAGACCTGGATAGTTCCTCCGGAACTATCGGATCCTGCGTTTTTAACCCCAAACGATAACGCAAGGCATAGTGTTCGCATCCACACAACCTTACATTAATTGTAGTACGGTCATTGAATACCTCATTTCAAACATACCTCATTTCGTCGACTTGAGGTCTCTATGATCGAGAGAGGAGGAGTTTGTATTATTTATTGATGGTGTTTTTGACCGGCAAGCAATATCATCGTTAATTTGTCACCAATTTCGAAGGCTTTCTTCTCCTTCAGGCTGACAAAATAGTCCAATCACCCAGAAAATTCAGGCAAACAAGTTATGAAAGAAAATAAACTTTATTTGCGAATAACTAAAAAAATTACACACTTTCCCCTGGGTTATGCCCATTATTATATAGAAGATTACTAAATTCCCTACAGAAGGAAAAAAAATCATCGAAATCGGACAATTTTTAGCAAAGATACAGCTTACTGAAATTTGGAAACATGTTGGTTCCAAACAAAAATGAAGATTTAAATTAATTTTTGTTTGCTTTGTGGATTATATTTATCGATAAAGTAACATTTGATGTCTTAATCCTTTGATACATTGCATTTTTTTATTTCCTTATTAATTTTTCATTTGATAACTATATGCTGTGCGAACATTTCGCATGAGCCTACTAGTTAAATGATAATCAGTGAAATACGTTCTGATATTTGTGTTTGAAAATATTATTCGGTTCCTGTTCATTTTAAAAAAGAATTCTTTTATTGGTGCATGATCGTGCATATAATTAGTTAGAATTATTACTTTTGATTCCTATTCCAGTTAATACATAGTTTGCTAGTTACATCTCAAGCCCTAGCCATACAGCCATGAATTAGCAAGTTAAGTGACTGAGGATCGATGGTCGCTAAGTTGTGCTAATACAATCATGTGCATTAACTTGAACCGCCAAAGTGGCTCTCTGTGACCCCTCTCCTTCTAAGAGGGGTCTATTATATAACATTGATATTAATGGGTACTAATTAAAGTACAAGATGTTCCTATTCTGAATGAGGTGTCGATAAGCAAAATAATTGTCGTATCATTGTTATTGTATTAAATATGACTGATTTAAGTACTGGATTTCGTGTAGTAGTTAAATTATAAATATGCAATAAAAAGGCCAAAACGTGTCAAAATGCGTAACAAAGAATAAAATCATCCATTTCTCATGAAAAATATTACATCTGTATGGTTTATTTACTTAAATTATTATTTTCCATCATAAAATTGGACTGTGTGGAAAATAAAAAATAAATCTGGTGCGGTATGGCATATCAAAACTCTCACTTGCCACCTTTTTTTTCAGCAGAAATAAGTATTTTTAGACAAAAGGAAGTGAAATTAGATATTATATTCGGAATGAAATATTTAAAAAAATGAAATACTATTTGTTTTTCATAGCCATGTAATGTATTATATTTCTGTTTTTTTATCAATAACCATTCCATTTCACGATTGTAAATTTTAATTATTTATTTGATAACATTAAATAATTAAGTGTTACGAAATAATTTTAGATCAACAAGAGTGCCACTGATAAAGAAGGTTATATTTATTTATATTTCTAGTAAAAATATTTTATTAAAAGCCAACGTTTCAATCCGACTTTGCAGTTCTCCTTCAGAGCTAGAACAGAAAAGATACAAACAGATAGAGAATTGTGGAGGTTACATAATATTTATACAAAAAATTATAAACAATGTGAATAAGGTTATTAAAATTATAAACAGTAAGTACATTAAAATATGAACAGACTAAGCTAAGTAACTAGATCCTAAACTGAAGTAAACAGACTCTAACAATCGTTATAGAGTAATATATAAAAAATAAAAATGTGAATATACTTCTATAGATCTACAGGATAGATTGAAAGAAAAGAAAAAATGATATAATATGAAATAATGGAAATAAAGGAATGTGGAGAAAGAAAAGAAAAACGAAAACCAAAAAATTAAATAAATAGTTAAATAAAATTAAAAATTAATAGTTATAGCCCTGAAGTAGACCTGCAAAGTCGGGTCGAAACGTTGGCTTTTAATAAAATAGTTTTATCACTATTTAGCCGTTTTATGACTGCCCCTCCGAACCATCTCCTTCCTTTATAATGTAACGGTCAACTATTATATATTCATTATTTATATTTCATATGAATTTTAATTTTTATGTAGCTGTAATCTATACAATTAAACATTAAATAATGTTACGTATGGTAGGCTATTCTAACCTTTCGGCCGAACTCGGATATGCCCCCGAGTTTCTTCGGGATCTTTATTACTACTAGTCTCTGTTACGATCAGTCACACTCACACTTTCCAGAATTACCGACAACCAGTGAGTGTGTGAAAGAATTTTATGTAAGGGGTTGGTAGGCGTGAGGGAGAGGAGTGCCCAGCGGCGTCCCATCTTGATTTTAATATTTGTAGTTAGTGGAGGAAATCTCTCATCCTACATCTTTTGAACCTTCTACGGGTGTTATCGGGCATGTTGGTTGTGGCAGTGAATACCTGAGTTGTATTTCCATTTAGGCTGTACTGGATTCTTTTATAATGGGTTCGTATTCGGTCGTAAACTGTTAGCATATGTAAAGTAATGTTGCTGACGTACCAAAGAGCCTCGATTGTAGTCCTGATAGTTTTAATTGAAACTTCTGTATTTTACGTATCTCTCTTGTTGAACTAAAAATATTTCGTAACACTTAATTATTTATTATTATCAAATAAATAATTCAAATGTACAGTCGAAAGAGGAAATGATTATTGACAAAAAACAGAAAGATAATACATTACATGGCTACGAAAAACAAATGGTATTTAATTATTTTAAATATTTCGTTCCAAATATAATATCTAATTTCACTTTCTTTTGTCTGAAAATACTTATTTCTGCTGAAAAAAAAGGTGGCAAGTGAGAGTTTTGATATGCCATACCGCACCAGATTTGTTTTTTATTTCTTATTCAGTCCAATTTTATTATGTTAAATAGTAATTTAAGTAAATAAACAATACAGGTTTAATATTTTCGATGAGAAATGGATGATTTTATTCTTTGTTACGCATTTTGACACGTTTTGGCCTTTTTATTGCATATTTTATAATTTATCTACTGCACGAAATCCAGTACTTAAATCGATCAGATTAAATACAATAAAAATCGAATGGCAATTTTTTGCTTATCAACACCTCATTCAGAACAGGAATATCTTGTACCTTAATTAGAATCCATTATTACGTATTTTTGGTTCTCTCTTATTACTGTGAAGCTAAAATCCAAAAGGGCTTAAGTATGTATTCAATTTCTGTCTATGTTTTAATTTTGAATGTCTTGAAAGGAGTGAATATAATAGTAGTAGTCTTAAGTTTAGAGTTTTCTTTTTGTTCTTTACATGTAGGCTCATGTCATTCTTCTGTCAAATGTCAGTCCTCGATATTCTTAAATTTAATTATGAAATGCAGTTTCAAAGGGGGCAATCCTAGTCGATATGAATTTTAAATAAAACGCCAAGCATCCTTCATCTAGTCAGGTAAAGGCAGACAGTTTTATCGTGAGCCATAAAGTTTTGATGAAGAGTTAGGCTGTACTTCAACCGACCTGCAAGAACTGGGTCAAGACAGTGTAGTTTTCTAAGGACTAGGGCAAATATTGGATCTATTGATGGGGCAGGTGTGCTTCTAAGGAGGGTTCCTATATCGTAGCTGTATCGTAAAAGAGAGGGGTAACGGTGCACCGTATAATAATTCTTTTGTATGAACTTTAAATATAAATTCGTAAACCGTTCCATAAGTAGCAATTTGTTTCATTGCATTTACAAATTTTTACTATTTTCAAAAAAAAAAAAAAAAAAAAGAAAAAAGATATTCACACGAAACGTTGATCTATTAATATCAATTCTTTTTCTGAAAATGTATTTCGTGGCAGATTTTTTTAATATAACTCAGGATTATCAAAAGATTTAATATATCTGGTCAAAAAACAATTATTATTTCTTGGGCTAAAGTCCGACTAACATACTCCTTGTCCCCTGCCGCTACAGTAATATAAAGTAATGGTCTTTTAACTACGGCCCGCAGACCGAATCTAACCAGCAAGCATTTCCAATCCGGTCCACGATTATATCAGAAAATTTTTAAAAATAATAAAAAAATATGAAATTCAGGTAATTACACACACGCGACATTACTACAACATTTACTGCACGTTTTGTGGTTTATTGTTTTTAATTACCTAGGACTCCATCTGGACAATCGTCTAACTTAGAATCTTAATACCAAACTGAAACGAAAAGAAACAGCTCCACGTTTCCGACTACTTCAACACTTACTAGACAAACGCTCTAACCTTCCAATTAATTATAAAAAAACTCATTTACATGACTATAATAAGGCCTATTTGGACTTAAGGAGTTGAGCTATGGGGCTCCACCAAACCTTCAAATTCCTCTCGCATCCAATCCTTACAATCCAAAATCCTCAACGCTCCTTACTTTGTTACAAATAAAATCATCCATAATGACCTTAATGTTCCTTATGTATCAGATTTGGCCCAGTCCAGATATCTGTCCTTCCATAATAAACTTCATAACCATCCCAACACTCTTGTTTCTAACCTTGCTTCCTATGCAATTCCTGATAACTCTCCGAGGCGTCTGAAAAGAAGATGGTCACGTTATCTCCTAATATAGACATATTATTAGAGTGCTACCAATGGGTAGTTTCTCAACATGTGTTTCATGTCATTATATCCATGTGCGAATTTACCAGATGTATTTTTTGTATACAGTTGTAAATATCATATAAATAAATAAAAATAAAATATTTTTAATATTGAACCATTGTAATCGAACAAAAATTCCAAAAATTTAACCCCTCTCAAAATTTAAGGTTTTACGTTTCAAAATACGTATAATTTGAAGAAAGAGTACATTTTTCGTCTCTCTCTCTTCCGCGCATTTTGCTTCGAAACTACTGGGACTATTTTTTTTTTCAAATTTGGATTTAAAGTCACTAGTCACCTGAGGATGATCCTTCTACATCGACATTACTATCCGCCTTTTCCTTTCAAGATGACGGCTGAAAAATCTGTGCTGCTATAGACTGTAGAGCCAAACCAAATTTACTGATTTCAATGAAACTTGGCTAAAGTCTTCTTATCAAAATCTCCTTTCAAGTTATCTCTAAAAAACACTTCATTGAAAAGAAGAAGGAAAAAAGTTACAAGGGTAGTATGATTAAATTTCCGAGTAACTCAAAATGTACACTTTCTTTGTCGATATTGTGATTAAATATTTCAAAGGTAATTAAATTTTCTAAAAAACGCAGAAAGTTTCATCAAAATCAAATTACTATTAGTAGAGATATCGCTAGTTTTAAATAATTTTGGTTTATTATTTCCAATAATGAACCTTTTTAATCGAACGAAAAATTCAAAAACTTAACTCTCCACTCCTCAAAATTTGAGGCTTTACGTTTCAGGATACGTAGAATTCGAAAAACGAATACTTTTTTTTCTCTTAGAAAGCTCATTATCTAACAGAATTGGCATTTATTAAACAAGATTTTATTTTCATTATAAGCCATGGCCAGCAGGACTTGGGCAGAGGCATCAATGTGGCCCGTTGGTAAAAATGTTTAGAGAATCCTGATATACAACATCGAATTTTGGGGGATGAAAAGTACTTTATGTTTACTCCAATCATATTGCCTTGTTGCGGAAGGTTCAACGAGATTCGTAGATGACGTCTTTGATATACAAAATTCGTTTAACTTAACCTTTGGTGTGAAACGAAAGGAGGCTGTGTTAGTTGATTCGACAATTAGATTCGAAACAACCAATGAGTAACAAGATCTCAAAATACAAAAATAAAAAGTGGAAATCTATAAAAAATGCATTCCATAACTACTGGAAAATATGGAGAGGAATTTGTTGAGAAAGAATTTTCGGTTCGGAAACTTTGGAAAAGCTAGGTTTGGAAAGGAGTTATCTTCAGTTTGGCTTAGATCTATTATTTCGGACTCGCTAGGAATCTTGCACCATTACCTGTATTAATTCTGGCCATTTCGTTACGAACTGAACTGGTCAGAAATGAGAAGGAAGAAAATTAGATGTTAATTATAACAATTAATGAATAAATGCTTTATTAAGTCGATACTTCTTATTTAAGTCGGTACTTCTTACATCAGTCAGTGCTTTGGATGTCCTGTAAAACTTTATTGTTTTTGTTCTCTCTTATTAAATATTATCGATTAAGACTGATCAGTGAGCTGGGCCATTTAGCAACTCAACACAGTTGAACAGTCGTAATTTTGAACAGTTCGTCGAACAGTAAATAATTTTACTGTAATTCTTCTGTTCATTTTTCCTAAAATTGGTGTCTTGGGGTTTTATTTTTTACATAAATTAGGCCATTTTTCACCAAAAATTTATTTATAAGCTATTAATTACGACGTTTCGACCTTACTAGGGGCTATTTTCAAGTCTGGAAAATTGTAATATCATTATTGGTTAACATTTACAAAAATATTTTTTTTTATTACAATAATTAACTTATCTAACAATCTATGTCATAATATTTTTAATACACATAGATTCATCCAAATCTATATAATAAAAGTATACACTTTTTCTTATAAAAAACCTTACATGTACGTAACTTTACTCATTAAAACAATTGAATATTACCTTAATGAGTCCTCCGTTTGATATTCATCATTAATATCGCATTAATTTGTTCAGTGTAAATTAAGTTGTTCTGCTATTTAGGAGTTTCGCCTACGTCATTTCCGGAGGGACTGACTTATATCGTCCTGGTGGGGATAGTCAAAGGGAGAGGGGTTTTCCTTCTATTGTTTTGCATTAGTGGATTATTATATCTAATTTATATTATGATTGTTCTAATGATATTACAATTTTCCAGACTTGAAAATGGCCCTTAGTATGGTCGAAACGTCGTAATAAATAAATTGTAGGTGAAAAATGGCCTAATTTATGTAAAAAATTTACTGTAATTCTCTGACATATATTTTTTTGCAATTATATTTTCATATATATTTTTGACCCAGCCATCATTTCTGTATGGTAATTATTAGTTTTAAAGTAATACTTTACACCATACATAATTGTTACTTTTACTTTCCTATATATGAAAATATCTAAAAAAGGAAAAATATTTCTCAACATGTAAGGAAGTAAATGAAAGTTGTTCGATGCACTCATTATTATTTCACCAACATATTAAATTTAATATAATACAGTTTTTAATAAAATCAATTAATCCTGAGATCGGATTGGATCATTGGCCCGCAGGTGGAATAGGTGATTGGTGCTACTTGAAGGCGATGTTGTCCAATCAGCAAACACTCCAAACATCCCGTGGCCTTTGATTCGCTGACAGCACAAACACTCCTTCCAATTAGTAGCAGTTGAAAAGTCACTTTTAAAACTCAGGCCCAACAACTATGGCCTATATTTTGATATAATGAGTTAGCCATTAATGTAGTGATATAGGCTTCAATTCTGAAGGGACCAGTGGGTATTTTTTCAACTCAAGTCTTTTCGTGTCATTATGTTCACATTGGTGTATTTTAATTTGGTTGTAAATATCACGAAGATATCATGTAGTTAAAGAATTCAACAAGGATACGCGAATACTGAACTATTTGCTGAAGGAAGCGGTTTTATCGGTGGAAATAGGTTCAGATCTAGTATTTAGAGAGTGAATATAAGAAATTAGATTAAGGAGTTTCGGGTTGTAGAGGGGGTTTTCATTCTTAGATTTTGAAAGAAGATACTCCAAAGAGGAACTTCCGCCGAAAGATAAGATACAAGAACTTCAACACGGTATTTTAACAAGAAGCATGAACTGAGAATCTCGAAGACTAATCTTATGAAACTAAAGATTTTTGTTGTTTTGACGCTTCTCATTTCTAAGTTTGTTTAGTGACATATAGAACTTTATAGAAAATAATTCATTTTAGCTGAAAACAGATGGTAAAAATAGACTCCAAATCGGAACCGGATATTTTGAAGTTTGAATGCAGTGGAGAGGTATAATTTTTGCTGTTTTTCTATTAAGTCCTAACCTATATATCGAAAAAAAAATTTGAAAATAAAATTAAAGGAGGTATTTTGTCACTTCCTGATTCTTATATGAAAACAAATCCTTTAAATAAATATTAAAACACTCCTAAATATAATTATTTTTTAAAATACAGATTTAACAATATGTGATTAGTTCGTTTGTGAAAAAAGTAATTAACACAACCTTTATAAATATTATTTAAAAACAGCAGTTAAAATAAGTTATATATCATTCTTCAATCAGACATAATAAATACAGGGAATTAATTTTTTTTTTTATTGTTTTGTAATTGGTTTAGAATATGTAACTTTTTCACGACCAGATGACCGAAATTTAAATACAAACTTTAATTAACAAACATTTTAAACAAACGTATACAAAAAATAGGGAAAAGAAGTTTTAACAAAATGTGATTTAAACGTGTTTCTTGGGATTCGAACGACTGGGGCCAACCAAATTCGCCAATCCACCTCCCTCATCGCATCAATTAATACTATATTATATATTATTATATAACCTTACATTAGGACTTCTCGACAAGGTTTTATCTTGGAATTTTATACAAATAAATATATTCAAACAAGTATATTTATATGTGTTCACAAATATATTTTTTTATCATTTATAAGCATTAGATTAATAAAAAAATGCAAGTTTTACTGTCATAGCTAATAGCTATTTTATTTGTTAATATATTTTTAAAATGCTATGTTTATTTTTTTTTCTGTTATTATTACAGGTCTTGTAGATCTTTTACCGCCTTAACAAGCCTGCTCCATTTCTGCCTATCTTGGCCTATTTTTTTTCAGTTAACTGCACGATGTTGCTTCTTTGTTGATTCTATAGGGGAGCCTACACGGTCATTCGGAATTGCATTCCGAGGCACTGTTGACTTTCCGAATGAGTGTGTAAGGTATTGAATAAAGTACTGATGAACGTGTCTGGCGGATTTCCGAATCCGAAAATCAAAAGTTCATTCGCGAGAAGTGGAGGGGCGACTGAGGTAAAATTAGTGGGGAGACTAACCATACTACTAGATAGGTTAGTTCACCTAGTCCTCATAGTCATTATAAATTCCTGATTTTCATTCAAATTAAATCTTCAACAATTTTTTTTTAATAGTCAAGTGGGCAACAAATTAAAAAAAAAAAAGTGAAACTTCAAAATTTACTTAAAGAAAAAAATTAATCTTTAACTTTTGTGTATATTTGTCTGTTCTTTTCCCATTTTTCTTAACAAATTTATTATTTTCGCAATACCTTTCGGTAATTTTCGTAAGTAGTAGACATATATTTTACTAACTTTTGTCGAACCGATTTTCAATGAGACTAACCTTACTACTAGAGATGTTAGTTTACCTAGTCCTCACAACCATTGTACATTCCTGATTTTTAAGTAAATAATTTATTAAAAGTAAATAGTTTTTTATATTCCTAGTTTATGTTTTTATAGACCATTTTCAACTATTTTTTCTTTAAATAGTCAAGTGGACCACTAGCGATCCAGGATTTAATTTTGGGGTGGGGAGGCTTCAGCCCGAAAGCTTTTTTTTTCATAAAAATAATGATAATTACTTTGGAAAAAAAGAAAGAAACTAACTACCTATATGAGATGGTGTTTAAGTGATTCCTAAAGCCCTTTTAAATGTAATTACACGAACAATAATACTTTGAGAGATAATTTTTTTCAATAAAACATGGTTATATTTTCCCATTTTGGGGAGGCTTCAGCCAAAAAGCTCCCCTCCCCCCCGTAGATCCGCGTAGTGGCATAAAGTGAATAAAAAAGTGGATACTTCACAATTTATTTATAGAAAAAAAACATTAACTGTTGTGTTTATTTGTCATTAATTTTTCCATTTTCCTTAACAAATTGGTTATTTTCTCAATACTTTTCTTAAATTTTTGTATGTAGTTAGTTGACTTATATTTTTCTAACTTTGGTCTAAACGATTTTCAGGAACTAGGAAGTAATTATTATATATCCATTTTTCTCTTGATCTCCAATACTATAAAGGACAATGTGCAAATAATCTTTTTAAATTCAGCACATTATTATAAGTGGACAATCCACCAGATCCATGCTGCCTGTTATCTCAATGTCAACTGAGCTAAAACGGTCATTAATGATTGAATGTGTAGGGGTCTTCATGATCAAAGAGATCTCGAGCAATTTTAGTCATTCTTGTGACTTTCATTCGCGAATGATCGTGCAACGGTCGCTTATCCATCCGTCTGATTATTGGCCTTCCACGTGTTATAATGTGATAATTTATGATTATTTCAAAATCTATCTCAAATCGTACAAATCTTGCAGTCTAGATGAAATGCTGATTTTCGGATTCTAGCATTATTGACTTCAAACTTACATTTTTTTGGCAAATTATTTTTTTTCTTGTGAGAAGTGCTGGTAAAAAAAAATAACAACTTGAAACATTTAAAAAAAAAAAAAATCCTAATTTTTAATTTATGTTTTAAAAAAAATAATAGGTCAGACTATAATGGATAAATAATTTTCTATTTTTCGTTAAAATCTGTTAGATCGACATTTCTATTGATATTTCATTGACAATTTTAATAATTCAAATATTTTTTTTTATTAAATTAAAAAGTAATTACTATACTCGGAGAAACATTATGATATAAATACCAGAAGCTTCAATGATGAAGAATTTTTATATTACCATACACCAAAAACGTTGGAATGATTTAAATGATACCTCAATTCGGTAAAATAAATTGTGGCTCATTTATTAAATAAAATATTTGCCCACAGCTCGATTCATTTTGCCAGATATATTATTAATTTTCACTTTATGTATCTCGTGAAACACACTTATTGAATTAGTATTAGAAAATACATGCAGTGCCGTAATGCCCAAACAAATGCCCCTGAAGAAAACCTTCAAGGTAGGTCGAAACATAGGTAAAAAGTAAATATTGTACAAAAAAAAATTCTTAAGAAAGTAGTTAGAATTAGTAAAGATTAATAAAATAAACAAAAAAAATAGATATTATGAATGGGACAATCTAAACTATAAAGTCATTAGTCTCTAATATACAACTGGACACTTAAATTGCCTAGACGGCCATCATGGCATTATAGTTATGGATTAGTAAAGATAATAAAAAAAATATTTATAAGAAGAAAAAGTATTTTTATTAATTAAAATTCCATAATATAAATTACAAAACTACGTGGTCTGTTGACCGTCGGAGGAGTCTTTAGTGTGTTTTATAACAAAATTATATTTCAATCTATTTATATACAACTAATTAAGAAGAACAATTATATTTACAATGCAAGAGTTATATAAATATTTTAATTATAAAAAGAGTGGTACCAAAATTCACCAATTTATTAATTTTTAAATTCTTTGGTGAGCATTATTCTATAGTAGATAGCAGACTTTCAGTAATTTACCAATGCTATCCAATTGTTTTCATTTATTAAATCTATTTCTTGATTCCGAGATAAATTTCTAGATTTTAACCATTTAATTCTAAATTCAGAAAGTATCGGACAAGCAGCCAGAAAGTAATAGAGATCGTCTGTTTCGTTTTTATTACACATGCTAAAAATACTATTTGTTTGCTTGAAGTGTTTATAATTTAAGTTCAAAACATCAGCTCTAATTTTAACTACCCATCTGATCACCTTCAATGAGCTTTTGTCATCAATATAATTTAATGAAGTTAAATGAGGCTAAAAAGTGAAAGTTTTAGAATTCTGAACTTTATTTACGTATTTAGTATATATGTCTTTCTGAATTTGAGTTTAACATATCCATAGTTTAACATCATCACAGTTAGATCAATTTAAGTTGAAATGTAATCCATGCAGTACTATCAGATTAAGTAAGTCCCTAAACCATGCGATTTCTTTTTTAATTATTTGTAGTGCCAATATTTTTGGATATCTATGTGGTGGTAGATTCAAAATTTTTATAATGTAATCAAAATAGAGTTTAATTGTAAAAATAAATAACGGAATTTTTTCAGTCTCAAAATGGATAAAACGTGTTGGAGTATGCTTTGGTAATTTAAATATTTTTTAAAGAAAGAATCTTAGTAGTCTTTCCACGGCTTCATAACTTACCCCACAAAAATATTTATAAGTTTCACATATTTCTGACATATAATAAAATTGTCTACTGCTGTATTCAGGAAATATGATATCAAAGAGAACAAAAAATATTTTATTTTTATTAAAATAGGCAGAAGACTATTTGGACGGTAAGAATCAGGGCAGTCTATAGGCTTATTGGATTTGTGAATTATAGTTATGATCGAATATTTCCACAAAATCGGAAAATGCGTCCTTCTAAGTATGGAATTTAATACGTTTGTTTAAAATATCATGGCCTTTTTTGGTAAATTCTTTAGAATATAGTTAGTTATGAAATCGAACCCTGGAGATTTTCGATTAGGTAAATTAGTTATAATACTGCTAATTTCATTTGGATGAAAGGTTTTGAAGGAGTGGTCATTTCTAAAGAAATATCTATTTGTTTTCTACTAATTTTGCCCTGAGAGAATCTCTGTGGGGAGTAAATATATTTTCTAAATATCATGCGAATAATCAGCTATTTGTGCTTCTGAATTTTCATTCGAGCCATCAGGATATTGGATTGGATGCGATGTTTCTTGATGATTCAACAAGCGTCTTTTCATTCTCTAAACAGCAACAAACTCGAAAACACCAAAAACGTTAAAATGATAACTGAATTCCGTTAAAGAAAGTGTGGCTCTTTTATTAAATGAAATGTTTATCCACAGCTCGATTCATATTGCCAGACACATTATTTTTCATAAAAATATCCATATGAAGGCTGTATCGCCCATAATAATAATTTGTTTTATTATGCATAAAAATCAAAACAGATTGAAGCAAAGGATTTTACGAAGAGTTTTGATCCCTATTTTTACACGAAGGATAATTATCTTACTTCAGAGATCTCGCTGATATATGCTAGTTTTTAAAATATTTCGGTATAACAAATAGTTAGATGACGGAGATTTTTTTATTTGTCTAAAGAAAAATGTATTTGCTCCTTTCAACTTATTTTTGACAATCATCAAATGTGATGACGATACATGAAATAATGAGAGGCAGCCATGGGGAAGGAAAGTACTCAGCAGTACCTCTTTCCTAACTTGTTCCAATTACGGAGATTGTTTAAGGAAGGAGATCCCTCATCCAAGCTAAAACGCATTTTAGTCTCTTCTGAGGTATGTCAGCTGTGGTCACAGTCTCTTATTAGTCAGTTATTATGTCCATTTAAATTTGTGTAAAATCGTTGATAAAGGGTCGTTATATGTAGGTCAACTGTTGGAAAGTGGAGGTCAGTATGTAGAGTTTTGTTAGTCACGTATCAAGGTGCTTTTGTTATGAGTCGCAATAATTTTGATTGGAACGTTTGAAGTTTTTGTAGGTGGGTTTTTTTAGCGATGCCGTATATTTGTGATGAGCAAGTCCATTGGCTTAAGTAAGTATGTATATGTATTTAGTTTCTGTTTTAGTTTTAATTTTGAAGATTTAGAAAAAAGAGAGTAAAGTAATTTGAGTCGTTTGTTAAGTGTCTTACGTTTCATTTTAACAAGCGGACCCCATTTCATACTTCTGTCGAAGGTGAGTCCAAGCTAAAGTACCGTGTCCGTTTGAGGAATTTGAGTGTTGTCAATATAAACTGGAGGGCAGGTGTTTTCATTAAAGTGGATAGTTTATTAACAATTTATTTATTTGTTTTTCCCATAGTTTGTGAAATGTCTAAACGCACTTAGAAACATCCTCCCTTAATCAAGATGATATTTCTCTCAAATATAATAACCACCCTGATAGTTTATATTCTCTTCGAAAATACAACTCCAGATCCACACCTGAACTATTAGAGAATTATTTTACGGGCGTTATCCTACAAATTGGTCTATGTTTATACAGATAGATCCGATAAGATATGTCTATATTTTCTATATTCACGCATATTTAAGAAAATTAATATAATGGCGACTAACATTATATTATTTCTGTATCGATCATATCTAGATAGGTTTTGACAAATCGGTTTCTCTCTTCCCGAACTGCGGTAAATACTGATCCGGAGAGAGGTGGCCCAAACCCGAAGCATCCATATTTATGAGAGAGGAGCCGGGCTTCTACCTCTCTCTGAATAATCAACTCCAGTTAGCAATGTTTAACAGCTTTCTGCGGCTCCCGAATATATTCATAACTAAAAAAACAAAACGAATTTAAACAATATATTTAGTAATCTTAGTTTCTTAAAAAAAAAAACTATTATAAAAACATCTCCAACACTTGCCAAACCATTGATGCTTATTCTGCGATAAAATTAAAAGGCCCTTTTAAACGTTTGATACAAAAGATCGTTTAGTTTGTAATCCTCAGCCTTACTAAGCATATATATTAAGTGTATAGAATCCATAAATGAATATTGTTTTTATTTATTAAAAATATCAAAAAGTTTTTTTATATATTATTCGGACTGTCCAAGGGAACAGAACTATTTTTCTCCTTTCATTAAAATTTCAATTACTTTGTTAACATTATTTTTATTTATTTATTTTCCATTAAATTTGTCACTGCGTTGTAACGCATCAAGCAAATATGTTGGAGTTTATTCTATCTTCTTGAATTCTTGATATTTTATTAACATTTCAGCAGAAGATCTCTAGGCCACTGCATTTTTAGTCGTCTTTGAGGCTCACCAGGTAACAGGGAGGAAGATAAAGATAAAACGAGTGGATTTGGATGATTGAGAGTAGAAGAATGAAATATTGTGCACTTGTTGTGTATGTAGTATTTCACTTTTGATATGTTCATGTCTGTGTGTAAGGTGTGATTTGAAATAAACCAAGGAGCATTGACGATTTTACGAAGTATTTTGGATTGTGTGGTTTGAATTTTGTTTATGTGTGTGTATTTTGCTGAACCCCAAATTTCTGCTCCGTATGTCCCAATAGGTCTTAGTGTAGATTAGTCGATGGTTTAGTAAGTTGAGTGGAGATCTGTAGTCCAAAAGATGTGACAGTTTTTTGTATCGTCTGGTCAGTTCTTGTTTTTTTTTTAATTTAGTGTGAATGTTCCAGGTGAGTTTTTTGTCTAAGTATAGTCCGAGATACCATACAATTGTTTTTGAGGGACCTGGTTTAATGTCTATTGTCACAGCAGGACACGAGATCTTCCTCAGGGAGAAGCTAATATGAGTTGACTTAACTTTTGTTAACATATTTTGAAATATGTAACGCAAGCATCCGTACGCAAAAAAAAATCAATAAAAAAAGTTTAATACTTTCACTTTCCATTTGTATGAACATATTTATTTATGATAAGAAGAGGATGGTAAGTGAAAGTTGTGTCATGCGCTCACCGCACTAGATTTTTTTTTAAAAATTATTTGCTAAAAATAAGAACAAGATAAGTATGCATCGCGCAGATGAATTCTCCCCGCCCCACTATATGATATCCACTACATGAGTTAGTTTACAATTAGAAGCTGTAGAAGGAAGGTAGCCAGTTGTACAGTTCAGGTTCAGTTTTGTAAACTTTTATTTTATACATTTTTGTTGTAATATTTTCTTTCACACACACACACACACACATATATATATATATATATATATATATATATATATATATATATATATATATATATATATATATATATATATATATATTTATTATATATATATATATATATATATATAATTGGTATATGAAAGGTATGATAAAAGGATAAACTAGAACTTAATATTTACATAGCAATGCTTAATCTATATAATGCACAATAAGACTTTGTTCTTTCGTTCTCTTCCTATTTTTTCTCACTTATTTGAACTTAAAATATTTCATGAATATTATATCTCACGTGTTGAAGGAAAGTTTTTCTTGATACCGACGAAATTAAAATAAATATCTGAAAAGGAAATAACAGTATCATTGAAGATATGATAAAATTCTTTATAGTGCAAGAACTTCTTCACTAAGAAATAAAATTAACGGAAATAAATTATTAATAAATAACTGATAAAAAATGTTTTCATATCTACATTATTTTTCAATCTCCTCTAATCATACTAAAATAAGCATAAGGAAGTCATACCGGTAAAAAAGTGAGAGGATATAAAAGTAGAGGAGACGTTTTTTTTTAACTCGCCAAAATATGTATTATAATGTACCTGAATATAAATTTAAACTACTCGCTCCTTTTATGACCATTTTTTAAAATTATTTTTCCCCCTTTTTCTTTTAATCTTTCCTTGAGATATGTAGGATTATTCTCATAATTACGTATATTATACATCCTCTTTATAATATTCAATTTTTTCTATCTACAATAATTGTTACCAGTTTTATTTACTTCAGTTTGATTACTTAATTTATATAATTTATTATTCTTAATATTTCCATTTACTTTCTGTTCATACTGTTTGTAATTTTAATTACGCTGTTTATAATTTTTATCTAAATATCATGTAACTTCCACATTTTTCTGTATACTTTTGTATCTTGTTCGTTTTAGCCCAGATGAAACCTGCAAAGTTGGGTCGAAACGTTGGTTTGAAATAACATCCCGGACTATCTCCGTCCTCGATATTATCTGTCTAATTTTACTAGCTGATCTTGATTCATAATGTATTCATCACTTTTATTCATACAATTTTTTTTAGACAAGTTAGTATCAGATTATTGCGATATCAGAAAGATGATTACCATTGCGTTGTAGTGTTGTCTATATCATTTTTATAAATGTATCTAACGTGTTTAGCAGAATAAATTACTAATTTTAAATATTGGCAAATAAACAAATATAATCTTTTCACAATATTTAAGCTTTTTATTAAAGATTTTTATATGATCTTTCTCATCAGTTTGCATCCACCAAACAATGGTTTTAGAGAGTATAATATGTCTTGCTGCGATTTTATCTTAAAATATTATATAATATGATGACATAATAAATAAAGCTCCTTAAATTATATCATATTTTCTAAAGTAAAATAGAAAAATGAAGTGAAGATATTGTAATTTTGAGTTTACATTTAAATTATTTTATTGACCATTATTTATGTATAAAATATATTGGAGATGAAGTGGCATAACTGGGCACGTAACAGAGATATTTAAATTAAGGCACACAATTAGTGTATGACCCGCCAGACTACTTATACTGGAAGCACCTTACACTGATCAGACCTATTGTCGATGATCCTTTTAAGCAGTGGCGGATTAAGCAGTAAACAGCCGGAGTGGCAGGACATCAAGATATAAAAGTCCCGTGATGACCCAAAGGTCTTGAGATAATTTAAAGGTATAGAACATTATAGGAAAAGTTCAAAATCCTTTAAAACTAAACAAAAAAATCTAAATCAAAGTCCAATTTAAAGCCTCGGTGTTGAAACGTTCCGAAGTGAAAAGTTCATATAGCGCATTTTGCTCTTTTTTTTGAGGAGAGTGAATTAGATTGAGCAATAAGATCTCCGATGTGTAACGCTCGGGTGAAGTCGAATAATTAAATTTTTTTTCGGCATATGGATTAAAATATCTCAAAAACTAAAAACCAGACCTGCGTATTGTTAGGGAATTGTTATATAGGGAACTAGTTGGACCGTTCGCAAAAATCGCAGACAATTTTTTTTAGTGAAGAAATAGCAAAACAATATGGAAATAAGTAGTTTCTATGTATTATATAAGGAACAAATTAATATTTTTTCCTTTGTCGATTACAATATTCCATTAAACATAATAGGCCAAAATATTTGTACAAATTGCTTTGCTAGAAACTATTTTTAAACGTTGACTGGAAAGATAATAAAAGTAATATAGATAAAATAATGCCCTATTATTTTAAATTATTAATTAATTAATTAGTAATAAATTATTTAAAAAAATAAAATGTAAGAGCAACCAAATGTCTTTTAAGAAATAATAAAGTTAATATATCAGCCAAAAAAAAAAATGTAGTGCACTATTCTATTCCTAAATGCAATATCTTTAAAACAGAACACATTAATAAGTACACCGAAATTAATGGACTGTATCTTTGTCAATAATTGTCCGACTTTTTTAAAAAAGTAATTTAGTAATCTTTCTGATTATCATGGGTATAATAAAAAATGCATACTTTTTGAGTTATTCGTAAATACAGTTTCTTTTCCTTCATAACTTTTCTCCCAGAAATTTTTTTCGCATGTGAAGGAGAAGAATATCTTCAAAATGATTGGTCAACCGTTGGATTTAATGAAGAATTGTCAAAGTTCTACACCTAAAAAACACCTTTTAGAAATAATATACAGGATTGTTGAGAGAAATGTTCATCATTTCATCTCTTTGTTATGAGCTAAAATTCAAAATCGTGTCTTAATGTGAAACCGTGTTAGAAAGGTGAAAACGGAAAAAACGGTGTCGAAAACCAAATAACGAGTTTTAGTGATGATATGGATTAAAATATCTCAGAAACTAATAATCGGACCTGCACGCTGTTAGCGATAAAATTGTTTAGCATTTCATCCTCTCTGTACTGGGATATTATTTATAATTTATATTTCATATTATTAATCTCGCCTTGTTGATGTTTTCACTTTTACTTGTGATCTCAACCACACACATTAGCTGTTTTTTTTTAAGGGGTCCTGGAAAATCTTTTTATTAAAATCATTATTTATATATATATATATATATATATATATATATATATATATATATATATATATATATATATATATATATATATATATATATATAATTAATTTATCATTATATTATTTTTATTATTATCACATACAGCATCCGATGTGATTCTCCAGGTGTAAGATAAATAACTACCTTGATGTTTGGTCATTGCAGGATTTACTTTAGAAATGGCCGATATTTGTTTGAGCCTGTTTACTATCCTTAGATCCGATCATTAAACGTGTGTTGGTAGATAGAATATTAGCGCAGAATCATTGTAGTGATTGCTTAATCCCATCCAGTTATTCGTACTTCTGAAATAAATAATGGTATAAATAAAAAAATATTGTAATAAATACATATATTTATAGTCCTCAGTACAGACCCCTTTTAAACACCCGTCTAAAAAGTGGTGAATGGCTTCATATTATTGTAATCTAAAACGTTTTTATTTAAGAAAATGCTCGGAAATAAATCGTTTACAGTCTTAAGTGCGGAAAACTTTAAGACTATTTAATAACTCAAGAACGCCCAGTTGCTTTTCCCTTGAACCGTAAGATAATTTGAAAAAAAGAACCTCGATAACCTCTCCCTCCTCCCCCCGAATCACTTTTTAAAACCCCAAAAGCACGTTTTGGACAAAAAACATCCTATACATATTTAAACAATATTAAACATGCTACAATATTCCACCAGAACAGGCTCAGTAAATCATATAGTTTACGAGACATAGATTTTCAAATTTTAGACAATGTTGGGACTTGAAAATTTTAAGCTATTTTTCCTATTTGATCACAGACACTTGTTTTTATTATATGTATCATATGATTTACTGAAGTAAATTTGCATTAATTTTAAAATTTGTAAGAAGGGGTGTGGGAGAAGTGGAGGTTTGTTGGGAAAGAGGGGGAAAATTTTTCATAACCTGTTAACTGAAATTGATATAAAACAATATATTTAACCGACGTTTACATCAAGTGCATACCAAAATAGTACATAAAGTGGGTGCAATTTTCGAAACTTGAAAATTTTAAGCTAATCTTATGTTTATGTCTTCAATAACCTGCCTTATAAAAGTTATTGAAGCAAGAGTAGCTTTCTTGTAGGCGTCTACACCAGTGTCGCTCTTCCGCCTATTAAGTGCATTTTCTAAAGAACCCTTGCCATTATGTTAAAAATTAATGTATGATTTATCCTAAAGCGTTTTTAGTTATTGTTGTCCGTTTAACGACAAATGAGGCTTGATTTTCAGCATTCATTTGAACGACTTGAAATAATTGACTTTACTGGTATTTTTTGTTTCCAAGGCCAATTAGTTTTTTAATTTGTTTGATGTTTTATTATTCTCTGACTAGCCAGCTTTAATTAAAGACCAGCTATGAAGAAATTGAGCCAACTGCTGAATCTCAGGTCGAAAACTTGAATTTTTTATCTCAGTCACATCTCATACAAGAAAATAAAAATAAAACTTCTACCCCCATCCCATACAACTTACGATGTACAAGGCTACACTGGGCTATAGGCCAAACTGCCTAATATTTATCTAGGCCACTTTCTTTCTCGATTTTGTGAATAAATCTTATGATCAAAGTGAAAAGCACATGGTTATTCATGAATTTTTGCTACCTAATTAAATTAATTAGAAAACGCCCTATTTCTGAGAATTTTCATTGATAAAAAAGTTATAGGTTACCATAAAGTTTTAGGCTTATCTTAGTAATTTGTTATAAAGGAGTCTGTCCAACGGATTGACGGATTGATACAAATATTAATATTATATAATATAATTGAATTTTCTAAAAACTTCTCAATGTCTTGCGCAGATCGTAGCCTCGGTTTTCAAACTTCTGGATGTAATCGACTGACGACTCCTAGAAGTCGCATTGCAGTACACCGTGATCTTCTCAACTAATTGTGAATTATTTCCTACCTTGCCCCCTTTGGTGTATTAATGTCTTAATCAGCGCAGTGTGCTACAAGAGCTGCATACTGAAGAGGGGAATGATGGAATCAGGACGTGTCTTATGCTAAATATGTAGATTCCCTCTTTGGACTCATACATATTGTAGAACTAGTTTAAATATAATTAGCAGACATCTGGATTATCTTTTTAATCACTTAATTAAATATTTTCCTTTTTTTTTTAACGAATACTTTAAAGCAAAAACGAACACGTTGATGAAAGCTAGTAAAGAACTGGGACTCAAAATAAAAACGGATAAGGCAAAATATATCGTTAGTAGCAAAAAACGGTGACTATTTGATGATATCGTTATAAAAGGGAATGTGGTTTTACACGTAGAGAAGTTTAGGTAGGTGATAGGTGATTGCATTGAGGTGAAACAAATGGGGATGTAAAATTGTTGGAGGTTGGTTGCGAAAGAACTTCTAAAAAATTAATATTTGCTGTGCCGACTAGTAAACGTCCGAGGGGTATAACGAAACGAAGGGTGGGAGATTGCGTATAGGCTAATCTAGCAGTGGTTTGTACAGCGACCAGTGAAGGGAGGTGTGTAGGCAGCAATTGGTGGTGTCGGCATCGAACCTTCGGGTACGCTAAGCCTTTTATTACTTAATTAATTTTGGTAATGATTGGAAATTATCATCTTATGATTCTCGAAAATAATATACATTTGCACTCTATCAAATTAGGAGGGGGGTGATTTACTTTTTAAACATAGAGAGAGAGAATATGGACGAAAATAGAGTTACTGCAAATTACAACAAAGAAATAGAAAATGTTTCACACATTTACTTGAATTTATACTACTCGTATTTCCATTAGAGAACATTAACTACCTCCTGTCCAATATATTTTTTTTTTTTCATTTTAAATGTTATACTTTTATATATAATTCTATTACGTTAAATGTAGACAAGTCTAAAACTCTTATTTTCCACAAATCTTCACGGCTTAAGCAGCTCAAACCGTTTTATTGGCATGAGAAGATATTAGAGTATACAAAAAGGTATACTTATTTGGGAGTTCCCTTCACAACGTCAGGAAAATTTAAACAAGCATGTGAGCATTTTACTCAGAAGTCATCAGTGGCATCGGCGAGAGTCATAGAAATACTAAAAAAAGGGAAAAGTGTCTCCTGGGAAAGTAAAAAATTGTTATTTGACTCCATGGTCTCATCAACATTGCTTTATGCTTCTGAAATATGGAGCCCCAATTATCTTGAGGCAATCCAAACGGTCTAACATAAATTTTTAAAGCAACTGTTTGGTTGGCCCTGAAGTACTCCAAACTACATAGTCCGCCTCGAAACAGGAAGAGAACCATTAAGCATGAAAGTAATAAAAAGATGATAAATCTATGGACCAAGCTCGAGTTCATGTCAGAAGAGCGACTCCCAAAACTTTGTTTTAATAGACTGAAATCTTTAGATAAGGATAAGCCTGACATAGACTTCAATTGGGTGTCTCAATTTAGAGCAAAATCCGAAGTTAATGCCTTTGCAGAAGAGCTTTCTGTTCACCACACAAACGGACTTCTTCGATACAAAGACGACATCCTTGAAAAAGCACACAACTATTATTTCTCAGTCGACATTCAAAGAACTTTAAACTCAACTAACTACCTTTTATACAGAATGTTATGCAGTTACAATGCTCCCGATCCCGAAGCGTACCTTACATTTAAAGTTCATACAAAGAAATTGAGATGTGTTAATCAATTAAGAGTTGCAAATCCAGAACAAATCAGAATTTATGCAAAAACCACAACTTTTTCGATTGAGTCTCAAGAAATTTGTATATTATGCAGTCAATTTATCCACAATAGTCTACATCACATTCTCCTTCACTGCCAAGCATACAATGAATGTAGACGAAAATTCCTCCATTGCTTCATCTCAGAATCTTCTGATAACCACAACATCGAAACTATATTGAATATCGACTGTATAGATAAAGTAAACAAAGTTTACTATTATATGATGGGAGTACACAAAGTACAGTCACAAAATTGTTGATCATAGCCCATGTTATATTAAGTGTTTGTTTTTAGTTTATGTTAAAAGTAATATTTTGTTTGTATATATACATATTTTTATTTTTTATTGTTCTATCATAGTAACAGGATCATTTAACTATCATTATGTAGTAATCCTCTTATGTTTTAACTTTTATTCTTTTTCATGCTTTTTAAAACCCATTATAAACGGAAAATATTGTAAAGTTTATTTATATTTAAATGATATGTAATGGTATGTAAATTTGTAAAACCATATTATTGTACAACAGCCATGCTAGGCTCTATTTGTATGGGGAACCCCCTAAAATAATAAATATCCTTCTATCTATCTATCTATCTACTTATATATATATATATATATATATACTACCACTTTGACTACAGCTGTGTGGTGTATGATGGCCTCTCGGTGGAGCTCCGTGATAGACTGAAAAGATTAATGAATAGCTGCGTAAGATTTGTTATTGGTGCCCCTAGGTACTCCCATGTCTCTCACCACTACACTGAGTTAAGGTGGCTCAACCCCTCCTTCCGAAGACAATACTTTCTAGGTACGTTCCTCTACCAAATCATCAACAACCATCGTCCTTCTTACGCCTACAACCTTCTCCAGTTCAAAACCTCAGTCCATTCCCTGTCCACAAGATCTCGACCTTCTGACCTTTACATGCCTTCTCACAGATCTGCCTCATTCCAAAATTCCTTTATTGTTCGCTCTGTCAATTTTTGGAATTCCCTCCCTATCAAAATTCGACATTCCCCCTCCATATCCACATTCAAATCCCTCCTATTCCAATTCCTATCACAAAAACAGTCAGATACTTGCTAACCATTCGAGCGGATTTTAATAGAGAATTTGATATATTTTTATTTTTTAATTCTTTATTTTTTTCGGAAAAGTGTATACTGGTCTAAATAGCTTTAAGTTTCTTGTAATAGTATTAATGGTTTTGTATATAGTTTAGTTTGTTTTGTATATAGAGTTTTTACCTTATATTTTTTTTACATTATTTCTTTTTTTCGATTTATTTTGTTTTGGCCAGATGTAATATTTTAATTTTGTTCTAATTTGTTATTCTCAAGGGACTGTGTCCCAGAATAAAGTTATTTTTCTATTTCTATTTCTATATATATATATATATATATATGTGTGTGTGTTTTATATGGTATGTTTACATTTCGAATCCTTGACTCCAGAACCACTATTACACACTACTACTGTTCTCCATATTTGCCCAAAATGTAGCCTCGTTTTTAAAATATTTTAGGTTGGCAAATAAGTCCTTTCGGTTTTCAAGGGGAAATAAAACTCAATGTATTGTATTATATACATAAAATTCATGTTAATCTAAAATTTATTAACCATTATTTCATTTGACTTTTTCTAATCTTTCCACAGCATACTGCCATTTTCATGTTCTTTCTGGAGTTTATTGTTAAAAAACTGATTCAAGTCGTTTTTGATGTCCTCATCCTTTTGGAATTTCTTTCCATTCATGGAGTTCTGCAGAGACCGGAATAGGTGGTAGTCACTTGGAGCTAGATCTGGTGAATAGGGAGGGCGGGACAAAAGATCCCATCCAAGGCTCAATAATTTATTGCGAGTGACCAATAGGGTGTGGGGCCTAGCGTTGCCTTGGTGGAAAAAAACACCCTTCCAATCATTCATAACTCATCAGGTTGTTCTCCAAATTCGATGTTATTGTTGGAAAGCTGAATTATTGCTCTTCAAAGCCGCATGAATTTTTATTTAATGCCAACATAAGGAATAAATAAACAAAAACTCCTTATAGGTTTTTATTTTATATCTCTATTTGTAGTTTGTTTACGATGGTCCCGTTTATGTAATTTGTTGTACTTTATATGGCCCTAAATTTCTTGTAGATATCTCAGGTCGTATTGAGGTTATAACAGTTTTTGTGATTTTCGAAAAAAAATAATGATTGAGGGTCCCAAACATTAATCCTAGAAACATAGCCGAGTTTGAGCAAATGGTTTTCTACGCTTGTTTGGGACACATTTAAGGCCATAGCAATCTTTCGGACTGATTGGGTGAGATTTTTATCAACAATGGCCTTATCATTGCTCGTTTCAATTCGATGTCGGCGACCAGACCGTTGAGCATCATTGATGTCAAAATTTCATGAATGAAATTCGCCAATCCAATTTTGACAGGTGCGTTCGGTTAAGGCATTATCCCCATAAACACTTCAAATTTTTCTAGGAGCATCATAGCACGCTTACATTTTTTAAAATAATACAATAAAGTATGCCGATAATGAATGACATTTTCTTCCATAATCACAGTGAAATAGGAAACATAACACTAAGCTTAACAGATAAACAGGATAATGAACCCATCTTAGAGATTAATTCATCACGTAAAAAATGTAAGATAGTATCAGAAAAATAAACAGAAAAACCGAAAGGACTTATTTGCCAACCTAATAGTTGTTGAAATATGCACATCCTATACGAGAGTATTTTTTAAGGGGAAGGAATATAATTAAACTGACATCTAAGTCATAATTTTTTCACTATTCCCTATTTTTCCTTCAAATTTTGGAAAAAGGAAATAGAAATGTCAATAGGCCTGTCATAGGAAATACATTAATGGGTGCGTAAGCGATAGTAGTTGACGAAATCAGATAAATTGGATATGGGACCATCTATTTACCAACCCGCACAATCTTTAATTTATCGCTAATGGGCTTAAAGTTAGTTGGTCATATTCGCATCACATGGATTCATCACAAGACTGGCATTGTCCAAAATATGTTTCTTGGTGTTCAAAATGTAAACACCAGTGAAAATTTTCATGTCTAAAGGCAAAATATTTTTTAAATCTTATGTAAATACAGAATTTCCTAACTTTCGATAGTGAGAACCCAAAGTTTTTTTTTGTAATGTTTTATTTAAATAATTAACCAGATTAGCAATATTACGTTGCTTTATTATAATTAGTCTGTAATATATTAACATCGGCAATGAAACAATATATGTATATATAACAACGTATCACTGGATTAAAGTAATTTCATTTTACAAAATTATATTAATTGCAGGCTCATTTACAATTACAGGCAGCAATTTTTAATTATGCTTTAAGTGAGCACTTAAATTTAATTAAGTGCTAAGCTGACTTACATACAACTATTTCTCATTACGACAATTTGTTTTTAAACCACTTTTATAAACATTGTAAGCGTTCATTATTGCCTATTTTACTGCTTCAATGATGGAGGATTTTCTTTCATCTATGGCATTATGGTATAATTAATGAAATGAAATTAATCTAATATTTAATCGCATAATTTATATATTTTTTTTCATTTTTATTGTTTATGATATATTATCGAAACCATGGCATTATTTTTCTGATGGTTAGGACAGTTGAACTTGAAGCTGCTGTGTGCTAGTGATTCGCAGGATGTCCGCTAGATAGAGTAAGTATTGCTATCGGTCGCCCCAGCTAGAGAGTTCTCAATTGTTTGAACAATTGAATTCTATTGTAGCTAGAAACTTGCCAGAGCTTTTTAGGTACCTTTGTAAACATAATTATTTTTAAAATACGGATATAAGTTTGTTCATAAGTACTCATTTCTTTTTATAATTATAAACTTGTTTGCTTTAAATATTGTCAGTTAAATCGTTAAATTCCGTTATCATTTCATTTATCTTCTTATTTTTTTCACAACTTATATTATTTTTGCAGTTTCAGTAATTCGTAATGAACAATAATAATAATTTACGATAATATGTCAGCCAAAAAGTAAACCGTAAGGCAACTGTAACAAAATATTAATACTTCAGACAATCGAGAAAAAACGTTACACGTTTTAAATCGCCATTTTTTGGAACGTTCATTTTTAATCGGGGTGTACTTATTTGAATTCATTTACCTTTATATATTTTTTAGGTTTTTACTTTACTACCTCAATTATCCGTACATATATTATTACAGTAAAGCTCGAAATCGGTTGTGTACCGTTGGATTCAGAATTTCACGGGGGGTTAGCGAATCGTATTCTCCACTTCTGTTTTTCTTGCTAAAATAAATAAAGTCGATACAAACATTTTGCTAGGCTTCAATACTGGAACGGCGGTAGGTCTGTAGCTCGATACGGGACAAATTGGACCTTGAAGATTTTGATGGTACAGCAAGACCCGGATAGTTCCCCCTAAACTATTGGATCCTGCGTTTTTAAGCCCAAAAACGTACTATTTTCGAGATAACGCAAGGCACAGGGTTCGCATCCACACAACCTTACATTTATTGTAGTACTGTCATTTAATACATGTCTCATTTCAACGACTTGAGGTCTCTATCATCGAGAGAGGAGGAGTTTATATTATTTATCGATGGTGTTTTTGATCGCCAAGCCATATCATCGTTAATTCTTAACCAAATCTCAAGACTGAGCCACGAATTTTGAAAGCTTCCTTCTCCTTCAGGCGGGAAAATAGTCCAATCAGCCCGAAAATTCAGGCAAACAAATTATGAAAGAAAATAAACTTTATTTGCGAATAACTAGAAAAATACATGAATTCCCTACAAAAGGAAAAAAAATCATCGAAATCGGACAATTTTTAGCAAAGATACAGCTTACTGAAATTTGGAAACATGTTGATTCCTAACAAAAATGAAGATTTAAATTAATTTTTGTTTGCTTTGTGGATTATATTTATCGATAAAGTAACATTTTATGTCTTAATCCATTGATACATTGCATTTTTTTATTTTCTTAATAATTTGGCATTTGATAACTATATGCTGTGTGAATTTTTCGTACGGGCCTACCAGTTAACTTTATTTAGTATAACATCACACTAATATAATGTAGTATATTAATACCATATCTAGCTGATTACACATTCTGTTTATCATTCAATCGACTAAATAATATAATTTATACTTTATTAATTGTTGAGGGGGAAGCACAGGGATCTCCTGAACCTAGCTTTTCCCTCTACAAGTAGGGGGACAAGTCTAGTTCAGAGTTCCCCTGGCTGATTGTAAATAGTGCATATAGGTATACCTCAACATTTTATTTTATTTTATATATTTATTTTTATTTTATTATTACTATTTCTTCCCTTGTTATGATATTTTATTTTGTTCGTGTTTGCTGTATATTATTTTGTTATTACCTTATTTGTTTATGATTCTGTAAATATGGTGTGAAGCTGCTCTCTGAACTCTATTGTAAGTGTACTTAATTGAGACAGAAGGTAATATTTATGAACAAAAAAAAAAAAAAATGATATTTACTACTGTATTAAGAATAAAAATGCGTTCAGTAAATGTGATAACAAGAAATAATATCATGAAAACACTTGTTGAGAAACTATCCAATGGTAGCATTCTAAAAAGGTATTTATAGTAGTAGATCTGGGAGCCATCTTCTTTTCAGATGTCTCGGAGGGTTATAAGGGATCGAAAAGGAAGCAAAGTTTGAAACAAGATGGTTCGGATAGTTATAAAGTTTATTATGGATGGATAGGTATCTGGATTGGACCAAATCGGCAACATAAAGACCGTTATGGATGATTTAATTTGTGACAAAGTATGGAACATTGAAGATTTTACGATGGATTTTCGATTGTAAAAATTGGCTACGTGAGGAATTCAATGGCTTTGTGGAGCCCCAAATCTCAACTCCCTAATTCCAAAGAGGTCTTATTGTAGTCATGTATATGAGTCTTTTGCAATTGATTGAAAGCTTAGAGCGTTTGTCCAGTAAGTGCTGAAGTAGTCGGAAACGTCGAGTGATTTCTTATCGTTTCAGTCTGAGGATTCCAAGCTAGACGCTTGTGTGGAGCCCAACGTATCGGATTCGTTCAACAGAGATTAGTGGGGTATTATTAAAGAAAACTGTAGGACGGAAAGTCATAGGTTTACGACTTCAGCAATTTAATGACCAGAGAATGTCATGCCAAAATGACAGTACCCAGCAGTCGGATATCGGTACCACAATACACAGAAGATCTTTTATCCAGTATTTTGGTTTATCATTTACAATATTCTACCATTGTGATCGACCGAAAAATTCAAAAACTTAATCCACTCTCAAAATTTGAGGTTTCACGTTTCAGGATGCGTAGAATTTGAAAAACGAATAAAAAATGTTTGTCCGCCTGCCGTCCGCGTATTTTCTTCGAAACTGCTTGACCGATTTTGTTCAAATTTGGATATAAAATCAGAGGTCACCTGAGGAGGATCCTCCTTCATCGATATTACTATCCGCCTTCTAATTTCAAAATGTGGCCGAAAAACCTACGTTGCTATAGACAGCAGCACTCAAAAGAATGTACCGATTTCAATGAAATTTTTCTAAAATCTATTTCTTGACGCCCTTTAAATTTATCTATATAACATATTCCAACGATAAGAAGCTGGAAAAAAGTTACGAGGGATGGTAAAATTTAATTCCGAATAAATCAAAAAGTATACACTTTTTTGTCGATATTGTATTGGATGATATTGTGGTTTTTTAAAAGTTTACGGAATTTCCCCTCCCTCTCCCAAAAAAAATCGTTAAAATCGGACATTTAGAAGCCAATTTCTCAAGTTTCTTTTTATATGTTCTACTCCAAAAGTTATATTCTTTGTTTGATTTTTAAATTTTTAATGGCCAAATCCAGATACCTATCCTTCCATAATAAACTCCATAACCATCCGAATCCTCTTGTTTCTAACCTTGCTTCCTCATCGATTCCTGATAACCCTCCGAGGCGTCTGAAAAGAAGATGGCCTCGTGTTCTTCTCATGTAGACAAATTATTAGAGTGCTACCAATGGGTAGTTTCTCAACAAGCGTGTTTCATGTGATAATATTCCTCTGTACACATTTACTTGATGTATTCATACTAATACAGTTGTAAATATCATAATAAAAGCTTTAAAAAAAAATAAAAAATCTTAATGTGTTACTGAAGTAATGCTATTTTTTTTTTTTTTTTTTTTAGCATATTACTAATGATTAATAAAAAGAGTGAAATAATTAGAATCACCTTTCATTAATTTTTCTTTGTAACTAGGAAGGTAAGGTTACTTTAGATGTATAGTTGTTTGGAAATAATAAACCATTGTGAAATAATTTGCAGCGTTTTTTATTTGTTTTTGGGTATGTTACTAGTTTCTGGGTACACTAAGTTTATTATGATAGCGAAGATATTTCGGTCTGTAGCAACAGCTGATTCAAGTAGTGTAAGGAAAAAAACGTATTCCACAGTTAAAATCTTAACCATTAAGGATTTTTGTTTTTGTTTTTTAGTACACCTTTGCAGTCAAATTTTCATTATGTTAAATAAATGAATAAGTATTAACAGGTCTAAAGATGACGATAATCGCAGAGACGCAGCTGTGGGGTGACTTCACAACTGGTCCAACCAGTCTGGGACTCTGTCTTTACTACCATTCGTTTCTATCAGTTCAGTTTGACTCTACATTTGCACTTTATTTATTTATTTTATATTATTTATTCTATTCATTTTTCCCGATTGAAAATCTATAAGTAACTTGCACAGAAAGGAAGTTTCATGAATTTAAAATATTTCTTGGCAAGATAAGAATTATTGCTATCCAAAAAAAAATACAATAACATCAATATTTAAATTTTTACACATAAAGGTTCAAAGAAATTTAGTTAAGTATGTCCCTAATATTATTCTCTTAAATAATGAGAATAAATTTTACTATATATGTAGCTGTTGAATTAAAAGATTTGAAATGATTTAAAACAGTAATGCCTTGTGTTAATATTTTAGTTCATATAACATTCTACAATATATTTAAAATGAACTGATAAAATAAAAAAGAGATAATAATAAGTCTTGATTACGAAATATTTCCAACTGCTATAAAATTTAGTCTTGTTTTTTCCCCATTATCCTCTCCCCTTTCCACCCCGAAGTTGAAAGAAAGAAAACCTCCTTCTAGATTGGATTTAAATCCCTGTCGTGACTTTTTAGTACGCAATAAAATCCAACCACTCCTTTAATAAAATCGTTTGTCAGTATACTGTGATTCCTGAACTGGCAATATTTTATACCTTGCGAGAAAGCTCTATTTCTATCGGATCTAGAATGAATTAAACTGTGAAATCTTTTTTTTTTATTTATTGTACATGGCGTGTGGATGAGCTACTCTTCTATAGCTATTGCTATTGTCCTAGGATTTGATAGATTGTAATATTTCTCAATAAAGAATTGAAGGAAAAAAAAAACTATGAAATCAATGAGTTTGAGAAATCAATCGTTGATATAAAATTATTGTTATAGTATATTTCTAAAGTCTCTAAAGCGCTCTTTTAATATGTTCATATATACATATATGTACTTGGAATAGGAAGATCTATTATCCATACTAAATTATATTAATTGGGGAGACGAAGAAGCTGCAACAAAATATTTTAGCATGATAAACTGAAATTTAAAAGGTATGAAATAATTACGAGTTTGTTGTTGTTATTTAGGGCTTAGAGGCGTAAAACCACGAATTCATCAACGCCTATCTAATGTCCATTTCAAGTTTAGTAAATCATTAGCTTTAATAAAATTGATCACCGACTATACTTTAAGTTATTCTGCTCGTTAATTCTATTTAACTCTATCCCACTTCCCACCACAGACACTGTCCGGTATCTCGGCTTCCTTTTAGACCAAAGACTAACTTGGAACCCGCACACCAGACTTAAAAGACAAGATCTCAACCGACGATATAGCCGGTTATACAGATTACTGAACAGGACATCTCATCTTTCAATCGAAAACAAGCTATTAATCTACAAGATTGTACTGAAACCTATCTGGACCTACAGACTTGAGCTGTGTCCTTCGAACAATAGCTCCATTTTATGTCACAAATAAGACCTTGCACCATCACCTTAACATCACCCCATCCCGATCCTTTAGCTCAATCCCTATCTAGCTCAAACCATCGCTATAATCCTCCCTGGAATTAGAAACGGCAGTGGCCTCGAGACATTTTGTAAATATGTTAATGGAGTCTTGGCAATGGCCAGCTTCTTCACACATTACCTGGATGTCTGTGGCTCAAATGCTCTCTCCCAGTTTCAACTGGCCTCCAGTCCAGTGTCACGGCTGAAAGAAAAGCGCTGGGACCTCCTGAATCCAAGCTTTGCCTTCCACACGTCGAAGACAAAGCCTGACTCGGAATATTTGTTCTGGATCTGTCGAAAATCTGTAGGAGTCGTGAGGCATACACTCTGTTAGTATGTGAAGCACTGTAAGAATGTAATATAAATTGAAATATTTATTTATTCAATAATTTCTATCAATATCTGGTTAATCATTTTGACTGTGAGCCACTGTAGATGTATAAAAAAAAAAAAAAATAAATGATTCGATCATCTAAAACTATTGAAAATGGTTCCCTCTGACTAAATACTTCGCCGACGATTAAAATCCCTGAGGTTTTCCACTTATTTACTCTGGCGCAGAGAACTGTTTGCTGTGGTAGTGAAGGACCTGCCCGTAGTGCTAGATTGGTCTTACCCCTCCTGCTACCCCTCTTCCTAAAGAAAATAGACAGGGAATCCTTCGGTCACGGGCTACTGTTTATATCGCAACCACGTATACGAAAATAAAGGAACTTATTATTTGTTTTAATTTTTATAAATAATAAAATAATAATAAAAGGCTTAGCGAACCCGAAGGTTCTATCCCGACACCAACAATAGCTAATTACACACCTCCCTCCACCGTTCGCCGTCCAAACCCAGTCCGTTCAGATCGGCATTAACGCAATCTTCGCACCCTCGCTTCCGTCTACCCCTCGGACGTTTACCATTCAGTACAGCAAATTCGGTACACAACCTTTTATGGATTCTGTAGTTAATAAGCCCAACAATTTTACAAGCCCATTTGATTCGCTGAGATTTGATCACCGCAGTTATATTAACTGGATACAGTTCACGCAATCTTCTGAACTCTCCGGTTAACTCATGTTTCTACTGTCCGAAATTCTATGTAATACTTTATTTTCAAAAAATTTAAGACGTTGCTCATCCCTTAATTTAAGCGACCACGTGGATTTGTAGATAAGATAAAGGTTTTATAGATTCTAGTCTTTAAATTCTGGGTCAAGATGCGCGAGCTACGTAGTTTTGTCACAGAAAAATAACAAGCATTTCCAGCCTTCAGCATAACCTTAATCTCCTCTTCGATTTCGTATTTTCTAGTTATCATAGACTCTAGATACTTTATCTTCTCTACCTGTTCAAACATATTTCATTCTATATCGATATCACCAGCAATATCGCCAGTTTTGTAGCTAAACATATATTTTGTATTTATTTTCTCTATCCGTGTTTATTTCGAGCCCTAGTTCTTTACCGGCTTTCATAATCGTTGTCGTATTTAAGTTTTAGTTTAGTGTCTTCGCTTAACAGGACCAGAACATCTGCATAGCCAAGCACGAGCGTTGTCCCACCCAGATCCAACCTTTTTTCGGCACGCATTACCTCCCTGATTGCATGTTCTAATGTTCAATTGAACAGGACAAGCGAAAGAAAATCACCCTGTTTTAAATCTAAATGAACCTTAAACGTTTCGGATAAATTATTACCGATTCTAACTTTATTGAGTGTTTCCGCCAATAATTTCTCTGCTCAATTAGAATATTACAGTTTCTGGCGGTCAATAAAATTGTAAGCCTTTTTAAAATCAATATATAGCTGGTGGACAATAACAGTATATTTTTTCTCCACTATTTGCCGTAAAGAAAATATTTGGTCAATAGACGAACGATTCCGTCTAGATCCTCATTTTTAATTTTTATACATTTCTTAAATATTGCAGCTCCTTTTTTTTTAAACTAACATAATTTAAAATAAAATATGAATAATTCATGCAGAGGCACTGGCCTGCACTGAAGTCAGTAACAATTGATATGACTTCTAAAGAATATGACTTCCAAGTAAATGATTCCTATATATATATATATTGTTGATTTGTAAATAATGTTTTCAAAGTTTCAAAAATGGGCTAATGTCTTATGTAAATCCTCTGAAAGATTTTCGTATGTATGTTTTTTCAGATGAAGATTTTGAATTACATGTAAAATCAGATTATCTCTGAAAATGCCCGAAGAGGCGAAAATTTGGATACATTTGAAATAAACTAATTATTTATCGAGACTGAAAAGGCATTTTTCTACTAATACGTATTATAGTCTCTTTTCCATGATCATCATTTATTTATAACACCGAAATTGTCGCCATTTTGTCTAACCATATATTTTGCCTTGTCCTTATTTATTGGGAGTTCCATTTCTTTACCGGCTTTCATTAATGTTGTCGTATATAGTTGTATTGTTTCCGCGTCTTCGCTTAACAGTACCAAATCATTAGTATATTCAAGCATATTGTTCCACCCAGATTCAAACCACTGTATGTAGTATCATCTCTATGGCATGTTCCACTGGCAAATTCAATAGAGCAGGTGAAATAGTTTTAATCCCGAACGAAATGAAAATATATTTTATTATTCTGGGACTGTTGTCACTTCAGAACAAATTATAAGTTCAGAGTACATGTATAAATTATGTAAATATTTAAAATAATAGTTAATCAAAAGTAAAAATACGGAAGAAGAGAGAGAAAAAGAAAAGAAATGCGTACATATATACAAGAAAAACAAAGAAAACTGTAACAGAAATATTTTTTGAGGGTACTTAGATAGCTCTCTTAGGTATATTTTGTAATCAGGTTGATTGAGAAAGGAGTAGATGTTTGAAAGAGGAAAGTGATTGTGCGTGTCGAATATCAGGAGGGATGGAATTCCAGAGAGAGGCGGGTTGAATCGCAAATGATTTGTCAAACGCAGCACTTCGGTGAGGAGGAGGATAGAGGTCGTAAGTACGAGATCTAGTCACACGGGATTGGATGAAGTATTTAAATTGTAAGCTGTGAAAAATATAGGAGATTTCTAATGATCTGGTACAGAAAGTTAGCTAGGATGTACTGACGGCGATAGGATGGATAGAGCCACTTCAATTCGGTGTAATAGTGGCTAATACGAGGTAATATTCGGTGTAAAACGAACCTCAAATTTTTCGGATAAATCGCACCATTTTAAAGTGACGAATGTGAACCAGTTTAACCTTGTACATTCGTTACTTTGACATGGTACCGACGATAATATAACGGATTTTATCTATAATTTTTTAATTAATTATAATTATTATAATTTTTTTAATTTTTTTTTTTTAAATTATCATGGCTGCGACTCGATTGCCCTTAGAGTGCTGCCATCCAGCCACCTGAGCAATGACAGCCACCTACACACAGCTGAGTAAGAAGTAGGACCCCTCAGCCTCCCCCTCCTCCTCAAAGGCCGCAACACGATCCTCCCCCTTAGCGAAGGATAGGGCTACATCCCCAGGGATCCGGTGTCCCTGTCATTTTCCTTTGCCTTATCCCTATTACAACCTGCCCTTAAAATGTTATACCTCAATAGCTCTCTGGCATTTTACGAGGATGCGGTTTCAATTCATGCTCCTAGTCGATATTAGGTCAAACGGTGAAAAGAAGATTTCTCAGTAGAATGAATGTAACTAATATAATATACTTTAAATTGGTTTCTAAAAACATAAATAATTTATTTTATTTCATTTTTTTTTAAATTACTTTATTAATTCAAAATTTAATATCCGTATAATAACATTTTTAACATGTGTGTTTTATCATACGGATATTAAACTTTCAATTAATAAAGTATTATAAAGAGTGAAACGTGTATATATATATATATATATATATATATATATATATATATATATATATATATATATATATATAGAATAGAAGAATCAACTTTATTCTGGGACAAAGTCCCTTAAGAATAACAATATTGTACATAAAAATAAACATTCCATCTGGCCAAAATGCATATTATAATTTTTAAAAAATAAGTAATCTCCACATATATTATTACAGTAAGGCTCGAAATCGGTTTTGTACCAAATATAAGCACCTGTCATGCTCAAATACCTCGAATGGGGTACCGTTGGATTGAGAATTTCACGGAGGGTTAGCGAATCGTATTCTCCACTTTTGTTTTTCTTTCTAAAATGAATAAAGCCGATACAAACATTTTGCTAGGATTCAAAATTGGAACGGTGGTAATTCTGTAGATCGATACGGGACAAATTGGGGTTTGAAGATTTTGATGCGTACATCAAGACCCGGATATTTCCGGACTATCGAAGCCAGCGATTTTAAGCCCAAAAACGTACTATTTTCGAGTAAGACATAGGGTTCGCATCTACACAACCTTACGTTAATTTTAGTACTGTCATTTAATAAATTTCTCATTTCGTCGACTTTAGGACTCTATGATCGAGAGAGGAGGAGTTTATATTATTTATCGATGGTGTTTTTGATCGGCAAGCCATATCATCCTTAATTCTTCACCAAATCTCAAGATTTAGCCACCAATTTCAAAGGTTTCTATCTCCTTCAGGCGGGCAAAACAGTCCAATCACGCCGAAAATTTAGGCAAACAAGTTATGAAAGAAAACAAACTTTATTTTCAAATAATTAAAAAATTTACACTTTTCCCTTGGTCATGCACATGATTATATAAAAGATTAATAAATTCTCTACAAAAGGAAAAGGAATCATCGAAATTGGACAATGTTTAGCAAAGATACAGCTTATTGAAATTTGTAAACATGTTGGTTCCAAACATTAATGAATATTTAAATTAATTTTTGTTTCCTTTGTCGATTATATTTATCGATAAAATAACAATTGATTTCTTTATCTTTTGATACATTGCAGTATTTTATTTTCTTATTAATTTGGCATTTAAAAACAATATGCTGTGCTAATTTTTCGCACGAGCCTACTAGTAAGAAAAGTATTTACATAACTATACATATATATTAAAGAAATAATATGAGCAATATGGTCACAATACTGCAAAATAGTTGCTACAAACAACAAACTATGGAATACTAAATAAAATTTGAAATTAACGATAAATTACTTTTGTTGTCATTCCATTGAATTAATGAAAAAAAATAATAATAAAAAAGCAGATAAATATTTACTATAAATGATTTACATCTGTACTTTAATGTGTTCAAATGAATACAATAATAGTATTGTAAACATTATACAAGTCTTATATAATCTATATCCTAAGATTTAGATTGATCGGAGAAAATAAAAGATGGTATACATATATAAGAGTGCATTCAAAATGAGGCAGATTTGTGAAAAGGGGTATAAAGGTCAGAAGGATGAGATCTTGTGGAGAGGGAGTGGATAGATCACTTGAATTGAACGAGATTGAATGGGTAGGGCGGACGATGATTATAGATTATTTGGTAAAGGAATGTACCTAGGAAATATTGTCTTCTGAAGGAGGTAAAGAGCCAGTATGTCTCGGCGTAGTACTGGGAAACATGAGAACGTCTCGATATATATATAGTAATAGGATTTTTTCAAAACAGGTTGAAAGTATTTTATTGAGTAATATAACATTCTGTCATGACATGCAACTCCATCGGGAACCCATGTTTCACCAAAATGCAGCAAATATGATAAATATCGGAATAAATATCTCCTCATTTAAAACAATAGCGCTTTTCTCCAAGAGCTAACAGATCTATATAGGTATACATTCAGTCGGTGTGCAAATTCATGGTAGAACCTAAAATAGCTTTTAAAAATAAATAATAATAATTTACATACATACCTCCATTGTTTTTAATGTAACAATAGACGCAGTATAGGACTTTCGTATGAAAGTTTTAGGACGAAGAGAGAGGAAAAAAAAAAACATTCTGCCGCAATTGTGACAACAGTTATAGTGAGAAAATATTTTATTCATGCCATATTCACAGAAAATATAAATAAAATAAAAATAGTAACTAAATAATAATATTGAAAAAAAAAAAAAGAAATGACTTTAAAGATAAAATAGTGCGATCCATTAGCTAGAAGTGGTAAAGAAACAGGGTTGACAAGATAAGT
Source organism: Nezara viridula (assembly GCA_928085145.1). Classification (NCBI taxonomy): domain Eukaryota; kingdom Metazoa; phylum Arthropoda; class Insecta; order Hemiptera; family Pentatomidae; genus Nezara; species Nezara viridula. Next base: position 21,592,511 of record OV725080.1, on the reverse strand, counting down.
GTAGAACACTATAATACTATATTGTACATTTTAAAAACATTTCATCTAATCGTTTCTCTGTACACTTTCCATGTTAGAATTTATTATTTTATATTTTATATTAACCCTTGATAATATTTCTGATTATGAGATTTATTATAAGTACAGAATTAGAATAGGGATCAACCTCTGCTTGGAAATATTGTGAAGAAATGGACAGCGGACAGATATGCGTCCTGATATTGATGGCCATTAAGGATTTGACGTGGAAGAAGCTCTTTAGTGTCCCAATAACTCAACTCCGATGAGCAGCCCATCAGTCAAATACGATGGTCCAAGGGCTAATGGGTATTGAGCAACAGTATAGTGTTATAAATAAATACATACTTACATATATATGTGTATATATATATATATATATATATATATATATATATATATATATATATATATATATATATATATATATATATATATATATATATGTATGTATGTATATAAACTCGATTTGGTTTATATATACGTCACAACCGAGACCTCCAGTTCATGGCTTATGGTTTTCATCTTTTATTAGTTCATCTTTATTTCAATATTTTACTGACTTTCTTAACGAATATGAATTGAAGATCTAACAGATCTAGAGGCAATTAAGGTGGTTATTATGTTTTTTTTTACATTTTCTTTAATTCCACAGATTCCACAGGCTTAATTAGCCATATATGAGTATATTAGCAATAAGTAAATTTTTAACAGTTGGTAAAGCGTAAGTTTACTCTTATACAAAAAATATTCCTAGCAATACATAATGTTTATAACTATAATAGTAATGTTTATAATTAACTAGTAAAGATTGTAGAATAAGAGAATAATAATACAATAAATAAAACAAAATAAATACAATAGTCCGTGATTAGTGTTCCCAAATTCGAGACTGAGACGAGTCTTGGTCTTGCAAACTCAGTCTTGGTCATGGTCTTCTTCTTGCGCAAGAGTCTCGGTTATTTATTTACAGTCTTGCAGTTATTTATTAACTTATTATTATAAAGATATTATTGTAATTTTTTTAGATAGGAGAAATCTAACTAAGCCCGAATGAAAAATTAGAGGATTTAAATGCAAAAGTATATTGGTTATACCAATTATTGACATATAGTAACTAAGATTATCAATTATTAGTAACTATTTTGCCTTAATTTTTATTTAAAAAATGGATCTTGGTCTTGCAAAGTGCAAGACCGATTTTGGTCAATACTATCCGTGATATTATTATTAACATTCGGAATTATGTGAATAGCTTCATCTCATTGTAACTTCCAGCTATTGTATTTACGGGAATTCTTGGAAGTGGGGCGTTATCAATTTAGAGATCGCCAAACTTAGTCTATTTAATGAGGCACTAAAAACTCGTACATACCTTGTTTTGCGTTTCTTTCCATTTGTATAGTTAGATAATTTTATCACAAAAACAATTAATAAAGTTACCTACAAAAATATTGAGCCGTTTGGCCTAAATAAACTCGTTATTTTGAAATGTTGGTGAAGATTACGCCTAACGGTCCAATATTTTTCTAGGCCACTTTTTTTCTCGATTTTTCATCAAATTATCTTACGATTCAAGTGGAAAGCAAAGATGTATTTACGAGTTTTTAGTAAATAATATTTTTTTTTTAAATTAATTTCCTTGAGTTTCCTGGTTTTTGAATTGGTTATGCTACTAGCAATTGAAATGAGGGAGCTTTGTCCTCATGTATTTTGTCCAAACCATTGATAGATTTCTCTGCAAAGCTATAAAGATTCGGTTTCACACTTTGTAAGTGTTAAATTTGCCGCGAGAGTTAATCTGTTACTCCCTGTCGCTGTTATTCTATTCATAATGTAATTATAATTTCTATAACTATTTTGTCTGTTGTGGCTACTCAAATTTAAATTAGATAAAATACGCTGTATATTTATTGCAAGCCAAATATATATATATATATATATATATATATATATATATATATATATATATATATATATATATATATATATATATATATATATATATATATATATATATATATATAATATGTCATTCTCCATACTTTGGTTACTATGATACAAAAAAATATATATATTTTATGTTTGTTTACGTTTTTCTTTATGAAACAAAAAAATAATTTTTTTTCTTCATTGGCAGTATCTCAAATCCCGACGATATTTTGGGCGCTGCGGTTGAAAGTGATGTTTCCCTCAACCCGTAAAACACTTTTTGTTGAGGGCTCTGGCAGATAGATGACCGAACCAACACCTCCTATACCAGCCTCGCTGACAAGACTTATTTCATCTATTAAGTAACGGCTTAAATGGATCACTATGTTTAGAAACAAACATAATGTATTGTCTCGAGGGAAGGCTTTTTATCAATCTTAAATCAATATAGGCTTTTGATTATATACATATATATATAGTTACACCTTACCCGTTGACCCTAAATTACTTAATACCAATTGTCTATAAGAGTAATTTATACTTCTAATAAGTTGTCAATATTAAATGTAAATGTTGTAATAATATTAGCATTTGTGCTTTATATTAGTATAAACTCGTTATCATTTGATTTAGGACACTATATTTTTCCCCCTCCATCTCTCTAACACGGTGTTGGATTAAGGTACAATTTTGAGCAATAGCTCATTACAAAGAAGACAAAATACTTAGCACTTTCATATCTTACAGCATACAGGTCCGATTTTTAATATCTGAAATATTTTAATCCATATATTCAACTAACCTCGTTATGATTTGGTTTTCGAAAATATGTTATTTCTTTTCGCCTCCCTAACACGGCATCGCGTTAAGGTACAATTTCAAATTATAGCTCATTACAGAGAGAATGAAATGCTGAGCCATTTCCTCGCATACCGTATGCAGGCCCGGTTTTTATTTTCTGAGATATTTTAAACTTTTCCCGAGCACTAAAATCTGACAGAGCAATCTAATTCACTCTCCTCAAAAAAGTGCAAAATGCAGCAGAGAATTCTTGCCTTACAACCAGGCTTGTCTCTCCAACTATAGAGGAAAAAGCAGGACTCTAAGGAATCTCTGCGCTTCTCTCTCAACCACGTCACTGGTGCAAAAGTCATTGGAGATTGAGCGAGAGCATTTCAGCTACATACAGCCATATCTTGAGTTGAAAATCTGGCCATAGCCAGAACTCCAATATATACATACAACTAAACATCGCTGAGAAACTGCCGTTTTAAACTTCTCGGAGGATTATAGGGATGGTGGTGAAATTTGGAGGATTTTTCTGGGATAAGATCTATCACAAATGGGATATTAAGGCCATGGTCTACAATTGTATTGTTTTGTTGGTTATATAGAAGCATCGACTATTGTTTGAAGGACTTTGGACTAAAAGGATTGGATGCGTTAGATATCTAAACAGGTTTCAGGATTGTCCTGCAGAACAATAAATTGTTGCCAATTGAAAGTTTAATTGGAAGTATAGTTTTCCATATAGTTAGTTCAGCTCTTTTTTTAAAAGTCTAGTATGTGGGTTTCATGTAATTCTTCGGTTTAAGAGAAAACAGAGATGATGTGATTGCATTTTTATTACATCGGTGCTCAATTAGGGCGAGGTGCCTTTGTATTTTATTTAAGGATGCTATTTGAGGATCTAGATTAGATGATAACAAATGTTGCAAGGAAGATTTCGGGATGAAGAGGAATATCAGTGGTAAAGAGGGTATACAGGGCAGGACCCAAAACACTACCTTCAAGAACACTACCTTCAACTGGATATCAGTTGATAAATTTTGTACTTCACCGAAGTTGAAAGGTACGATCAGAGAGGCAGGAGCGAAACAGGAGGTATATCCTTTTTAAGAAAAATAAATTATAACAATCAAATCAGTAATGGCGAAGTTATAAACATACTTAAGAACTCAAATACAAAATCTCCTTTGACGAAGTCGGTTAAAAACTAGGGAAAAGCAATTGCTCTGTTTCTGAGTCATGATGACTGGAGTATTTTTATTCGATATCCTCGAACAGTGAAATTACGCTTAGATAAATATACAAACCAACGGTTTATTTGAAGATTATTCTCGTCGCTGGTGAAGAAGTCCCATTTAAAGAGTTCTTGATAAAACATTGTTTGTGTTTACTACGTGTATTAGGAAGGGCAGGCTACAGTATACAAGAGAGAGGCAGTTGCTAGTCTACAGTGGGCACTGTGCCTATTATTAGTCGGTTCCGGCCAGTTCTTGGGTCCAGTTAGTCGAGAGATGGCTAGTGCGATCGCCGGCACCGTAGTCGGACATCGCACCGACTGGCTTCATTTCCCATGGACTAAGCACCACCACAGTAAGTCATTCCTTTATTATAATTGAGTCGTTTATTTCCAAAATTAACTCAAATCATCATTGGCAAATTTCAGGAAATTCGAATAACTATATTTTCTATTCCAGTTATAGTATCAAAACTAATATATTTTTTTTATTTCTTTATTGAGTATTATAACAACCTGTTTCTTAGACATTGGTTCTGGTGAGGTAGGATGACATTCACACTATATGTACAAAAAAAAAAAAATAATAAATAAATAGAAACAAAATAATAATCAAAAGTATATACAATAGATAATAAAATAAAATAACCTAAAATATAAGAAAATTAAAACTAAGCAAAAAAAACAAAAACACATGCATACCTATTTACAATCAGGCGAGGGAACTCCAGGAGAACCCTGCGAAACCGCGTCACTGGTACTAAAGCCAGCAGTGAAAACTAATATTAAAAAAAAATAAATTAAGTAATTCTATATTCATAGCACATACTTTCGAAGACCACTGATTATTTTATTGATAATTTAAAAATAGTTATATTTAAATAGGACCTATTTTGGAAATAATTAAACTTCAAAGGCTGTTTTAAAAAAAAAAAAAAGGTTGATCCGGATTTGGTTTGGAGTGGAAAAATATTGTATGGTCATGAGCGGAAAAACTTATCAAATTGTGATATAAAAAATTATAAAACATTAATTAATGATATTATAAATTTTTAAATTATCTAATTATATCTATTTGATTTTTTTTTTTTTAATTAAACGTTAATACATTCTGTCACATTAAAGGGCATTAATATTAAGGCTACATTAATTAATTATTTACACAATATGTACATACAAATAATAACTAAGATAAAGATAATAAGGAAAGAAATATAGAAAAATAAAATAAGTAAATTAGTAAACTGTGTAAAAAAAATAGATAAAACCTAAATTAAATTTAAGTACATAAACCACATTCACACTTATATATAATATTCAATTATTTATCTATAATATTTTAATTAATTAATTAATTAATTATTAATATTAATTATGTTTTTATTTATTTTGTAATTATAATCTTACTGGAACATTTCGTTAGACCAGCCCTGATGAAGGCCTGAACTTTGGGGAAAAAATAAAAAAAAAATATAATTTATTTAATTTTACTTTTTTTACTGAACACCCCAATCAATCTCCTCTTCAATTATTCACTACAGTCGACCATCAATCCACAATTTTTTAATTATCATTTGAATAAAACTGTTTAAATCTTTCGATGAATTATTTTTATAAGAATAGTTTTATAAGAAATGCAAATTTCAATGCACTCTATGAAAAATAAAGGCCGATTTCATAAAAAAAACAATTAAAATATTTTTTTTTTAATATCGAGGTTCATTTTTAAAATAAAAAATTTCATTACGAGATTAATTGTGTGCTTTTATTTATAGGAAATTGATAATTAAGAATTCCATAAAAACTTTTAATAACTAAATTTATTAATACTCTTAATTCTGTAATAAAATAATGATTTGAAATTGAAATGATACTAAGAAGGGTGAAAAGGGATTAAAATGCATCTTAAAAGTTCCTTTAGTTTATTACTTACTTTTATCAATTTATTAGTTTATTTATAGTATTACTTCTTAAAATTATTTTTTTTGGAATTTTTATTAGTATTGAACACTTAATTAGTGAATATAGGCAGTTAATAGCCAATAGTTCACCCTCATTTTATTATAAATATTTAATACTTTAAAACAAATTTCATATATATTTTTTTTACTTGAGATTTGATATTACTGCTTTATTAATTGATTTAAATAAAAAGATGTCTTCCTGAATATTTTATATTCTTCAGTGACCAAACTCGGTCATTACACTTTCATCAGGCTTATGCCCGATGGTCTTCTTCTCTTGTTTGTCAATTGAGGACTGAATGGCAGGAATGAAGAAAAATATAAATACACTGATAGAAATATATTTTTATTTAAATAAATATATCATCGGTTCACTTAAAAATACCATTAATTACATTTTTGATAGAGCTGAACCTCTAAGAACGTTTTTGTAAATTTTAACCTTATTTATTGATTAAAAAACATAATGCTTGTACTAAAATGACACAAACCTATGTAAAAAAAAAGGCTCAATATAAATTATGAAATAATTTCATAATTGATTAAATGTGATAAAAGCTAAAATATTTTTACAGATTGAAAAAGAATTTCCGGAAATAATTGTCAGATTATATATGTATAATATATCATGAGAAAGCTGAGAATTTTAGAAAAAAAAATATGTATAGTAAATAATTAAAATTAATCTAACAAAAACCAAATGTTTTTATAGAAACTAAACGAAATTTCCCAACTGCACATAAATTTTTAAAATTAGTTTTAGATTTTACAAAAAGGTATATGTAATTCACTGAATCAACGCAATGAAATTGTTTAAAAACTATTTTATTGCACTTGTTTTAAAAAAGGAAGTTCATTCATTAAACTATTGGTCTATTTCTTTGTGGTGGGAGGGGATGGAATAAGCAAGCCCAATATTCAACAAGGCCAGTTGGTGTTTAATAATGTTTTTCAACAATAGCAAGCAGATTGTTTACAAACATGTTTCAATTGATAAACCTATTCGACAGATAATGATTCACTGATAGTTCTGATTCTAATCTTAATTTCTGTTGATTCATTCATCATTTTAAATAAGCTTCTTATTAGCACACTGGAAGTATGCATTCATACTGTCGAGAAAACAGCGTTGTTCGTTATTGTGCTTATTTTGATTTTTGGCCATCTTAAAAAAAAAACATCAAAAATAAAAACAAATTATAAAAAATCAAGTGTTGCTAAATTAAAGAAAAATACTGCTGAAATTTAATATAACTAGTTGGCCAGTACAAACAATTAAGAATATTGATCAGTAAACAAATGACAAAATAATAAGGAAATTAAACAATTCAACGAATGATGAGATGAAGGTATCATTTCCTATTTTTAGGTAATTGTATTCGACCAAGAAAAGAAAATCACTATAAAAACTCATTCGCCTTTAAAACAAAAATATTTATGTTTTGTAGGGAGTTTAGCAATCTTTCAAATAATCATGGAAACGAAGTTTCTTTTCTTTCGTAACATTTAATTCTGAATTTTCGAGGAGATGCGACTATTTTTCTCATCCACAGGAGAAGATCTTAGAAATGAGGGGTCAAAAGTAGTATAGCGTACCGGAAAAAAAAAAAAAAACTATGAATTAATATATTACGATGAGATTTAAAAAAACTAAGGTTTGTGCTTTCGACTATAGAATTGGAAACACCAACAAGGCGAGATTAATAATATGACATATAAATTATTAAAATAGCCAATTACAGAGTGGATGACATTCTGAACAATTCTTTCGCTTACAGGAAGCTGGTGCGATTTTTAGTTTCTGAGATATTTTAATTCATATACAAAAACACTTCAATCAGTCAACTCTACTTCACACCAACGTTACACATTGGAAATCTGATGGCTCAACCTAATTAACTCTATCCAAAAAATCGCAAAACGTGACTAAAGAAGTTATCACTTCAAAAATGACAAAATGATTTCATGTTGGCTTTAAAATTGAAAACGTTTGCAATATTGAAATATATTGTTTTATTATTTTTTAATAAAATATTAATTCTGTTACTATATAACCCTAAAATCTTTTATATAATAAATGGTTCAAGAATATCTAGAATCCAAAATATTTTGTGAGCTACCTTACTAGTTTATGGATCATTTAAAAATGTTCCTAAAGAAGATTTTGCCAAAACAAGCTGAAAATTTATTATCCTAGTATGCAACTTAAATGTGTTTTGTTATGAGGAATACTTGAGCAAAATAGCTTGTGTTAAAATCGGGATGTTAAATTCAGAGCTAACTTCATCAATGGAATCCATTAATTGACTGAATTTAGGACCGATGGATAGCGAGTTACGCTCAATGTCATAAATGAGATTAGGATCGATCTACAGGATTCCAGTGGAAAATTTAACACTCCTCAAAGGTTATAATACATATGAAAATTTTTTTAAAAATATGTAAGGAAATATAAGGAAATGCCTACCTACTGCATTATTGAATTTTAAAACAAAAATAAACACATAGTAGGTATAAAGTAAATCTGAATATAAATATATATGTAAATGGAGATAATAACACTACAGATATAATTAGGTTACATCCATAAAGGAACACAATAAATTCCACTGATGTGTTTATGAACGGTCTGATGGTTTCAAGATGTCATCGATGCTACCAGTTCTGAACTTTCGAACTTCTCTATTTAACACAATATCATGAAATATAAAAATCATCTAATTCAACCATGTAAGGAAGACTTTATCAAAATATTAAATTTGTTGCCATGGTATTAATATATCAATTCGTTTCACTGGAAACTACTATAAAGTTCGATGAATTATTACAAACGTATCGTACATAAATTATTTATTACGTAGATTTTTTGTACACTCTTCGTAACTACATGCTAGCGTATCAATTAAATTCTAAGTTACACATTAAATTCCGGATATTCACAATTAATCAAACATGATTAGCTACGCAATGATAATTAACATTTAAAAATCACCTTTAGGTTCATTTAATCTATTTAATTCAGTTTTGTTGTCTTCTAGATGTTTTGTTTATTAACCGATTTTTAATGTTATCCAATATATTTTTCTTTGTTGCTAGATAAGATAAAAAATTATTTATTAGGTTTCTATTAGTGCAGTTTGTTATTGTGGCATCCTGAATACTTTTTCTGGTAGTATTTCATACATAACAAAAGAACTTTATCAACATTTCGTACCGAATTTTCTTCATTAATATTTTATACGTAAAATGTTGATTATTATTAAGAAATATATAAACATTGCCAGGAAAGAGAAGCGATCCTTCACCGCTGTCATGGCTAATGACGAACTGCAACAACTCTGAAAGCCTTGTTCTGATTGGCTGAAAAATGATACTTTCGTAGGTCGGTCGCCAACCCCCGTTCAACTTTGAGCCCATCCATCTTCCTCGTCTCCGTGGTGTCAACAATATCCCTCCTGATTCATAATGAAGATGGTGTCGTCCATAAGAAGATATGGCTACTTTTGTCCTTCTTGGAGTTGGAGGTGCTGTCCTAATATCAGTATGTCGGAGTAATAACGCAATACCAGACATTCGGCGCCCCACGGGCAATGACGTCATTTCTCCCTCTAAAAAAATTAAATTTGTTTCTTAAGGAAGTTTGAATTATGTAATATTTGATTTTTATTTCATTCAATATTTCTCTAATACAGTTGCTTTATTAATGGGATACATTTATTTATTTTTACGTATTTTATTTGTTTAATTTCCAACCGGTGGCGAGCGGTCCCAGTAGGCGCCCCTCTAGATCGGCGCCCCAAGCAATCTGCCCTAAGGACGGTACAGAAGTAATGTATTCATGTGTCATTGATTCTGTCATATCTAATGCATCACGTGCATAAATTATACATATGTCGGATATATAACTTAATTCGATGATTATTTATTTGATGACCTGGCTTTGGAAAGTAAATTAACTCCCTATGTCTCTGTTGTGGTGTTCGGGAAACTGCTGAGCATATCGTCAACTTGCACCACTTTTGAGACAATGGGGGCCAAACTACTTAGGGAAACCGGACTCTATACCATCACGAAGATGAAGAAGATTTCCTTTAGCTAGTAAGCAAGGAACCCGTACTGCGAAGCTTTTGTGTACGGGTGGAAGGAATTAGTAGGGATTGATTATTCCAACCTCCACTAATCAAGAAGAGGGAAGAATGAAGAAAGAGAACAAGTGGCAGAAGTTAGTTGTTTCTTCAAAAAATCTGTAATGGCAAGAAGCAAGGAAAGATGATAATAAAATTTCAATTGTCATAAAGTTTGCATTTTCTTATTCCCATATTATATTACCTATTTTTCACTGACCACTATACTTTGAAATTTTTATTTGAGGTGAAGTTCTAATTAATTAATAAAATAATTAACAAAAAGGGCTTAAGTAATTAAGGCTGTATATATTACACCAATTTCTGACTTTGTTCGATGTTGTGGCAGCGTTTCGACTTTCAATTTATTAATATCTATAGATATTGACATCTTTAGATAATAATCCAATTATGCAATAGTTGGATACCACATAAATTATCGTTTCAGATGCCGTGAAGATGATGTTAGAAGCCGAAATGTTGCCATAGTAGCGAAAAAAAAAAAAAAAGAATTGGTAAAATATGCACAGCCTAAATTACTTTATATACTATGCAAATTATTTTCAGAGACCAATTAGCCTTTTTATATTATTCTAAAAAAATTTGTTTGCATATTTATCACACTAATCACCCTCTCTTTTTTTTAATTCTTTATTAACTTAATTTTATTCTTTTCAATTAAGTGCATAACCATGCCTAAATAAATAAATATTTGTATCTTACATTAAAGTATCACTTCAGAAAATGGAAAAGGGATGAACAGAAACCGTTCGCTTTAATTTATTCCAATATATTTTCGGAAAAAAATTATTTAAAAAACTTATTTTGGGCTCTTTGCTTTTACCACCCACTCTGAAGTTTCCCTTTTAAAGAGTTCTTAAAGAAATTAGTTTCGAATCTCCAAATACATTCAACACTCTCCCTTAAATATAGCTGCCTTTAAAAGAATTTCCTATCCCACGTTTCATTTTTTATATTAAGAGTTATGAAAAGATCTCTAAATTTAGGAACACGTAGGAAGGGTTACTTAACTATAATTTATCAAATTTAATGTTTTCTATTTGCTTGAAACTTTTAAAGATATTGTACGTGTTACTAAATGAAAACCTGTTCTCTCTTATGAGCCTCAAATTTGTTTCACGATATAGCGACTTCTTCAGAAAGAAAAAACAGTGTTAGATCAACATGAATTAATTTAGATTTTATTGTAGCAACATGACAAAGGTAGTGGGAAAAAAATAAGAAACTAAAAAATCAATGCTATGCCTCGATTTTTCTGTGGTGATTCAGTTAAAAATAAAACACAGTTTAGGTATACAATTTAGGTTTCTATCGGGACTAAAAAGAAGGATCACATATGTTAAAATTATTTCAATATTACGAAAAAAGTGTATGCAACTGCTGACGTAAATATAGAAGTACAAAATCGAAAAATATAAAGATCAGAAATGAAAAAACAATAGTATTTGGTATGATAATCAAATATTTTATACATCACTTATACCGGCACTATTACAGCAACTTACTCAGACGATACTAAATGTAAGCAAGTCATCTAAGCAAAATACATAAAATTTTATCGCTGAAAGCATAATTGTTTCTGTTATTACCGCTATGGAAAAAAAGGGTGTGCTTTAGACATATAGATAGAAGTGAAAACATCAACAAAGCGAGATTAATAATATGAAATATTTTTTTTTTTGCCTTCATATTCTCTTACTTATGTCAAAATACAATTTCGATTTTATAGCTCATTGCAAAAAGGATGAAAAGATGAACATTTCCCATGCTTGCAGTACGCAGGTCAGATATTTAGTTTCTGAGATATTTTAATCCATAAGAGTGTTTTCGTATCTCAACAAGTGTTTTCACGTCATTATATAAATTTGTAGAAACTTACTAGATGTATTTCTATAATACAGTTGTAAATACGATGAATAAATAAAATTTTAAAAAAACATATGCAAATACAATTCAATTAGTCGACTCGAGCCGAATTTACCCGAATGTGGGTTACACATTCGAGCCTATCTGCTCAGTTTTATTCACTTCCCACCAAAAAAGTGCAAAACGCTCCTAATGACGTTTTTACTTTTTAAAAAAAAGTAAATTAAAACCATCATACCAGACTGAAGCGACAAGAAACCGCTCGTCGTTTCCGATTACTTCAGCATTTACAGGACAAAAGCTCTAAAATTCCAATTAATTACAAAAGACTCATATACATGACTATAATAAGGCCTATTTGGACTTAGGGTTTTGAGCTATGGGCTCCACTATACCATCGAATTCCTCTCGTATCCAATCCATACAATCCAAAATCCTTCGTAAAATCCTCGATGCTCCCTACTTTGTTACAAATAAAACCATCCATAATGACCTTAATGTTCCCTATGTTTCAGGTCTGGCCCAATCCAGATACCTATCCTTCCATAATAAACTTCAGAATCATCCCAACCCTCTCGTTTCTAACCTTGGTTCCTCTTCAATTCCTGATAACACTCCGAGGCGTCTGAAAAGAAGATGGCCCCGTGATCTCCTAATGTAGACAAATCATGCTGCCATTGGGTAGTTACTTAGCAAGTGTTTTCACGTCATTATATCCATATGTTCAAATTTACTAGATGTATTTCTTTAATATAGTTGTAAATATCATTAAGAAATAACAATAACAAAAAAAAAATTAAAACCTGAATTCGCAACTGATTTGGTGTTTCGGGGATCGGACCTTCAGTTTCATTTATTTATTCTTAAATATTTTGTAAATTTAAAATTATCTAAAGTTAATTTTGACTGCATAGGTTCCTAATGAACTGCTCTTCATGTTGTTTCTGACGGGAACTATTGATGTGCCTTTGTAATTGTTAACAAGTTGTTGTGATTGTGCCTCGCTTACGTCCCCCAAAGTGTTTGCTATGAAGAGGCTTCTATTTGTGCTGCCCCAAAACAAACAAGTCCAGCGCGGCGGTTGAGGGAAGTGGCCGTTTCTCTAGACTTCAATAGCTAGGTCACTAAGGGCTACTTTGGGGCCCCAATGGGTCTTTTGATCACTCTCTGGGGACTCGGGATCGAGCTGGCCATGAATAATTATTTCTTGGACTCAAGTCTAGAACTATCTCAATATTGAACAAAAGGTTGGAATGATGTTAACACTTAACTCCAAGTATTTTGAAAAATAATCATAATGGTATTATTGAATAACGAAAAAAAAAAAAAAAAAAAAAAAAAAAACCTGTACTGAAAACCCATGAAGGGTCTTGGGTGCATTACTATGTGGGGAAGTACTGTTTCAAGGCCAAACGTTGGTTGGACAACAAGGAGGTGATGGGGTCGATATCACGCTCAACCGTCAGGTTTTTAGCCCTTAATTACTTTTTTAATCAAGGGTACCCACTTTATAGAGGCTGGGTGTGCCCAGGAGGGTCTCCCAATCCCAGGATCGATCCACGGCTAATGAACAATTATTAGTCATTATTGAATTACAAGATATTATTGAATAAACTGTCGGTTATTATTGTATCTAGGTATATTACTTGTTTATAAAATATCAGTGAACTAATTAAAAGAGATTACAATATAGATGGATAGAAAATAAACTTTATTCTGGGGCAAGAATGGTATGAAGATATGAAATATGGCATAAGGGAATGTACTGCGATCGTGATAAATTTTAACCCTAGTTTTCAATGGATCGCTGTGTTTAAAGGACACAGCGCAAGGTAGACTTTCCACCACCAGCCAGTATTCCATAACCACACTTGATAACATTTTTTTCTTTAGTATCACTTTTCATGTATGAAATATATAGTCAGAGTAAGAATTTTGATTGCGAAATATTTTTAATTCAAATTTTCAAGAAAAAAAAAGCAAAACGACGCCAAATAGCCAAGAGTGTCTGAGATTATGTAACTATCTGAGAAATTAAAAAATATAGGAAAATAAAATTACGTAATTAAGTTACTAAGTTATACTGGAGATGTAGCAACGTTTTCACTAAAATTGACATTCCCAAACATGTACTTTGACAAATCGAAATTACACATTTTTATAATTTTTCCTAAAAAACTGCTTTCCGATTATGACAAAACTTGTTATTAGTTATTTAAATTAACTGTATTTTAATATCAGGTACGTCTTTTTGAAATCTTATTTAGCGGTATGTCGTGGGCGAAATCGTATTTTAAATACTTTCTGAGGTTGAAATTGGAAAGCTAAAGATTAATAAAAAAATAATATCTGAAATAGCAATAGAAGGAGGTTAAAAATTAAGAAATACTTATAATTAATAATTTCTGAAAACTAAAAGATTCCTGGTTGCCTTTCAATGAGGCAGATTGTATTATCATTCAATAAACTAAATTTTAAAAATCGTATTTGAGCCTTGTATTTAATTATTTAATATTAAGTAGAGTGGCAAGTTAACTTTATGAGACGGGCACTCCTCGGCTCCTCATCCCCTCATCAAATATTATAGTATTTAAAATTGTGTACTTAACGATATTTTGTTTTTTTTCTAACATAAAATGTTTCGAATGGGTTCACTCAGGCTTAGTATAACTGAGTTACTAATTCAATAAATTATCATAAATTACACTGAGCTAATCCTACTAAGGAACCGTGATTAAGTAACATCGCTGGTATCCTGACCCGGTTGCTCGGACAAGAAGGATGGTACTGGCAAATAGCTGTCCGGAGGAAGTCGTTAATAACCATCACTGCTCGGTCCAGCAGAGGTCGATGCCACCAACTGTTAAGTGTACATCACCACGTAAGAGTATGGGAGTATCAGTGACCAAAACTAAGTGTTGAATAAACTATAGTTAAAATTAAACTTCCGTAATTTCCAACAACAGTATATATTTCTTTTATAACTTTTTACCCTGAACATTCGGGAGGATATAGCTATTGTAATTGAGGTCCCCGTCAAATATGTTTTCGTTTGATACCTCATTCGTCAAAATCCGTGGTTATCAAATTTTTAGTGATTTCGTGAAAAAAAACCAAGGTTTTATTTAGCCCTGGTCAGTATTGAAAGAAAAATAGTCTTATTTTTCAAATGTTATGAAAATTCGTATTTGAGGGCTCTTCGGGGTACTAAATACGAATCTCAACTCTGTTTTTCCTTAAACAAATGTTTGAGATATCTGCAAATAAAAATTTATCTATTTCTTTTCTAACTTTTTTCACTGAACATTCAGGAGGATATGGCTATTGTTAAACAATTTCCAGTAACAATGCCAATTTTCGAAAATGATAATTTCTACACTTGAGAACTTTCCTTTTTTTTGTGAGTTTCTTTTCAGTAAAAAAAGCTTTTGTTCAATTTTTTTTTCCAACTTTCAGCATATTTGATAACATTTTTAATTACTTTTAGCATGATGAATGATGAGTTGCTGTTATACCCGATTATATTTTATTATATATTTATGTTATACCCGAATATATTTTACTACTTCTAAATAGATTCATGATAAATAAACTAATATAATATAATAACATAATATAAATATACTAATATAAATAATATACATGGTCGGAAGAGCTGTTGATGAAAATAATGACGATTTTAAGAATAAAAGTTTATATATTATAATGAAAAGGCGAACCTTAGTTTTGAAGAAGATTATGTTCAAATAAACGGGGCCGTGCAATCTCAAAATCGGTAATATTTTCAACAACTAGGTATAATTTTATAATCACAAAGGAACAATTAAATATATTGTGTAATTATTAATTATTCAATGCATTTATTTGTAGTTGGCAAATATGTTTTGTTTTTTCAATAATGAATAAAGTAACGCCAAATAAGTTTATATTTTAACGTTGTCATAACAAAATTAATTAGGTTCATCAATCTCATATTTTTCAATTGAAATATATCTTAACTAGAAATTTTTTTATTGAATTTATTCCGTTACCAATAAAAATTACATTTTTTGTTTATTAGTAAAAAAAAATGTGTATAAATACAACTTAAATGCACAATTAGGATCAATGACTTCAATAATTTAGGTAGAAGAAAAATAGATGAAAATAAAAATAAATTATTTGTTCCTGAAACTAAACAAAGGCTGATTCCATTACCGTCGCTCAGCTTAAATATATTTGCCAACTTTAAGCGTCACTGGCTTCTTGTGACGTCTGGTGTTTTTTATTTTTTTTGTGTCTGCTTTAAAGTTGCGTCGGAGCCAATGAAAAGTCAAATATTTTTTTGCAAATACTTTTACGTTTTATTTCTAATTTAGTTTTATATGGTATCAAAGTACTCTTATATCATTGTTACAAAATGTCTTAAGTTCTGATAGAATTTTAATACAATAACGATATTTAAAAAAAAGAAATAATGGTATTCATAATATACATGAATTTTCTTAGTTTTCTTTAATACTATAACTTTTGATTATTATTTTGCTTCTATTTATTTTATATTTTTTTGTACATATAGTGTGAATGTCATCCTACCTCCACTATAACCAATGTCCAAAAGACAGATTGTTGTAATACTCAATAAATAAATTTAAAAAAAAATACTATTATGATATTGAAGAGATCGGTGCAATTCTATCATAATAAACCTATCTTAAGCAGAACGTGCTAGCCTGGCACCTATATTGCGATATGCGTCTAGGAACACTGACAGGAATACTGACAACGATCTAGGGATTGGATATCGAAAGTCCAATATTTATATTGTCATCGATATATCCTATCACTATCGATACCATCAAAATATCCGACTTAAAATAGCGATAGTCGATATTTTCATAGATATTATAATTTTTTTTTGAAATATTGACACTAATATAAATATTGATTCTCTAGCACATTGGCGCATCAAAAAAGATGTTATTTTCCTCTTTCAATTAAGTAATGGAAATGTCAATTCTTCTGCCCTGCTTCGTAAAATGCATTTTCTGGTTCCTGTCTATCTTCGTCATACTCAGTATTTTCCAGAACTTTCCATTCAGCCAATTATATCTTCCATTAATCCATAGAGCGGATTCAACGAAATGCTTATTTATTTGCATCCTAAATATATTTCGTTGAAAATTTGTGGCCTTGGTTTGAGAATATTCTTACTAACAAATTTGGGTGGCTATCGATAGTCAATATTATTGAAATATCGATATTTTCCTCAACTGAATTCTATATGAAAGGGGCAAGATGAATGTCTTTTTTTTTAACGATCAGATTCACATATAGTTCCTAGCGCTTTCCAAATACAATAGTTTTAATTTTTGTTTATCAATGAAAATACCAAAATATTTAAGGAACGATATCGATAGTCGGTAATATCGAAGTGGATACTATTGATGGTAAAATATCGAATATCGGAAGGAAAATATCGATGTTTCAATATCGCCTATCAATCGCCATTCCTACAACGATCTATATTTTCTTTCATTCTTATCGCATGCTTATGACAAAGCTGTAATATTTTAAATATCGTTTTGGTCCGTATTAATAATATGCGCTAGGCCAAGATTAACCAAAGCTAAAACCGCAGTCAAGTACACTATAATTTTAAATGAGTCAAAACAGAAGAGCGCCATTATAGGGGTATCATCTTGAGGTACTAGAGTCCTACCTGGAAAACCTAGGACCACAGGTGGATCTATGGGAGAGGCTTTCGGGTTGAAGCCTTCCTCAAAATGATAAAATTTAATCATGTTTTATGTAAAAATTACCTCTTAAAGATTATTGTTCATGTAGTTACATTTACAAACCTTTAATTTTTACATGTAAACATTTACACCTTGAATGGCCTCAGGGAGTGCATTTTGGAGCCTTAGATATCCAGCTACGAGGAACATTTACAAAGGAATGATAGTGGGTATCCTGAGGTACGTCTCTCCTGCGTGGTCTCAGAATCTCTCACACCGTCATAAACGCAGATTGGCGAGAATTCAACGTACGGCTCTGTTGCGAGTCCCCAAGTAATAAGGAAGTGTCTCTCACGAGGCAGTGCAGATCTTAGCAGGAGGGGTACCTCTAGACCTTATCCTGCGAGAAGACTCGCTGATATTTAAGTTAAAATGAGAAGGATCAGCAGTTTTTTCGGAGAACATCCTTATGAGGATTGCAGAAGACCAAAGAAAATGGAAGAGGATTATCCACAACTTTAAGAAAATATATCCCCACCGTCCGAAGTCGCTTGAATGCGAAGAGGGTTCTCCCGAACTACTGGGTCTCTCAATTCCATACTGGGCATGGGGGGGGGGGGGGGTTCCGCTCTAAGTTACATAGTTTTGGAAAAGGCTACTTATGCTACTTGCGGAGTACCGGAGACGGCTGAGCATGTCATCGTCAACTGCACCGCCTTTGATGGACTAAGAAACGAAATTATAAGAAAAATTGGACTCTATGGCCTCACGGAGGATGAATTCCCCCAGTTAGTGACGGAGTAGAACTGCACCCGTATTACAAAGATTTTGTGTACTGGTGGAAAGCTGCTCTGGGGCCCTCCCACATTAATCTGGGAAGAAGAAGATCTGCTAATATGGTGAAAATAAAATAATGAAAAAAAAAGAGATTTGAAAAACAAAACAAAATTGACAATTAATTTTGGTTTAGTAGTAGGAATGGCACGGACGCACGTGTGTGATATGTATATATAATTACATTTAATGGGACTTCAAGAATCACTTGAGCATTATTTAATATAGATAGTTAGTATCTTTCTTTTTTTTTCCAAAGTAATTATCGTTATTTATATATGAAAAAAAAATATTTCGGGCTGAAGCTCCCCCCTTTCCCTCAAAATTAAATCCTGGATCCGCTAGTGCCCAGGATCGAAGTGGTCATGGTAAACCTGACAGTCTACAAATAGTCTCTATAATCCTGCATCAAGAAAAGATATTTAGCTAGACTGGAAGCTCAATATGTCCCTCCAAGTAGATGCACATCATCTATTCTACCAAGATGTATAAGTAGATGAAGTCAGTCCCTCGATGAGAAACTTAAGATTTCAACATGTATACCTACATCATGGCTTCAACCTCATCATCATCATTCCTATTAAATTCATCATTAAGGGCAATTAATTTCCTACAAACACATTAACCTAAAGTAAATAATCTGGTTTCCCATATCAACTATAAAATGTTTCTTTTATTTTATTTCACTTTTGCTTTAATTAAATCAATATATTTTATTTTAAATATAAATTTGATTAATTTTCTACATCCACTTCTGATCATTTTAAGCATTTAAATCTGATTCCTCTCTACTTCGGGATAAGGAAAGTCCTAATGCCCTTCACAAATTTACTTTCTTTTACAATTGTCCATACACGATATTGCAGTATGGTTGTAGATATCTTTGAATTCTAATTAATTTATAAATAAATTATTTTTTTTCCTAATATGAATTTTAACTTTGTGTTGCACGAGTCGTCATTTCTTGGTCAACAAATCGCGGTCGACCCCGAGCAAATTTTTATCAGCAAGTTTTAAAGTTTTATTTCATTTTAGGAGAACCCCTGTCATCCCTTTAAACGTTCTTGAAAATTTATAAGGGAGTGGTCCCGAAACTTTTTCTAAATAATGAATCAGTTTTGGGGCATTGCCAAATTATTTATTCAAATGTTAAGTCTCTGCAGGACCTTCACTCAACCTCCATTGGCTATTAATGCCAGTGATATGGTGGAGGGTGAAATTCGGGGATATCCTGGAATACTCTGGACAAGCTTGGTTTAATATATTATAAGTTTTATTTGTTGAATATTATTATTATTATCTAAATTCGCCTCTACCCGATCGGATCATTGGCAATTCTTTCTTTGTTTGTATGTATTGTAAAATTTATCGTTGTTTCTATTCATTTACAGTGGTTCACAGTCAAAATGATACATCTGGATATTGATAGAAATTATTGAATAAATAAATAGTTAATATTATATTACATTAAAAAAGTATATTGTAATCAATAAATATGTTATTTTCTTATGTTCTTATGCTATGTTATGTTCTGTCTCTTGGTGTAAGGAGGCTTCTGGTGTAGGGAATCTTCACTTTATAGTAGAAATATTCACATGGTATAGTGAGTAAACATGTTTACATGGAAATTTTGAGTAACACTTGAAATAAATTGGGGATAATTTGAGTTAAAAAACAAATTTTGTTTTTATCAAGATAATGACCTCAAATTCTCTGCCGTGTTTGTTAAGGAATGACTTTAAAGTTTCAAAAATTACACCACAATCACAAGATCTTAATTTTATAGAACACCTGTAGACAAATTTGGAGGTAGAAATTAGAAAACACGAAATTTCTAGCAAAGAAGACTGTAAAAGATATCTTCTCGAACAATGGAACAGGATAAGCCCAGAACCACCAAAACATTAGTCGACTCTATTACAAGTAGTCTAAAAGGACTGGTAGAAAATAATGGCTTGCCTACAAGGTGTTGAACTGAATTAGTAATACTTAAAAGTTAATAAGAAGTGAGGTGTATCATTTTGACTGAGGTAAAATTGCCCGATTTTTTAAATTAATTTTTATTAAATAATCACAGTTCATTATTTTAATTTTATTGAGTTTGTACCTATTTAAAATGAGATTATGAATAGATATATTAAAGAGTTTCTGATTTAATTTATTTACTGTAACCATTGGTCTTTTTTTTTTATTTTTCTACGGCGTGATCAATTTCACTGTGAGCCACTGTATATTTTGTTTTCTTGTTTTTCTTTTATTCATATATATTGTTTGTAAAATTGGCTTAAACTAACTCATTATCAGTATTACTTATTGTCCTTAATTCAGAAAGATTAATTAGTTTACGGGTTTTTGGATTGTGTCATATCTTGTTGTTTATAAAGCTGGAAAGCATCGCTATGTTTTGGAGTCATGTTCAAGCAATCACAATTTTGTGATTTCCGAAAGAAATAAATACTAGGCAAACATTTTGAACAAAAAAATTTTAATTTCCAATTGCTAAGAAAATTCGTATTCAAAGTTTGTGGAAGTGAGAAATACGGCAAACTTTTTTGCTCTAAAAGAAAAATATTTGACCCCACTTTTCTTTTTCGGTCGGTACAAATTCATTAAATCTTTATACATGCTACAGCTAAGTGCCAGTTATATTTTTGTTTCTGTCTGTTCTTCCGTGTGATCTTGAAAGTAAGAATAATTCATTTGTTGTAGATATAATATGCTATAAACAGATCCGTATCTTATAAAATATTTATTTAAGGCCCAACAAAGTTCATTGCTTTTCGCATTTCAAAAGAATTTTCATAGAGAAATATTGAGAAAACAATTATTATTTTTCTATTAATATTTAAAGAGCATATGGGCACGAATCCTCGGTTATGGATCTAGTATTTTTGACCTTGTATAATCAAAAACGCTTCATTGAAATTGGTGATTCCACGTCTTTAATCGCCTATTGTGACTCAATCTAAAAAATCAAATTCTATGCGTCGACATTTTTTCAAATAACAATACATTACATTTATATTATTTTTTTTTACATTAAACCCAGATTTTAGGTTTTCTCTTTTTTTTTTTCTTTTTTTTTTAATCGCTGTAAAATTGAAGTAACTGGAGGGGAGAAAACAGTGACTGTGAAGTGAATAAATATTGAATAACGTTGCGGACTTTGATGTAAAGATAACTGACAGTACGAGGCAGGATGAAACAATAAAAAAATAAGGCGATTGAGTGAAGGATAGACAATGTCAGTTGCACCATACTGTCTTCATTAAACAGTGAACGATTAATGTTTAAATAAAGCCTAGAAAAACGTTATAATCCTCACGTTTATTGGATTACTTTGGTTTAACGATCTTAATGAACATTTTGTGTAGTATCTTTTACATTCATAGAATTTTAGAATTAGAAAAATAGAAAGAAAGTTGAGTTGAAAAATATAAGGAAAAATTATCATGCATGAAATTCTTTAAGAGGCGGCTTTTCTTGCAGTCATTTTGAAAGTGAAAACTTCTTTAGTTGCGCTTCGCATGTATTTTTGTTGAGAGTGAAATAGATTGAGCCGTCAGATCTCCGATGTGTAACGGTCGGATAAAGTCGTATGAGGTCGACTAATTGAAGTGTTTTAGTATATGGATCGAAATATCTCAAAAACTAAAAATGGGACCTGCGTAATGTTAGCAAAGAAATGTTCATGATTTCACCCTCTTTGAAATGAGCTATAATTAAAAAATTTATCTTAACGTGACGCCGTGTTGGAGAGGCGAAAATGGAAAAAGTAGTGTCAAAAATCAAATGATAACGAGTTGTATTGAAGATATGGATTAAAATACCTCAGAAACTAAAGATCGGGGCTGCATACTGAAAGCGAGGGTATTGTTCAACATTTCATCCTCTTTATAATGAGTTATTATTTATAATTTATATTTCATATTATTAATCTCGCCTTGTTGCTGTTATCACTTCTATCGTCTGGTCTAAAGCACACACTTTAGTGTTTTGCTTTTCTTTATTAAATTTTATGTTTAAATAACATATCAAATTTCGATAGTAAAATTATAATATCGATATAAAAATATATTTTTTAACATTCCTATGCGAAGGTTCCTCATTGGTTGGACCCGGCTCTTGTTTTTTCAGTTGATCATTCACGATACGAGGTAGCTCGATGATCCGCGATGGGACAAAGGTCCGGGCTGGTCATTAATAAAATTAGACTGGCCTGGATGACAGGAGCCCCTCACTCAGTGAGATGTCACCTTCTATTTCACCGGGCCCGGCCAATATCGAAAACTTTCCCATTAATTCAACTTTCAGCCATTCATAAATGTCAGTGAGGATACAGGCCATATTTAAAGCCGTCAACTATCCTAGTATAGGATTCCAGGCACATACTAAACGGTTCTTTTATTTGGGCGGAATAAATTTCATAAATTTTTTTTTTTTTTAACGCTGCCCCTCTTTATCAAATTTCACCTTTAGTGATATCGAAACGAAACTCAGTACTATTCCGATTTGGACGGCTCAAAGTGGTTTAAAATCGGATCTTTACACCGACCTGATTATTTTAAAATATAACAAAAAGATTCAATAATTTGTATATTACTTAACAATACACTTAAAACTTAATGACCAAAAACATTTTTATTTCAAATTAATGAACGTCCGAAAATAAGTGTAATTCAATATACAAAATCAAATTATGCTAACAGACGCAGGTGGACGCACCTGGAATCTGTTTTAATATTTCGTTAGGAGTTTTGCCTTAATAAACAATTAGATCTTTTACCTGCGGTCGGCTGCGTTAAAAAGGTCTGGAAAAACAAAATATTTTTTTATTACACTTATTTTAGTACTCATTCTGTATTAAAAATACGATTAAGTTATTTCTTTTTTCACTAAGTGTATCGTGTGGACTAGCTGTTAATAGAGGAAAATCGTACAAAAACTTCAAAATATCGTTGGTAGAGAGAATCATTTTATTTTCATAAAAGGGTGGTATCCTACAATATAGGGTCGCTACAAACACAGCATACTTATCAACCGTTGTTTGACAAATCCTTAAAATAATATACAATTATACAGTATTATAAACATATCTGAGCATAGTAAACAATTTTCTTTTAAATGTACTATTATAATTTTTTTCTTCTAAATAAAATGCAGAAACATTTTTGTTGGAAATCAAACATTATTCTCTGGTTGGATTTCAAAGGTTAGTTGTTCGTCTATAAATCAATATTTTACCGAATAGATTTGTGAAATGTCTCGGTAATTAATATATTATCAATGATGAAAAGAAAGTGATTTTTTTAATACATTCAAAAAATAGTTTTTTTTCCGACTTCGAATCATTGTCCGAAGTCACTGATTTCAAATAAATATAAATAATTATATAATGTGTAACAAACGCGGAGACACAGGTATGCCAATAGTATCATCGAAAAAAAAAATGGTCGAAATCGTTACTCCTTCGGTAAACCCTCCTTGTTAGTGCAATTAACAACAAATCATTTTAAAGATAATTTTTTCTCGGATGCTATGTCGTAAAATATGATTTTTTTTTTCAACATTTATGGAGATAGAAGCTACTCCGTGGACCGATATTTAGAACCGTTCGTACTAAATGGATTGGTTCGAGTTGCGCTCCAGTGAGCTGGAGTCATATCCAGGATATAATCTCCAGCCACCTCTGGGTCAATATTTAGTCACTCCAGGCGGCTTATCGTCCTCTCCTTTCATCCTATCTATTAATTATGCAAACCCCTTTTAGAGGTATACAGATATTTCTTTCCGTCTTTTGAAAGCGATTCGGAGCATTACTCACATCTACGTCCAAATAATTATTTATAAAAATCTAGAGGGAGGACCGTATCACACAACTTTTAATTACTTTGAATCTAAGATAGGCTGTGTAGGGTTGTAAAAATATGCATTTAATAGACCATAATTTTGTTAGTGTGACAATCAGCTGTGCACAGTTCACTTCATGTAAATACTGAAATTTCGTACGAAGTTAATTCATAGGAGAAAATTAGAAAAAAAAATTGGGGGGAGGGGAATGTGGTAGTGCTTGGGGTCGGTTGTGACAGATTCATAAATATACCCAAATGTTTTATAGTTTCTTTTATTGTATCGTATAACAAATGAAATAAAATTTGGGAACAATTTAATGGGTTGTAATTAATAAAGACATGTTAAAAAGATATTTTAAAGACTGTCTAATTGTACATTAATATAGAGATTTTAAAACTGTTAAAGCAGTTTTAGTAAAAAAAGTTTAAAATGCGTAATATCAATGATATGAATTATGACTTTATGTTAATTGATTTTAGCGAAAATTTTGCCCAGATCTTACTAACCTTATACCTTTCTAAAATCAATAATTTCGTTTGTTTAACTTTTCAATCTTGAGCTCAGTTGTTCACACACGCAAAAACTTAAGCACAGATTAACACCATTTTGCGAAAATAGGTTACTTGGGCTCAGACATGTTCATTTAAAAATTAAAACTAGGTAGCCTATTTTTACGATTACATTTTTCCTTACTATTGTTTTCATATTTAGATAAAAAATAAAATAAAATAATTCTCATAGATTATATTAAACCATTCTTTATCAGGTAGATTGACGAGTTGAGAGATTACTTAATCAATTAGGAAATACTAACTTAAAACAGGATGCAGTATTTAAAAAACTTAAAATACTACTTTCTTTAATTTACTCTCCATAGGTATCTATAAATTGTTGTAGACTTCCATTATAAAAATTAATAGTACAACTATTTTGTTAAATCTGTTTTTGTTTATAAACTGAGAAAATCTCTAATATAAATTAAACGACTCCTTTAAATTTCTTGTTTTTTTTTTGTTGTTTTTTATGTAATATGATTAATCTGAATTATGAAATTGAATTGGATGAATTTGGAAATTTTCTGTTCATCCTGATTCATCTCTGAGGAATATTATCGAAGCCCAAAGCTCGTCTTACCCCAAGTAAAGTTTCGAGGGATAAGCCTAAATAATACTGGCACAATGTCTTCAAGTTTAAAATTAAATCTCGCTTCTGAAAACTTCACGAAATCCGACGTGTACTTTAAATAAAACCTAACCCCAAAGTCGTCATTTCTACTGATTACAAGTAATTTAATGTTTAAAGATATATAATAAAAAAAAACTTTTTCTTTTATTTTTAAAAAACTTTCCAAATGTAGTAGACGTAATGAGCAAAAATTAAATTAACAAGGCATAAGTGAATTTAATACATTTCTTAATCCAGGATGAAAAAAAAAAAGAAATGGAAAACTGTTTTCATGACTATTTAATAATAGTACTCAGATATTCGGGAAAAATAAGTAAATTTATAGGAAAATATGAATTGAATAAAAAAATGCCAATGTTTATAGTTAAAAACAACGAAATCCTCAAATCACTTAGTTTAAAATATACATTATTCAAGAGTTAAAATATGAAAATATAATAGTAGAATATTGTGTAAACATTAATTTTGATAATATAGCTATAGTTATATCTTTTTAAAGGTGCCTCCTATATCGTAGCGTCTGAATAAATAAATAAATACAGAAAAGAAGGAAGGAGTTAGGTTTTATACGATTATACATTTCGGCCGTAAACAACATGATATAAACTCCTCGTGTTTCTTTAGTTTTTTATATGTCTATAAATATTTACTTCCTTAAGTATGTTTTTATCAGCGTATCCGATACGTTGAGCCAAATTCTAATATAATAATAATCATCAACATGCATTCAAATAAACAAAGTTTATTTTATAATTTATTTAATGATATTTAAGTACCCATATTTAAGTTACTAACATCATTGGAAAATATAAAACAATTAGTATTATACGTGAAGTATAACATGAACAATACAACTAAAAGGTATAAATAATAGTATCATATATATGAATATATGTGATTTAAAAAAAAGTTAATTATATTTTAATTATTGATTCCTATAAAAAAGGTACCAAGGTAGAGAAGCTTTGCATTTGTGGCTGGAGAAATCAATTTGTGTTTGATCTTGATTCATTCATAATAACAATGCAAGATCGAAATGTTCCTAAATATAAATAAAGTTAAAAGTCGCATGGAAAATGACAAATTAAAAAAATACTTATGACATACAGGACAGTATTCATAGAATATTCTTAAAAGAGGGACAGAATCCCATGACGTTAAATATGTGAGAGAAAATATAATTAATGTAAAACTTTACCCCAGGAGGAAGATTTTTTTCCCATATCTTCAACAAAGTACAGTAGGCTCCCGCTTAACCGGCTCTCTGGATTAACCAGTGGTAGCGGTAAAAGAAAAAAAAATTAACATCTTGAAAGCATTTATAACTTTGTAAGATTTTCAACCACTGGTTATAAATTTATAAATAGATTGATATGTGGGCAAAAATAGTTTTGTTAATTATTTTTTTACAATTGAATAAACCTCAAAAAAAGAAATATATTCAATGTAAAATTGATTCTTCAAACAAAATCCTTATTCTTGATTTATTTCATAAAAATTAAAAAAGAAATATAGTGGCTCATTTGCTTATCGGTCTTAAATAAATAAATCAAAAATTAGCATTTGATTGAAAAAATTATTTGTACGTTTCCCTCCAAGAAAATGGTTAGTCACAAAATTATAATTCAACAGGATTGGTCAATGGTACTTAATTAAGTTAAGAATGACCAAAAAAGAAGTGAAGTAGTAATAACCAGTGCAGTACTGTTAAGTATTGTAATTGCGTATATTACCGAAGTTAGACATCACAGATTTTCATGATAAGGTTTTAGTCGAAGGTTTTGTTTGTATACTACGTTTTTCTTTTTAGATATGTTACACATTTCGTTTAATGAATTAGTGTAACAAAATTATTCAATTAACAAAGGGACAAAAAGAAAACGATTTGAAATAAAAAGAAAAATAACTGATTTTGTAAAAAAGTTATAAGATCGAGAATTTTTAGTATAGAAATTTTTGTAATAGTTAAATTGAATTGCCTAAAAAATGTTATCTTCTTGAATTATATGTATATAACCTTTATTGATTAAGGTGATGCATTTGATTTTCCCGTAATATGGAAGTCAAAATGATATCGGATTTTTTTTTTTTTTTTTATGCTTTCCGTATTAATCGGGTCTCCCGCTTAATCAGCAATGTGTTGGTTCCGTAGAGAGCAGATAAGCGGGTACTACTGTATATAAAAATAATAAATAATAAAAAATATTTCCTATATAATGCGATTTATCAATATTTTTTTTCTTGACTCTTATGACACATTAGGAAGAATCTATGGTATACGTGTCTATTTAGTTTTCTCTTAATATCACTAAAAATGGTTTCATTGCAATCGGTCACTCCACATCCGTAATCTCCCCTTATTAGTGATATTTTCATTCATAGTTTTTTTAAATCAGAGAAAGGCCGAGGAACTTTTATGTTAATGCTATTATATCCAGGAGCTATCATAGGGCAATCACGGGACTTCTGTGGGACTACACAAGACTCCGCGCTGACACAGAAATAGTTCAGTGACCCAGGAGGCGATGTGTTATTGGGACTCATCAGCGATGGGAGGACCACATACATCCTCATCAGTCCTCAGTCTTAGCTCAGTCAGATCCGGGTCGGCTAAGGAATCCGGCTAATGTAAGAGTCCTGGGGGCATTCATCATTCCTTGAGGTTCACCGATTGGGGACAGAATTCCGCCCAGTCCATCACTTAACGAAATTCCGAAAGTGTAACACAGCGAACCAGTTAAACTCCCTGCATGTTTTACCAAAACATACAATGAAGCTCAATTGACGGATATGGTAAAAGAAGGAAATATATTATAATAAACCATAGAGTGTATAACATTGAACAAAGCAAAGCCTGGATTAAGTATTTTTCCATTACAAAAAATAAAAAAAAAGCAAAAAATCAAATAAATGTTACGTTTTATTGATAGTAAAATAAGTTGATAAAATAAATAGATACAAATCACGTTGGTACGTTACTAACAAAACTCTACATACTGAGCTCCATTTTCCAACAGTTGACCAACGTATAACGATCCTTTATCAACGATTTTACCGTAATTTAAACGAATATAATAACAGTATAATAAGAGCTGACATACCTCAGAACATGAGGAGGAGACTGAAAAGGCGTTGGATGAGAGATCTTCTTCCTTAAACAACCTAAGTAATTGGAACAAGTTAGGGTAGAGGTACTGTTGAGTACTTTCTTTCCCATGCCTGTCCTGTCATTATTTCATGTATCGCCATCACATTTGCTGTTGGTCAACAATAAGTTGACAGGCTCAAATATATTTTTATAGACAAAAAAAAAAATGGAATGATTAATAAATAAATATAGGAAAAAATGTCGTCAATGAATCAATCATAGCAATAATGAAATGTTGAATAAAAGAAATGATATTTATGCCTACTTGACTGTTACAAAATTAATTAATCTAAACTAATGCTAAAACTAACAAAATATGGCGAATACTAAAATTATAATCTATATTAAAAAACAAAGATCGAATAACATTACGCGGCTGTGCGTAGGTCATATATATACTGTATGAGCGATCATATTTTTCTCTAAAACTTTAAATGTATAGCAAAACAGTGAGTTCAAAATAAATGTTTCAATATCATAAACTTTTACACTGTATCAAAGAATGGCTGAGGGAAAGGGGTGGATTTTAAATTTGTTTCAAAATCATCCAACAAAGTTTGAGTTCTATAAACCATTTCAGAGAAAAAGAATAAATGTCAGTCAGCTGGTCCGACCAGTTTTTTTTTTTAATTTTTAAATATTTGATATTCCTGTGCAGCATTCCCTCCGACCCAATTTTTTTAGTGGGTTAACAATTTGTATGTGAATTGACCTGTTGTGAATACAAGTGCCTATTTGGAGTCTCAACTTTTTTCTTCCACTACCACTGTTTAAATTATATTCGAAAAGAAATGATAAAATATTCAAAAACAAAATCTGAGAAAGTAATTTATTAGTTCAATTGTTTTTAAAATTGTATTCAGTTTCCTCAAGTGGGTATTAACATAAAAATAAAAAAAAATAAAGAAAATTGGGTGATAAATATTCAGGACGCAGTCTTTTTGTAAAAAAAAAAATGCCAATGTTTCAACCCATTCATGTGGGTCATCGTCAGGGCGTGGTTTAAGCACTGAGGGTGTTCAAGTTCTGAAGATGACCCACATGTTTGGTTTGAAAAGTTGGCATAAATAAAAAATTAAATTTTTTTGTAAAAAAAGACTGCGTTCTGTATATTTATCATCCATGATATGTAAAACCGTCGATTAACTTCCTTCAATAATTTAAGAAAATTATTTTTCTTTTTATTAGAAGGAGCTAATTGGGTGGTGTGGTCAAATAAATACTAAATTAAAATATAGTAATTATTTAATTTTTGCCGACGTTTCCACCCACTTTGCAAGTCGTCTTCAGGGCGTAGGATGTAGCACTGCGGAAGGCAGCTGAAACACTGGATTTTTAAAAAATATAACTTGTTATTTTTTTTTTCGTTTATTTAAAATTTAGTATCCCCATGCACATAAAAAGTAACTAAGTTGTTTGCTTTAGACCAAACAATAGAAGTGAAAACATCAACAAAGCGAGACTATAATTATGAAATGTTAATTATAGATAATAGATCAATATAAAGGGGATGGAATGCTGAACATTTCCCTCGCTTACAGTAGGCAGTTCCAATTTTTAGTTGCTGAGATATTTTAATCCATATCTTTCATAAAACTCGTTTATCATTTGGTTTTCGACACTATTTCCCCCCCCCCTTTTTAACCTCTCTAACACAGCGTCACATTCGGATACAATTTTGAGTAATAGGTCATTACAAAGAGGATGAAATGCTATGTTACAATAGATTTATGATTACTAAAATATATGATGAATATTTTTTATTTAAATCTATTTGCTAAATATTTAACGAACACTCCGTCATTTTTTATATTTGTAACTTCTGTAATAGGAGTCAGATATTTGCTAAAACCTTATCGAGTGCAACATAAAATGGAATAGAATCATAATTTCCAGTTTCTTATTTTCATAGCTAATTAAAAAATATCTACATAGAATTGATTTCTGAATTCTCCATGATATTTAAATTTTAGAGATATTTTAGTCAAAATGTTCAAAACAGTCGTTATTATGTGTGTGTATGTTTTTTTTTGTTGTTGTTACATTTACCCTTTTCGCCTCACTAACAAGGCGTAGCGTTAAGATAAAATTTTGAATAATAGCTCATTATAAAGATGATGGAATGATGAACATTTTCCTTATTAAAATTATACAGGTCTAATTGTTAGTTTTTAAAATATTTTAATTCATATGCAAAGTCCTTTGGCGTGACCTATACCCCAAATTGCCAAAGCAACAAGGTTATATAGGCCAAGCTGCCAACTATTTTTATCGGCTACCATTTTTATCGATTTGTTAATCAAATTATCTTACGGTCCAAGTGGAAAGCAAATGGATTTTAATATTATCGAATTGTGGATGAATGAATGGATTTGTTTACACTTCATGATTAGCCCCAAACCTGAAATGAATGAATATAATTCTAGAACTCTTTAGATAGTTACTCGTACAACAATCTGTCTTCCCGACCTCGTTCCAACCTCACCTGAGCGTTGATTAACCGGATTCCTAGGGTTCCTTCTGCCTTAGAGACAGCGATAGATCGACAGCTATCAATTACAATCGATATGTATCATCGATTGTACATAGATTCTTTAATATTGTCTACCATTAAATCGTATTTTCAATGTACAAAGAATAAATTCGACAAAGATTAATTATTTATGGAGATATAAGGCTTTTTCTCCCTATTCAATGTGGATCCAATGTATTACTCACTGTTGCCATTATAACCTTTAACATTTTGGGTATACTTGAAAAATAAATTGAATTGAATTTTATAAACAACTGATAAAAAAGATATACTGTAAAACATCGACTAACTGTCTTTCATTTATCCGTCTGTTTCTGTAGAAAATACATTTTTTAATTCATGATATGGGTATTTCGAAGGAAAAGTGGAACACAATAAATAATAAAGGGAAATAAACAAAAATAATAATTTATGGAGTGTTGACATGAAGAGATGCCTCCTACATTTCAGCTACTTAAACTTAATTTAAAGTTCAAAAAATTGTATTTCACTGACATTCATAATGTATATCTTAATTTATTTTGTAATACGTATTTTGTATTATTTTATTTAATTTTTTTTTTATTGTTTCAGGTAAGTTCTTGTTTTCTGTACGACTGGTGTAGCTAGTGGTAAGGTGTTATTTTGTTACTGTTACTTTTTATATTTAAATTAATTTTATGTTTTGAGAATTTTTAATTACTACGAATGCTTTCTTAATTTTTGATATTAGAAAAAGCAACGTTAATTTTTTTGTTTTATATAATGTATAAATATTTTTATGATTTATTAATATTTTACATTAGACGTCTTAAAATTTCTATTTTTTTTTTCTTTTAAACAATCAAACTAAATGAAATAATTTAGTGAAACAAAAAGCATATACAAAATTATATTAAATTTGTATTAATATATATTAATACAAGTTTTACTTAAAAAAATAAATAAAAAGCAGTTGAGAGCCCAGTTGGAAATTTAAATCTCGTTTGTTAAAAAAAGAAGAATATCCGTCGACATTTCCCAATTTTTTAAAACACCAGTCTTGTCACTTCGAAAAATTTTCAAAATAAAATTCCATTTGTTAGTAGTTATATCCGTTTTAATCAAATTCAACGCTTATTCCTGCTTTATCTTACGAGAGGCTACGGACGAGGGATCAACGATTTGAATGAAACCTTTATCTGTGATACTAGATCGAAAAATATTAGACTCTATGTCCTAGGGTTCTTGCCAGTTGGCTGTAGAAGAAGAGAAAAAGTAAATTTTATATAATTTCATCATTTTCCTTATATTATAGAATTATGTCTTTGCTCTCCATGGATTACTTAGATATAACTTATCAATCGATTATTTTTGTTAAATATTAAAAAATTTTGCTGTTTTTATCAAACGAATTCAACTGTATAAGAAATCACAATTGAACAAAAACAAAATTGTTTCGCATTCGTCTCTCGTGTCCTAACAGAACTCCTCAAACGTATCTATTTTATATCTGCTTTCTAATTTGTTTACCGAGGTCGGATTAATAATATTTCGTGTAGTTTATACGGCACTAAATTTCTGCTAAGTTGGTGAGGAGAAGTGGAGCCGTGCTGAAGTCATCATGTTATTTGTGATTTTATAAAAGAAAATCGTGACCCCAAGGAAAGCAGATATTTTGGGAAAATACTATATAAAAAGTATTTACAAAAAATTGTATTATTACTCTAAATTTATAGAGAAAGATACAATTCAAAGAACCCCGATCACGTCTGAAAATAAGAATGATGCGAGCATTGTAGATATTATTATATACTATAAATACATCCGGATACCATTAAGTATTTATTTAGGCAGAAACAAAGTTATGTTCATTTTTCGCAGTTTTGATTACAAATTTTAATCTTAATAAAAGAATTATAAAAATGATCCCAAAAATTTTCGCCTTCAAAGTCCATAATGTTGCAAGAGTAGGTGTTTTGAGCTTTATTATAGACGCTATGCGCATTAAATATATGTTGATCACACAAGTATTTTGATCTAAAAATTTTTAATTTTCAATTGCTATGAAACGAAACACAAAAATTTTAATACAAATTCGTGTTTAAGGATCTAAAGGACACTAGAAACGTATCTGAAATACTATATAATAAAAAAAAAAAATTACTTGAACTGCTTTACTAAAAGCGTATGTTGGCATCTATAATTCCTTATATCTTTGAATTAATGTTATATAATCGTCAATAATTTTTTTAAACAAAGAAATGATTGGTTGGCATGTTATAACGTTGAAATACATGTCGAGGAAAGGGATAAAACAATAATATGAAAAAAAAATGTTTTAAATGTTTTTCTCGGATCAAAACTATTTAATAAATATTTTTTTTTTGTCCACTAAAATTTTGGAAATTAAAAGAAAAATATACCAAATTAATTTACTCTCTGATGTTTGCTTGTTTGTAAACCCAGCTATTGTCAGTTAAATCGCAATTGGCGTAGCGGAATGTTTTTCTTTCTCGCTAATTTATCGCTGTCAATACAGAGGATGCGTTTTGGAATGAAAAACTAGAACGCATTGAAGGATAAAAGATTGCTTTGATGTATTGATATTATAGTTTGGAAAAATGGAGAAGCATGAATAGATTTTGTAAAAGGGATTTAGAACGCATACAAATATTTTTCTTTCGATTCCGCTTTTCAGTTTCAGTTCGCAGAAATAGTTGTGGATTGGAAAATGATTGATTCAGTGATTTGTGGAGTCTCCTAGAGTGCGTTATATTAAAGGCTACGGATAAATCAGTCAGCGCCCTTGATGTAGTAATCTTTGATAAGCCACCTCTACTATTGGTTCAGACAAACTAGCTTCTTCAATTCATATATAATTTAAATTTATTTGAAATTAGCTTGTTTTTCATAATAATATAACTAACTTTGACTCTGGTCTATCCAATCGCTCTCCCCAAGGATTATAGCGCACTCCGCCACCCAAGAAATTTTATTACCATCTTCTTCATGAAAAGTGATGCGATTGAAAGTGTAATTTTGAGAGAAGTTGGTTAGGGCGTTTAGTCAATGAAATAACAGAGTAAAAATAAATAAACTATATTTATTTTCGTTCTTTGTACCGTCTTTTCGGCCTAAGTTTCACGCTATCATCAGGACTGTTCGTTCAAAGTATGTTGCACTGATATCCAAGAAATTCCCAAAAATTCTCTTATTTTGTATTAATAATAATAAAGCTTAGTGAACCCAAAGGCTCGATACCGATACCACTAGTTGATGTCTACATTTTTCCATCCACCTGGCGCTGTCTAAATCCAACCCCTCCAGATCAGACTTAACGCCACCTTCCCATCTTTACTTCGGCCTACCCCTCGGACGCTTGCCAGTTGGCACGGCGTAATTAACTTTTTAGGAATTCTTTCATTACTAAGCCCAGCGATCTTACTTGCCTATTTTATTCTCCTCACTTTAATCATTTCAACTATATTAACCGGATACAGTTCACGCAATTCAGTGTTGTGTAACCACCTAAATTCTGGTTGACTCATCCTTCTTCGGTTCGAATATTCTGCGCAATACTTTATTTTCAAAACCTTAAGACGTTGCTCATCCCTTGATGTAAGCTTCCACGCTAAAGAATAATTTTTTTTTTTTTTAATTCTGATTTTGTTCTGATGAAGTTTCGGGACAGCAACCACTAGCTAAATATTTTCGCAAGTGAAAACTAGTTAGAATTTCCCGCCTTTAACCTAGCCTTAAGTTTCCATTCAGTTTCGTTTTTTCTTGTTATCGTAGACCCTAAATACCTAAATTTCTTTACATGTTCAAATGTATTTCTTTCAATATACAGGGTGTTTCAGGGTTAAGTGGCCAAACTGCAGTTCTTCCTAAGGAATCATATCCTATATTCCAATCAATAGATAGGCCGGGCAGGACCCGTGACTTAGCCTGCACGCTCTCCAGACCTGACACCGCTGGATTTTTTCGTTTGGGGTGACATTAAAAAACAAAAAAAAGTATATGCAAGTCCGGTCAATGACCTTAATTCCTCACGAAGATGGATAATTTAATATTGTGAAACAATAACACATATCCAGTGCCTTTCTGCTACTGCTGCTGTTGAACAAAGATGCCGAGCCTGTCTTAATGCTCATGGAAATCACTTTGAATAAAATTTAATGTTAATGCTTACATTTAATTAATAAAGTAGTTAGAACAAATAAATAGATTTTATTTATTTCATATAACGTAAATAATTCATAACAATGAAAATCTTTAGGTGATGTCCTAAACAAAGAGTTTGCGTACATACGTTCAGAGGAATTTGTTTTCTTGTTTTGAGGTCGTAAGTTCATTTTTGCAATTTGGCCACTTAACCCTGAAACACCCTCTACATCAGTGAAATTTTCATAATTTTTTCTGCCGACCTTATACTTTGTCTTATCCGTATTTATTTCGAGCCCGAGTTCTTTACCATCTTTCATCAACGTTTCACTTCTTCCCCAAAACGGAAACAAACTTTTTTCCGCCCTACTCTGCAGACCTCTCGCCGACCGAATATCATTTTCTGAGAAATTTGGGCCACTTTTTAAAATATAAAATTCATATTGATCAAATTTCATAAAAAAAAAAAAAATAAAAAAAATGTTAGTAGTTGTTAGTAATAACGATGCAATATTCTATTCAGAGATAAGGGAAAAGCTAATATGGTGGCAGAAATGTATCGAGATTAATGGAGCTTTGTCCTTGGATTTAAAAAATAGTTCTGAAGCGTTTATTTCATTTTAAATCATGAACCACCTAGGACTCCACCTGGACAAATGTCTAACTTGGAATCCTCATACCAGACTGAAACGACAGGGAACCGCTCAACGTTTCCGACTACTTCAACACTTACTAGAGACAAACGCTCTAACCTTCCAATTAATTATAAAAGACTCATTTACATGACTATAATAAGGCCTATTTGGACTTACAAAGTTGAGCTATAGGGCTCCACCAAACCTTCAAATTACCCTCGCATCCAATCCTAACAATCCAAAATCCTTCGTAAAATCCTCAATTCTCCTTACTTTGTTACAAATAAAATCATCCATAATGACCTTAATGTTCCTTATGTATCAGATTTGGCCCAATCCAGATATTTGTCCTTCCATAGTAAACTTCATAACCATCCCAACCCTCTCATTTCTAACCTTGCTTCCTATTCAATTCCTGATAACCCTCCGAGGCGTCTGAAAAGAAGATGGCCACATGATCTCCCAATATAGACATATTATTAGAGTGCTACCAATGGGTAGTTTCTCAACATGTGTTTCATGTCATTATATCCATGTGCTAATTTACCAGATGTATTTTTTGTATACAGTTGTAAATATCATATAAATAAATAAATACAAAAAAATCATGAACCTGCATTAATTTTCGAATATCCCAATAATCAGCATGAAATCAGAAAAGGTGTTCTTCTTACTATATTTCTTTACTATTCATCAATAAAAGAGTTTGTTGAACAATGTGGTCCCAAAGAGGCTGGATCACTTCGCGAGAAGAAGTTCTGTTGCGGTGTTCCCATGATAGCAGCGGTGAGGCCGAGTGGTCTGGCTAAATTAAATACTGCGGTCTGTTCTAGTCCAACCTGGGTCTGTTCATTGTTCTCTCCCATCTATTCAGGAGCTCTGTGTACGCAGAGGGAATATTAAAAGCACTTAGGTATTAGTATAAGACAACACATCTCTGGGAAGCTATCATAAATGATAAATAACTAAGGAGTTATAATATAATTCACACTTAAGTGTTAATTAAGTATTAAGTATTAAGTGTTAAGTAAGTATTTAGTAAGTGTTAAGTAAGTATATTCACACTTAAGTAAAAAAAACCTGTACCACTACAACTCATGAAGGGTCTTGGGTTCAGTACTATTTAGGAAAAGTACTGTTTCAAGGCCTACGGTTGTGCAGGGAGGGGATCGGGCCAGGATCACGTTCAACCGCCAATTTTTTTTTTATTTGATCAATTATTTAATTAAGGGTACCCACTTTACAGAGGCTGGGTATGCCCCAGGAGAGTCTCACTACTCGAGGGTCGTCCCACCGCCAATGAAACAGAATAAATAATTTTTCTGCCATGAGCCGGGATTCGAACCTGGAACTTCGAGCACCCGTAGCTTAGTGCCCTATCCCTTAAGTGTTAAAGTATACACAAAAAATTATTTACCTATATTTTTTAACAAATGTTTTTAAATTAAAATAATATTTATATAAAATTGTTTTATGTGTATGTATTTTAGTTAATAATGACTTAAAAATACCGTTTGTCGCGTATGTAGAGGGAAATTTTGATAGGAGACCTCAGGAGCTACAAAAAAGGTCATATGGGCAATGGTCGAATTTTCATTAGAAAAGTAGCAAATCCAAGTTTTGTAGTTTCTTAAATGAGTAATATTTTTTCTTGAATCGAAAGCAATAATTAAAGAAATATTTAATTTAAGTAAATAATAATTGCTTCATTGTAAACAAGATTATATTTACTTTAAATGAACATAGAATTTATCAATGTTAAAATCATTTACAGAGTACTTCAGTAAAGCTAAGCTAAGTTCTGTTTTAAGAAAAATCATAAATTATTCACCATTTTTTAAAATTATCATTAAATTATACTACAGTTTCTTCCCTTTTACAAAAATGTCTTCGTTTAATAAGCTTTAATATCGTATTAATTTTGCTGAGGTTTATCATGGAAAAATTTGAGATTCAGCTTAAATTTTATTTTAAACATGATATTTATTACCTGTCAAGTAAAAGTATCCCTGTTTGCAGCAAAAATGACAACAATTAATTATTTCAAAACTTTTTTTTATTTTTTACCATGATCTGGAATGTATTTTAATAAATACAATTGCCTAAACACACATTTTATTTATAAAAAAAACTAATTTGAGAAATATTAATTTTTCAATTACTTTTCGGCCAAATTGGTTATAAACTGTGTCTTTTACTCACATCTCTATTATAAGAATTGGTGTGTATTTGTGAGTGACAAAATAAAAGTTTACAGTCCTAAGACTTATGTATAAAATAAAAAAAAAAAACCTGCAGATTGCTTCAATTATTGTAATTTAACAATTATATTAAGACTAGTCTCATTTAGTTTGTCACTTATAAGTATGGATAAATTCCTAAAATATAGATATGAGTGAATAAACAAATAACCGATATACCGGACAATATATTTAAAAAATCAGTATTCTTCAAACTAAATTCTTTTATAAATAAAATGTGTGTTGAGGCAATTCGGTTTGTTAAAATACATCTCAGATCATCAAAAAATAAGAAATAAAAGTTTAATGAAAAAATAATAAAATTACTTTGAATTTTAATACAAAAAAATAAAAATAAAAAATACTTTCTGGTTGACGATGAGCATGTATTATAAGAAACCTACTCTATTGAATAATTTATTTTGTGTATTTAAAATACAAAATAAAATACGTTTTTGAATTTTAGTGTCATGGAAATAAAATACTAATGATTTGTTTGTATTTTGTAAAGAAAATACAATTATATTCAATGTATATTATATATTTATTGCCAACAATTCAAAATCCATAAAATGCATTTTATTTCGTATTTTCAAATACATTATTTGAAATACTGCCTAAATCTGGTCTAAATGTAGTGATTCTATTTGATCCTATGCTCTAGTCTCTAATAGAAGAAATTTCTAGTGCAAATCCTACAGAAGGATTTTGCTTGCATCTTGAAAATAATAGTCTAGTCCCTTGTTTACTAACAAAAATAAATTAATATAACATTTACATCTAAACATGATGTGAAGTATTACAAATTTAATATGTTAAAAAAATTAAGTATGAATATGTTTCTTTTTTATATATTTATTTGTTTTACTTATGACATTTAATTTGCTACCAATTTCTGTATTTTTTTTTAATTTGATTTCAAGTTGAATTTATTTGGTTTTATAGTTTTTACCTTTGCTATATAGATATATATTTTTATTTTATTTAATTTTTTTTTATTGTATTGTATATATAGTATGAATGGGCCTCACTCAGCTTTAGTGCTCAGTGCCTTTAAATGTGGCAAAATGTATTCTTAAAAAAAAAAAATTATGTTAAACATAAATTGTGTTTATAGCGTGTATGACTTACAGCATACAATTATTGTATTTTTTTTTTTTAAGTTTCTTTACTATTTGTATTAAATAATTCCCAAACATTGCTCAGTTACTGGATAGTTGATTATGTTAACAATGGCTTGGTAAAGAATATCTAATTTTTTCATGTCTGATTTTTTAGTTTAATAGTTTTAATTTTAATTTTGACCGCCGCCCTGACTGAATATGCAATTAAATAAAAATCAATCTTAATATAGCAATTATTGTAAATTTATTTTTATTATAGATTCGTAATTTAGAGACGTTAGCGACTGGTTTTGATACGCGGAGAGAACGGGACCTATAGAAGTGAGTGAGTACTATAGAGGCCCGACCCCCCGCCACAGTAACAGAAGGGAGCTACCCCTCCATAGTGTACCGACCAGCCCTCATCGGTTCAGTACCCTACCGTCTCCAATACCTAACTGTACTCTGTAGGGTCTAAGGTCTAGAGTGTAGAGTGTAGAGTATCGGCATCGTTAGTTGATGATATAGTGCGTTAGTGTAAGCGTGTTAGATCCTGCTAGTTGTGTAGTGTGAGTGTATGTGTGATGCCATTGTTCCTGGACAAGGGCTAAGATAAGTATGACTGAGCATTCGCCGGAAGAGACTAGGCCCTCCCTGACGAGAAGGAGTACCTTCCGGGCCTCGCTGAGGAGGATGGCCAAGTTCCGTCCTTGGGAGTCAGCTGACGAGCGGCAGGTGCACCGCTCCAACGGACAGGAAATGGAAGTCGTTAGGCTCCCAGTAGTCAGCATATACTCGGTGCGAGAGGAACCGAGAATGAAAAGGAGAGTTCAGGATGAAGAGAACCTCTCGCCGGCTTCCAGAAGGAACGTCGATCGCCTGGTCAAGAGATTCGGACCGGAAGTCCTCGAGATCGCCAAGAAGAGACAGCTGGCCAAGAGGAAGCCGCTGGAGACGATAGTGCCCGGAGTAGTCGTTAGCAAGCGCAGATGTTCAACAGGCAACATTCAGATGGATGTGGATTGCCAGTCCAGAGGTACCACCATATTTCATACCTGTCATATAATAAACATAGCTAATAATATTATCATTATTCATGAACATTAAAATATAAAATTTAATAATAATAAATATATATATTAATTATTTATAGCTGTACGAATAAATAATTATTATTTTCTTTTTTTTTTTTTTTTTTTGCTGAAAACTAGTTTATTTATTAGAGTATAACGTGTCGCATGAAACGGCAACAATTAATTTATATAATTGACAAAAACAAAGTTATAAACAAATTAATTGAAGTTAAGAAAAAATTATTTAAATATTCATAACACATTCACACCTATTTACAATACAATAGAGATATTTTTGGTTAGTATGTTACTTAATGATTTTCATATAAAGACAAATCACTTATAAGGTATAAATTTAAAAAACAAAGCTTCATGGTCGTTCTCTAACGGTTTTTATAATCAGCCTCATCATCACAATCTGATTACTCAACAAAGTACAAGTTTGATATAATAAATATTTGACTTTCAGAATTTATAAAAAATAAATAAATTATGATTTCCGTTGTTAAAAGTATTAATATATATAACTATGTACAAATTTTAGTAAAATAATAATGAGAATTAAATTTTATAAATTTTAATACAATATTATTAATATTCTTAGGGTTTTTTTTTTTTAAAAAAAGGCTGTTTTTTCTTTAGTACAATATCTAAGATTTAAATTCATAATTCACTAAACTAATGCAAGGTGGTCAATCAAGTACTATATTTATAAGACAATAATGAATAATTGATCTATACAGTATGAATAAAATATTACTGAACTATTTCAAAAATAAAATAAATGTAATAATAATCACCTGACAACATGTTTACAAAATCTTTTTTGCCTGTTTTTATTTTTTGGGGTGAAAAATGGACAATTATATTGAAATATTTTACTAATAATATTGAATACCAAGGTTCAGATATGGCATTGGAATAAACACGCTAATAATATAAACATCTAGATCTTCGAAGTTAATATTATAATACTATAAATTTCAATGTTTGAAAGGCTTAGTAAATTTTTCTTTTATTATTATATTGGAACTTATATTTCATATTTTCTTATCTTTATGAAACCATAACCTTTTCAGAAGGTTATAAAACGCATAACGACCATCATAATATGTTTTGTAAAGACAAGCTAAAAGCTAAAAACGGGCTAGCCGATAATGTGAAGTTATTGTTAAAAAGAGTAATAAAAAATAAATAAAACAAAAAAAAATTAAATAATTTAAACGTTAAGCAATTATTTTCATTTTTTTTTCAATTTATTTTGTAAACATACACTGTTTTTATTTTTATTTTGTTTTTACAAAATTAGTAATTAACTATCTTGAAAAAAAATTCAATATTTAATTTAAACCTAATAGGTTAAATTTATATGTACCAACTTATTCGTTAAGTAATGCTTCAAGTTTTTAATATTTAATTATTACCTTTATTTTCTTAAATTAATATATTTAATTAAAAAACAAATTTCTAACTAACGGCTTTATTCGAGGGAGAATAGGCCTTTTAATTCCCAGATCAATTGTAAAAGGTATCTCGAATAGGATGGAAACATCTGCTTATCTTGCACCTGGTGGCGATCGCTTCTGAATAAACCACTTCTTTGTATCGAGCAAACCAGTAAACGTTATACATGCTCCAGATCATAGGGACGTTCTGTATACTTGATTAAATGAAAATATTGATATAAATAAAATTATATTGTTTCATAAACATAATATTTTTGTGCCAAAGGATTGAAAAAAAAAATACAATACCTCATTTACGACAAAGAAAAACTCTTCAATGTGATTTTTTATTAAATAATAATTTAAAACAACAACATTATAATATAATTTGATTTTAATATTCCAAATTTCCTAACGTTAATGTTAATTATTAAGATTTTATTTGGTTACTGTTTGATATATTTGATTTTGACTTAATGATTTTTTATAGAGGAAAATGACATATGAAACTATAATTTATTTTTATTTTTGAAATCAGATAAAAGCATAGGTTTTGTTTTGAAGGGAGGGTATAAGACGTTTGTTACCCATACTCATAATTTGAAATCCCAAAGTGTTAGGAAATTAAATTTTTTTGTACCCTTCTATTTTTTAATACTTCTGACAACGAAATTTAAGCTAAAGCATTTCTCTCAGAGGCTTAATAAAATTAAAATTCAATACTTTTAACTGTTTAGGTAAAAAATGTCGTTAAAATATAAGAAGATTAGTGTAATTAAGTGTCAACTTAATATTACAAAACTTAATAACAAAAATTAACAATATGTATTTGAAAAGTTGAAATGAGAAAAACACTTGGAAAAATTTAAATATTTCGAAAACTTAAAAATACATCGTAATTTTTAATAATAAAAACACCCATCAGATGACAATAGTTATACTTTATTTATACTTTTTCTCTACATCCAACGTTTCAGCCCTTTGTCCATTTTCAAGGGAAGAAACCTGTTTTAAAATTAAAATAAATTCATCTGTGCTGTATTGCCTCGTAAAAATAACTTAATAGTACATAAAACTAAGTTATTATGACGTAATACATTAGAGTATTGAGTAATTGGTATAAAGATGATTCAAGCCCATATCAATTTATTTTAATTTTAAGATAGGTTTCTTCACTTGAAAATTGTCTAAGGACGAAAATGTTGGATGTATTTTTATTATTATTACATATCATTTTATGTAT
This sequence comes from Nezara viridula, assembly GCA_928085145.1. Lineage (NCBI taxonomy): Eukaryota > Metazoa > Arthropoda > Insecta > Hemiptera > Pentatomidae > Nezara > Nezara viridula. Next base: position 21,549,429 of record OV725080.1, on the reverse strand, counting down.
TTTTTCTAGCTATATACCTATTTTAGTTGGGTGTAAAGTAAATATATAGAAAAAATCTAATGCTAATGTGTTTTATTATTGCAAATACGGTGAAGTCCTAGCCAATAAGATTGAAATATATATATGAATGCATCGTAATGTTTTTAATTAACACTCCGATTAATATCTATAAAATCCCAATAATTGTAGCTGTTGAAAAATTTTGATAGAATTATTGAAATTGTTGGAAGATTTTGTTGAGTCACTGAAATAGTTTAAATACTTTTGAACTAGTATGGAAAATAAAGATAAATAGATAAGGTTATATCAACATATCAATGTGGCTGAGAATGATGTGAATGTCATATGCGCTGCGTCATGTAAAAGAAACCTGACACTATCAGAATTGATTCTTTTTTAAAAAAAAAATCTCTGTCGCTTATCGTTACATGGTTTAACATTTCTTTTTTAATAGAGAGTTTTATAATGTTTAAAAATTAACACGTTGGCTGCGGTTACGGTCCTCGATATTTCCGGGCGGGTTCCATCTCGATTTCGACCGGGATTGTTTCGAATTATGACTTACTAAGTCCCTAAAATGGCGATTTTTAATGATATTTGAATGGGAGTTGGTTAGACGTATACCAACATAAATAATAATTATATCTGATATAAAGCTATCGGACGCCAGGGACCGTAACCGCAGCTAACGTGTTAATAACTAATTTATGAATTAAAACTTAATAGGTAATATAATAATCGGTGGTAATGAGAAAAATTATGATATTTTTGATATAGGTAAAAGCTCTTTTATTATTATTTTACATATTCTGTTGTTTCCCCCATGAGATATTAGCATCGTGTGCGAAAGCAAAATTTTGGTCTTTCCTCCTCCACTAATATTGTTTGTTTCTTAAACATAAATATTTTGTGGCTAGGTGGTAACGAAATGTATGTTTTCATTATCCTTCGTTGGGTAGAACAGGGACCAGAATATTTTTATCTCTATGCTTTAGAATGTTAATAAAACCTTGATTAAACAAATATACATGAAATTTATATAGATTGGCCAAAAATCATATATCTGATTCAATGCGTGTTACGACCTACCAAGTACGTAAATATAAAAAAGTGTACAGAATTAGGGGATGAAACGTGCTTAGGAAAACAGTAAGAAAAGAAATTCCCAAGTGGTTAAAGTTTGTTGTTAATATTTTTCCGATAACTTAGACCTAACTTGATCGGGAAAAATGGTATATAGATTAAAATGAATTTAAAACAATGGATAGAACGAATTTGAATTGGTTCAAAATTAAGTTTTTGAGAATTTAAAATACTCTTCTTTGTAACATACAACATAAATTGTAAACCGAGTACAGGTATTGGTACTGGTGGGGAGAACTAGTCCGCCACGTGGGCCACATGTTTTTTTTTTTTTGCCAACCCCTAACGGCTACCTTGAGAGGTTGCCACCGCGTACTTACCAGAGTGAATGTTAAGTTTCATTTCCCAAGGCCGCTGAGAAATGAAAATTAACCGACTCAGGTGGGAATCGAATCCGTAACGTTCTGAATCAGAAATTCAGGTGCCCGCGCCCCAGCATGCTCGGTCATCCTGTCCTTTAAACCTAGATAGCATTAAAAATGTTTAATGTGAGTTTCGATCATGAACATCCAATCACAAAGCAAAAAATGAGGATATACTGTCATTCTTGGATATAGAAGTCATTCCCAACTTCTATGATTTACCTATCAAACCGTTAGCATTGCTGCATATCGTTGAATAAAGTTTAGATTGTAGTTTCTAAAGACGTTGTCGCTTGTAATACTGGTTGACACAATGACACTCAGAAGTTGTCACAATGACTAGAAATAAATGGCGTTTAAAAAGAAAAAATCTTCGTGACTGCAATCAATCGATCGAGTATTTGTTTGTTTATATATATATATATATTTTAATGCATTCATTAATAATTCCATAATTTGATCCTACACATAGTCAGAATTCCTTAGTTATTTTATTTTAATTTATGAACCATTTATTTAAAATAACAAACAAGATGCATATGATAATACATCTTAATAATCATACCATATTTATCAATAACTTTTTAAAAGAAGAGAAGAATAGTTTGGGTGATCAGTCAAATAAGAAGGCAAAAATAAATGATAATATTTATTTTGACATTTGCCGACGTTTCGACCTGAAGTTCAGGCCATCATCAGGGCTAAGAAAAGAACCAGATAACAAGGTATGAGAAACATAAGTAGTGTAGGTAGAAAAAATTAAAGTTAAATGCAGTTGTTAGGATAATGACAATAGTAAGAACTAAGAGATAAATGATAATAACCAGTCCGAAGTGTGGAATGATGAAGTAAACATAATAAAAAAAAGGTGACATAAGTAATAAAATAGGAATCTTAGAATCTTATTTATCTGATCACCCCAACTATTCTTCTCAGACAGTCTACCATTTATCCACAATTATTACAACTTTTTAAATGTTTTTAATGTGTTTGTAATGCTGCTTATTTAGAGGTTTTACATAAATATAATATATATTTTAATTCGTTATTTTCTCCTTTATATCATAAATACTAATTTATATTTTCTAAATCTTAAATAATATTTTTTTTTTTAAGTATCTTGAAGTTCAGTATTAATAAAGATACAAATATATTCATGGCCTACAACGAAAAGAATTGCATTTATAGACATTTTTTTCAAAATTAATATTTGAATTACCAATTATAATAAACTTTAACTTTTTATGAAATAATGTAGAAATATATCGAACTTATTTTAACAGAAATAAGTGCATAAATCAGCTGATTGGAATCCACTGTTTCTGAGATATGATGAAGAAGCTTACAAACTAGATAATATTGTAATGAAATTTAAAAAAACAAATAATATTGATATTATTATATTATTCCTATTTACAATTAATATTTAGCATAATGCTCAAATGATAATTTTAAACTATATATGAAGTCTATTTAGTTAAATAGGATTTTATACTCTAATCTATCACTTGATTAATGTTATTGGATATCAGTAATTAATTGAGTTTTTTTTTTCAGTTTAAAGTCATTGAACTGGTTGCCTATATGTTTAGTTTTTATATAACAGACAAATTATCATTCAATTGCACTCATTTTACTAGCAGTCATTGTTAATATTAATATTAGTATTTATGAATATTTAAAGTCATCGATTTTCATTCCCTAATCACTTTAAAATAACACCTTGCTTTGCTAACTGAAATTTAATTGTAAATGATGAATAATCCTAAAAAATCTCTAATCTTTTATATGATTTACAAAAAAAACATATCTTGGGCCTTAAGGGATTCGAGTGAGCTTTAAGGACAGCAAAGTTTAGATTGTTGGTTGAAAAACTTGTCTCCAGTGAAAATTTATTCAATATTTTCCCATGACGGGCAACTTTCAGAAACTTTCACATTGAAAAGTGATGTTGACATTTTCACCCCCGGAATCATAAAAACTGCTGCTTTGTCAAAAAGTCGTGTTATTTCCAAGTTTCGATTCATCACTTACATCTAACTGTTATATCACCGAAAAATATATTATATATAAATTACATATCTCCTTTATATAAAATGTATCTCAGAATTCTATTTTATTCAATTATTATTATTTTCATTTATTTATTTTTTCGTATGTAGTTTGGTTGTTTTAATTACTGTATAAATTATATTTTCCCTTACTTTTTATTTACATTAATGAGTTTGGCCACTATGTAGTGTTACTTTAATTTAATTTTTAATGGACTTTGTCCGAGGATAATAGAGCATTTTTTTTATTACATTATTGTATTTCTTATTAACAAAATAAGTTGATAAATATTTCAAGTTTGTTAATTATTGAATTTTATTAAACTGTATTCCAACATTATATAAAAATTTAACAATATTTTAATCGTTTGATTACATTTATAGACACAATTTTCCTCTTTAAAAAATCTACATTAACCACAGCTTTAATTCTGACGGTGGATCTTTGCAAATTGGTTAAATTGACAGCAAATTTAGTCTTCTACCTATTTCGTTTTTCTTCGTTCCTATACCTATATTCGTTACTGCAATTCCACTTGAACGTTCCGTTAAAAGGACTACTTTTATGAACTTTAATGGAAAAGGAATCCTTTTTGTCAATTTAATTGATGTGATGATTCTATAAAACAATGATATTATTATAAATAGAATAGTCCTGTTTGCTCCTTCACTTACTCAATAAGTGCATGATAAGCGTCATCTATCGGCGATATAAGAACAACAATTCTACTTGAGAAGATCTACAAATCCTATCTAGGGACCCACTCCAGGGAGGCAAAAGGACAGTTGGGCATGAAAAATGGTCTACACGATTCTGCAGCAATAGAAATGTCTAGCTAGGCTTAAATATCATGAAGGAATTCAGAAAGTGACAGCAGAGACCAACACATTATTACTGTATATACATTATTATACATTATTAATGTATCCTGATATACAATGGCAGCAGTGTATTAGTGTATATCTACATCTAGCAATGTATATCGACATCTAGCAGTGTATATCAACATCCATATCAACACTACAACCGCAAAAAACATCAGTCCATTAACGATTATCAAATCCCTACTAGCACGTTAACCTCAAGGTATATAATTTGGTAAGCCCATTGACGGTTAACTTAATAAAAAAATATATATATATATATATAGGCACACGACAGCATAATACTAGACCCTAATAAATCCGAATAGTACACTAAATCTACATTCGTAAGTGTAACATAAAATCGATATTATTTTGAAAAACTCTACTGTGAAGAGATTATAATAATAGATCTTCATATTGGAGGGAGGAGGGGGAAATGGCCCTTATTTAAAAAAAATAAAAAATTCGAAGCATTAATTTGAAATGGAAACGGTTTAATTTGAATTGGAAAAGGTTTAATTTTAAATGGAAATGGTTGAACCTGACTTAAAAAAAAATTTAATTTGATTTGGAAAAAATTGAATATGACATATTATACTGAAAAAATCTAAAAAGTTAAAATAAATGGATATGCACCCGCGTTATCATAATTTTTTTTGTATTTTTCAAAAGCTATATCTTCGATAATATAGTGTTGCCTTCATTTCGAAAATTGACGAAAATTCGTTAGTTTAATTTGAATTGGAAAAGGTTGAATTTGATTTGGAAAATGTCGAAATTGACTTGGTAATGTTATATATATTGAAGGAACTATTTACATTTAATTAAGAAAAAAAAAAAAAAAATATATATATATATATATATATATATATATATATATATATTTATGATTAATCGTAATCCATAATAAATATGCGATAACATTTTGTGAGTTCCATCCTAAACTTTCTGTCACACTGGAGCCTTAATGTCCATCCGAGTTGCTAACTTGATTAAATGCTCTACTGGTCTCAAAAGTTGACCGAGTCCCCAAGTTATTTAGCTTCAATAGGCTCAAATAGCCAATTTGGCAAAAGTTTATGCAGGCAATCATGTTTTCTGTCTGAAATTACATATATAGGTTAGTTCGCAATGTGTTAAGTGAGGGCTCCGACGTCTGTCAGATTTATGTTTAATTTAATGCTGAAATATGTTTTATTAATGGTATTAATTCTTTTAATATAAATTTCATCCAAAATTATACCCAAAATTTCTTTCCTATGTTAGATTTCTTTCCTTTTTTTTTTTATTGGCGTAAAACAAAAATTTATTCGTTTTTCGAATTCTACGCAAACCTCATATTTTGAGAGGGGGTTATGTTTTTGAATTTTTTGGTCGATCACAATGGTTGATTATTGAAAATAATAAACCAGAAAAATTGTTTAGAAACAGTGGTTCTTTCTATCGGTATTTGCTCAATAGTTCTTCAAATCAGCCACAAAGCTTTTTCAATCCTCCTTGTCTTTGAAGAAAATTTTGTAAACATCAGAGCTAGCGAAATAGAGGAATGAAAATGCGAAAATCATTCAATTGGGTGAAAAAGTGAAACCGAGATGACGCTAGAAAGTCTGCAATAGGGAAAACTTGACAATGGGCGGGGGACTATTTTGGAGCCAGTGGTCTTGGTCCTGATAGCTATTTCTATCTTAGATGAAATAAGGAAATTGGCTGTTGATTTCATTTTTATTTTCCTATTTCCTTATGTTTGTGGAAACTCGATGGTTTCGACAATTAAAAGGACCAAATACCTCTCATTGTAATTTTTTTTCTACCTTATCTTATCATCATGCTTACACGTATACAATTCAATAACTTTTTTCTTCTTTGGAATTATTTAAATTGGTATTTTCTTGGATAATCCTACCTAACTTCATGGGATTCGTAACGAACCACAATCAGCATTTTTAATCATAAGTAACAAAAACATTTTCAGTTCTAAGATGACTCAAATAATACACTATTTTCAAGATAATTGACACATGTTTAAATTTTAAGAAGTTCTACATGATATATTTCATTGCGATTTCAATGTCTTTCAAGGAAATATTTTTTATCAATATATTCTTTCTTAAGGACTTCCGATTGTTTACATTAACTTTTCAATAGTTTGTTTAAATAAAGTCTTTTAAAATAATAAATTTTATTTTCCACTACTATGCTGAGTTAGGGTGTTTCTTCCCTTCCTTCAGAAGACAACACTTCCTAAGGATATTCCTTTACCAAATAATCAACAACTATCGCCAGTCTGATGTATACAATCTCCTCCTGTTCAAGTCTTTGTTCCATTGTCTCTTCACAAGATCTTGACCCTCTGAACTCTATCTATAAATCTGCCTCATACCGAAACTTCTACATTAACTCCACTACCTGTTTATCCACATTTGAAACATTCCTTTTCCAATCCCTCTTAACTACTCAGTCAGACGCTGGCTAAATATGTATTATATAATAAGGATTTATTATTCTTTATACTTTTTGTTTAATTTTAATTTAATTTTAATTTGGCTTTTAATAAAATAGTTTTGCCACTATTTATGACCGCCACCCCGGACCATCTCCTTCCTTTAATTTTTTTTTTTGTTCGGTATATGAATGCACATTTCATATTACTTTCTAAATAGGCCTTGGTTTCAGTATACCAATAAATAAATGTTTATTTCTTTATCACCTCTAATTAACAACTATGTTTAGTTATTTATACATCTTTTAAATAACACAAGTTTTAATTTATTTATTGATCTTTTTCTGTGATAGCTGAAAATGTTTACCAATATGATTAATGTAATTATCCTCTCTATTATTTTATTTACGTAGCCAATATTTTATTTCGACTTTTCTTATCGGATTTTTATTATATATTTTTTATAATTATCTATAAACGTATTAATTTTAAAGCTATTCATTTTAATTTCTACTTATGTAATCAGTGTTATGGCCATAATTGATCATCATTTTTGTTTGGACTGTCATTCTTAAAGGACATAACATTCACAGAATAAACTATATTTTTATAATAACGGATAAATATAGTTATAATGAATGAGTAACTATTACTTTCCTACCTATAATAGGTAAGGAAAGTATTGAAATTGGGTCAAATTTTTTTTATCTCCAATTTCCTATAATGATTAATAATTTAGTTTCTATTCATAGGAAAACAAATGATTAATGTTACTTAATTCATACTTTAAAAAAAAATTCTTGAATGATTGAACATCAATAAAAATTACGATTTTTTTTTTTTTTTACTACGTGGTTTTGAAATTACGAGTAGTTATTGAAAATTTAACTTTTCTAATTCCTTCGAAATTATGTTACCCGAAAAACGTTTAATGAAAATAATATCAATTTTAAGATTGCATAATATTTTTCATTATATTGTTTTTTTTTTCGAAAAGTAGACCTTCGATAACATATTAATCGACCCTTATTTCGAAGAAATCCGAAGAGTTACAATAGATCTCTTAATATTAATAGCTATGATATTTTCGAAAACTAGGACTTCAATAAAATAATAATGGATGCTCATTTCAAAGAAATATGAAGTGTTAAAATTAACCGATATGTGATTGGTCACTCTTAAAATTTATAATATTTTTGAAAATTATTCCTCCTCGAATATCTATTCTAATATCGAAGTAATCAAAAATACAAGAAATTAATACTGTTTGGTACAAACAGTAAATTATTTGTTTTTAAAATTATTAAGCTATTTTCTAATTAAAGGTATTAACATGTATGTAGGTTCTTTTATACCACTTATACGGAAAATAATATATGTAAACCAAAAAGATTGAATATATTAATTGATAAATTAATAATTAAGCTTCATAAATAAACAAAGAAGTTAAAGAAAATTAAAATCAAGTAAAAATGAAATGTCATCTTAACACACATTCGTACATACTATGTCAACGCAAGCTTTGTTAAAATATCTTTTGAACAGAATCTTTCAACCATGAATGAGTGACAATAACTTCTTTGTTTGACAAGCCCTTACACTCTTATATTCTGCTGGGACTGGTTATCATAACACCCCTTAACTCATGTTGCATTCACTTTATGATCACGTAGAACGATCTATACCCAATATTCGGACACTACACGGTCATTCGGAATTGCATTCCGAGGCATTATTGACGTTCTGATTCATCCTGTAAGATAGTGATTGAAGTACCGATGAATGTGATTTTCGAAAATCCGGAAATCAAAGGTTCAATCACGAGAAGTGGAAGAGAGACTGAGCTATAATTGCTGGGGAGACTAACCTTATTACTTTTTTTTTATGTCTGTTTATTGAGAAATAATACATTTTGCCACACTTAAGGGCACTGAGTACTAAGGTTGAGTGAGGCACATTCATACCATATATACAATACAATAAATAATTTTTTTTTAAATAATAAAAAAAATATATATCAATATAAAAAAGGCAAAAACTATAATAAACCAAGGAAATGTAACTTCGAGTTAAAATTAAATAAAATACATACATTTGTAGCAAAATTAAATAAATTATAAGTAAAAGAAATAAATAGAAACACATACATACTTAATTACAATATTTACAATCAGGCAAGAGATCTCCGACTCCATCCCTTTCTCTCACGTGTGAAGGACAAAGCGAGACCCTAAGAGATCCCAGCGCTTCTCTCTCAACAGCGTCGCCGGCATTACCAATCCGGTGTAGACAGAGAGGGAACCTTACTACTAGATAAGTTAGTTTACCTTACTACCCATTGTACATTCCTGTTTTTATTAAAAGTAAATAGTTTTTCATATCCCTTGTTTATATTTTTATAAACCATCTTCAACTATTTTTTTTTAAACAGGCAAGTGGGCAATAATTAAAAAATTGGAAAGTTCACAATTTACTTCTAGAAAAAAATAATCTTTAACTGTTGCGTAAATTTTTCAGTTCTTTTTCCATTTTTCTCTTGATATCCAATGCTATAAAATAAGCGTTTTTAATGAAACACATTATTACGAATGGACAATGCACCAGATCAACTCTGCCTGTTATCTCAACGTCAACTGGGCTAAAATGCGTCAGTATGATTGATACGTGTAAGGTTCATCATGATTGAAGGAATCCTTGTCAGTCATTTAACTGTCATTCATGACTTATCGTGTAGGGTCCTCTTATAGTTTTGGTATAGATAGTGCAGATATAGCTGTTAGTGCAACCCCTGAGGCGTAACAAAGCCTCACAACACCTGGCTGCCATCTGGTCGTATCCTCCAGTTCGTATTCAAGCTCCACTCGGGGTAGTTACTGTCTAGATGTCCCTCAATATGTATTCGCGTCATTTATTTATGTATTATGTATCAGCAGAACCAGGAGAGTTTTACCAGGGTAATATATAGTGTAATAAATTATTTTAATATTTAATAATTCAAAAAGAAAGAATTTAATGATGTAGAAATAATTATTGTATAGCATATTTTATTTTAAAGCAATTTATGAATAAAATATGAATATATAAAAAACAATTAGAGACAAAAATTTTTGATAAACAATAAGTGCACCCTCATAATTAAATAAAAAATTAAAATATACAGCCTTAGGAGGAAATTAACAGTGACAAAAACCGAATATATTACTCATAATTAGACAGGTGAAGAAAACATGCAGTGGCGTTTAATAAGCCTAATGCAACCGTTTAGAATTTTAATGGCACAAATTCTAAGGAAAAAAAGTATATTGAAAAAAAAAATCACATGTTTATTGCTGTTTTTAGAATTTTCACTTATATCACGAAAACATTGCCAAAGACTTAGTATTCAAAATTAAAGCTGATAAAATTTGCAATATGACTGATAATATATATTTATGGGCTATCTCGCTTAATTTCCGAAATATCCGTCCTCAGCTATCGCTAATGTGAAAAAAAAACTTTTTTATCTTATATTTTTTACTGTATTTAACTAGCTAACTCTTGATTACTTAGTTTTACGATTAAGTCATGATGAAGAAAGTTTTAAATAATTAAATGTTCTTCAAGAATATCTATTATATTACTAGTTTATCTCCAACGCTTCAAAAGTTAGATCAATTATAACTTTATATGTTGATTCCGAGAATTTGCAGAACAAAAAAAATAATTTTTATAATAAACGTTATTGTATATATATATATATATATATATATATATATATATATAGAGAGAGAGAGAGAGAGAGAGAGAGAGAGACAAAGAGAGAGAGAGAGAGAGAGAGTGAGAGAGAGACAGAGAGTTAGAACAATATAATAATAACGAATGTTATAAAAATTTAATTATAAAAAATAAATTAAAGGTATATAATCAATCATATTGCAAATTTTATCAGCTTTAATTTTGTGTAGAACGTCTTTGTCGAGGGGATAGTTTTGATAGTTTTCCTAATTCTGCAAATTCTCGGAATCAACATATATAGTTATAATTGATCTAACTTTTGAACCGTTGGAGATAAACTAGTAATATGATATATATTCTTGAAGAACATTTAATTTTTTAAAAACTTTGTTCCTCATGACCTAATCGTCAAACGAAGTAATCAAGAGGTAGTTAAATAAAGTAAAAAAGTTTTTTCTTCCACATTAGCGATAGATGAGGACGGATATCTCGGTAATTAAGCGAGATATCCAAAAAAGTCATATTATCAATTATATTGCAAATTTTATCAGCTTTAATTTTGTGCCGAACGTCTTTATCGATCCGATGAATAGTTTTCCTAAAACCCAAAGAATTTAGTATGTTTACCTCCTTACTAGTCCAAACAATGTCCCAAAGTCAAAAATTGTGTCCCCGCCTCTTTCTTCTACGCCTCCTTTTCTAGCATTGATTGACTGGTCTATTCCGACTGTGCTACTCCTGGTTTACAATGGTTTTTGCACTTACCAGATGTGATAATGTAACTAGTGTTGCCCAAATGCGAGACCAAGACGAGTCTTGGTCGTGGTCTTGGTCTTGAGCAAGAATCTCACAACAGTCTTGCAGTTACTTATGAGCTTATTACTCTAGAGATATTACAGTCATTTTGAGGAGTTGAATGCAAAAGGATATTGTTTATACCATTTATTAACATATAGCAACTAAGATTGTGAAGTATAAGTAACTATATTGCCTTAATTTTTATTTAAAAAATCTATTTTTTTTACCTGTCCTGGTCTTGGTCATGCAACAGTTAGGCGGCCTTGGTCTTGGTCTTGCAAAGTGCAAGACCAAGACCGATTTTGGGCAACACTAAATGTAATCGACCATTACAAAATACTTTTTAAGACAATCAATGCTTCTTATTATTTTTTTTCTAGCTCAACATGATTACATATAATTAGTTTTGTTATAAGTTATTTCCTCAGTGTAGGCCTTTTCCAGACTCAGTTGTTAATACCTCCCGACTTCGGAACTGTTACACATAGCGCCAGTGGTCTCACTACGTCGATTCATTCCCCAGACATCGATGATTATTTAAAGCCCTCAAGATTCCCTGTCTGATATTAGATGGTTCGGATTCCTCCGGTGTTTGTATACAATCAGATTGGGTATTTCGGGACTGATTCACTAGATAGCGCCTTGAAATACAGTTGTGTACGTTGAGGCGGCGCAGTTAGTGTAGGTGTGCACTTGTTATCGTCTTCTAATAACTTTGGCGTGTTGCTTGTGTTAAGTTATCCAGATTGTCTAATTCGTCAAATCCGTTGAGTTAAAGAATCGCAGACAGTGTTGATTTTAAAAGTAGTAATTTAGCAAAGTAGTTACATATCATCGGCACCATGTTAATGTAACGAATGAAAGCCTGTTTAACGTTGGACATTGGTTACTTTAACATGGTACCGACGGTAAGGCATCTTATATACTGAATTATACAATATAACTATATGTACGGATTGGATTCACAACAAGAACCTTAGTGCATGTCTGATTTGTCCTGTGGACCATGGGGTAGTAAATGTGGACCTGTAACAGTGGAGGGGATAAGGGTAGTCAGAGGACTAGAAGTTGTTAACAATATTTTTATCCTTTAATATGTGCTCTGAGTTATGAATTTTTTTCAATACCACCCCTAACCACCAATTGGTACATTTAATAAGCTTATTTGTTTAAATAAGGATAGAATTAATATAATTATTATTACACTTTGTAACGAATTAAATCCAAATTTTAACAGTAAGAGTGAGAAGATCTTAAGTTCGGTTAATCTCCGAAACTCTTCTGATCAGCATAGGTATATTGAAAGATATTTTTATCTAAGTGGTTGTTTAGGGTTTCCATTTTTAAATCTGTTCTAAATTTGTTCTAGAAGATTTTTAAATAACTTAGTATTGATATAAGTAGTTCAACTCCTGTCGATCAGACTTCAGTTGAACAATATACAAGATTAATTAATTAATTATTTTTCAATTAGAATATAATTGAATACAAATTGGGCATAAATATTTTTTTTAAGTTTATTTTTTTTATTCACACCTGTCTTAATTGTAATTACAAGCAGTGAATGTGATGTCGATTGCTAAATATAATGACATAAAAGGCATGAGGAGGAGCAGTGCCCAGCGACATCTTACGGCGTGATTCTACATTAGGCGAGGAGGTCCCTCATCCAGCTCCTCTTCAGTCTCCTACAAACATTAGCTGGCATATTCGTAGTGGCCATACCATTTATAAGTGTATTAGGATGTCCTTGTAAGTTGACGAAAATAAATTTAAATAGAAGAAATGTGTATGGGTAAACTATTTTTATCCATTTTTATTTTTTAGGTTTTGATTAAGAAACTGCTTGATAGCTTACTAACCTATTAAATTTACTTCACTAAATATAAGCTCGATCTCGAGCCAACAATTTACTGTTATCTCTTTTTTGATGGTCGGGATCTTTTTTTGGAACGCCCCAATTATAAAGAAGCGGTAAGAAAGTATTTTTTGAAGATATTGGAAAAATCGTTTTCGTTTTGCCGATGATAAATAATTAGTTGCTTGAGATATTTTCCTGAGTTACTAGGAAACATTTAGAATTTTGCAATGGGTACCGGCCTTCAAAATTTTGACTATGGAAAATGTTTGATTTGAAACGAAACATTTTCGATAATATTATTAGTGCTATTTACATTTTTTATCTTTGGTGCGATTTACAATTCTTTATAATCATCAATAGTTATGATATAAAATACCTGAAACTGTACCACTACAATCTGTGGGGATGCCCAAGAGGGTCATCAGCAGTGTGTCATACTCAGCTAATTACCTGGCATAATCCAAGACCTTGAACGTAGGAGCACAGTGTCTTTCTCTTTGAGCTATCCACTCTCATGGTTTTTTTTTTTTTTTTGTATTTGGCGCCCGAACATAAGTTTTATAAGATACATTATCAAGAATTAGGGAACAATAACAGATTTCAGAAAAAGATCCCTGTCTCACAAACCTCATATCTATATTAATAAATAAGAATTTCAATTATTAATAATTTCCTTTACAGCCTTACTTACTCCGATCTCCCTCGTCCACTCAACTATTCCTGAGTATATTTATCGCTATGGTCCTCAGGATAAATCACACTTGCGGTTACATTCTTGTAGCCACACTCTTGCCAGGATATCTAGATCCATGATCTTGCTGGAGACCATAAGTGAACTCTTGCATCCAATCCATATATTTATAGTATAATTCAGTTGTTAAGATGCCATATGTAACAGACATTATAAATAAAAGTGCTACTTCTAAAGTCCTTAATGCTTGCGATTCGTTAACTATGTTATGTGCCTATATAATAATTGTTTTTCTAGGTATAGAAAAACTAGACTATATTTATAGACTATCTTGTATTGCGATGTTCACAGATTTCACTATTTTGTTTTCAAATTTATGAAATCATTTCTAGCTCCTTCGACATATTATCATTGCTATTAAAACTCATCTCAATTTAATATTATTTTCTCATTCTTGCTTCAAACATGAGTTATTACAGTCCTCAAATAACTTCGCATTGACCCGAGATAATATTTAGGACACAGAAGCGGTTGGAATTCCACACCTATGGTAATTAATTACAGGAGGCGAGAATCGAACAACTACAGCTCAACGAGAGGCTGCCCTCCAGATGGTATCTCTAAGACCCCTCTCGAGGCCTGAGTGGAGTGCCCTCCGCAGCTAGTTATCGCTTCATCTTCTCTCTTCGCTTCCTGGTCGGAGGATGCAGGGTCCTCCATTGTTCTCTCTACTTGCCATGCCGGAAGACCCTACTTGACTTCATTAGTCTTGCTCATTCATACTCATATCGCGTAGATTATATGTTTCATTGACGATAACTTTCATTCTTATTTAATTTTAATACCTATAGACATATTCAGGGGTATCCAGGGGTGTCCAGAAGGGGATTTCATGGCACAAGTTGTTCCATCATAATTTTTGATGGTAGGCATATTTTGAATTTTTGAAGGGGGAGAGGGGTTTCTATGGGGTCACGAATTTTAGGAAAGTTTTTTTTTTGGGTCCTTTCCTCACCTTTAAGGCTATACGGGGTTTTCCCGACCCAGGGGATGAGAGTGGAGATTATAAAAAGACTTTAAAAAGATTTTTATCCAGCTATCTTATGTATCGTCATTTTTGGCATACAGAGGGGTTGTTCTATAGGTACAACTAAACCTATTCTATCCAGAATTGTTTCTAGAACACTTAAGGGAGTGATATCTGAACCTTAAATGGTATCACGCAACAATATCCAATTGGTTGATTTCTTTTAAGTTGATTTTTAATGGAGGAAGCCTGGAGTTTCCTTATAACTTTTTTTTAGGAGATAGGTTTGAAATGTTGATTCTTTATCTGTAGTTTGCCATTTTATTGCTTAACACTTCGGAGAATTTTTTTTAACTATACAAACAACTTGCTGACCTCAAAACATAGGCATCTATTACTGATGCAAAATACGATATCAGAAGTTTGCACGTTTTTCCATAAATAATAAAGTAATTGGCTGTATAGAAAAAACGCTGCAAATTATTACATAGTAGTGGTTTATTATTCCAAAACAATTATACTTCAAAATTAACTCAACTTTTCTTGTAACATATTCGAAAATAAATAAAAGGTAATTGATATTGTTGGACTCTATATTTTTTTTCAAACATTAGTAGTTTGCTAAGAAAAATAGCCAAAATTGCTTCAATTTAAGTAACACTTTCAAAAATTCAAAAACTAAAAGTAAGGATATAAGCTTTGCAAAAGATCACTTGAAAAATATTCAAAACCTCCATATTTTCCGATTTCGACTTCTTTTTTATTTATTTTTAATGGAATTTCGTTAATTTCTTAAATAGCACATATCAACAAAAAAGTTTGTACGTTTTAGGTTATTGGGAAATCTTTAATTTAAGTGCCACTGGTAACTTTTTTTCCTGCTTATTTTTGTTGAAGTATGTTATATAAATAAATTAAAAGGGCATCGAGGAGCATAATTGAGAAAAATTTCGTTAAAATTGGTATATCTGTTCATGCGCTACAGTTTATACGTCATAGATCTTTCGGCCGCAATCTTGAAAGGGAAGTACTTTTCGGTGAAATATGTTATATACCTATATATTTAAAAGCTTTCGATGACAAGACTTTAGGCAAGTTTCACTGAAATCGGTACATTCGTTATATACTGCAGTCTATACTAACAGGTTTTTCATCCGCCGTCTTGAAAAGAAAGGGCGAATAGTAATGTCGGGATGGAGAGACCACCCTCGGGTTACCTCTGATTTTGATTTCAAATTTGAGAAAGAAAAAAACGGTCCAGTAGTCTCGGAGAAAATGTGTGGACGGACAACATTTTTTTTTTATCGATTTTCGAGAATTTTTCGGACGATTACAATGATTCATTATTGAAAATAACAAACCAAAATGAAATTGGAAAACATTAAATTTGTTTCAATTTAATCCTTAGCTCTTTTATTTTAATTATTTTTTAAGTTTTTATTCAGACTAATGTTGAAAATTACTTTTAAAGTGTTTATTACCGGTACATTAACCTTACTTCATATGTAGGTGTACTTTTAAAATTTATAGCAGTGCTTATCGCATCGTAATAATCACTTTATTTACATCAAAATGTTGCCCTAGAAATACTCAACATCGTTCCACACTAATTGGACTGATTCCTTTGAAGGCCTCGATACACTGGAGACCCACTTTGTTACTTCAGTAGGTATGCCTTCACAAAGGGTACAGCCTATAAAAGTGATAGGCAGCTTTTTATAGCAAGTATTTTCCCAGTCTATTCTGTCTCGTTAGTGAGACTATAAAGTTTCACAAGCAGTTGCCTTTCTTGTAAATGTAACTTTTTATTTTATTTTTTATTTATATATTTATTTTGTTGTCAGATAGTATTTCGACTTTATTTATTGAATGTTAGCGTGGTTATCTTTTAAATATTGTCAATATATTTTAAGGAATATAAGCCAGAAAGAAGAAAACAATAAGCCAGATTTTTTGTAGGTATTAACAGTTTACCGATAAATAAATATTGCACCCTTATGAAATCTGCGACCATTGTTTTGTTTTTTAATTTACTGATTTACCTTATATAATTATTTCTTTATTTATTTTTTCTGTTGCCACCTTAACTAGCCTTCTCAACCTCCACTTACCTTAGGCTAATATGATATACTTAATAATTATCTACCAAATCTTTTATTTTATTATATGCATGTTTATATATGGAAGTACAACATTGGAAATTGCACAATTCCTGCAATTTAAAACTCGATATCTGCAGTATAAATGACATTTATACAATTGTAAAAGAAGTAAAATTAAAACCAGAAAACCATTTTTTATTTATTTTGTATTTTGTTTTTATTTTGACATTCTTTCGATATCCGCTTACGTTTTTAGAAATAGAAAATAACTTTATTCTGGGACAAGGTCCCTTTAGAATAACAAAATAGAACATAATTAAAATACTACATCTGGCCAAAATAAAACAATAATAAAAAAGTAAAAGTAAAGAAAACATTAGTCAAACAAGCTATATACAAAAAAAATCTATATACAAAACACTTAAAACTATGATAAAACACTTAAGACTATGTACAGTAGGAAAAATTATAATTATACTCTTTTGAAAAATAAAATAATAAAAAATACATTGAGTTCTTCTTTAAAATGAGGTGTGTTTCTGCTAACAAAGTAAAGACAAACCTGACAATATAAAATATCAGTGTATTTAAATGATGATTAATATGTAGACTCATCATTGTCAAATGCTAGCTAGGTACAGATTTAATTATATACGAATAAAAAATAATTAAAAAAAACAAACAAACAATAAATGCGGTCAGTGGCATTAAGAGCAGGAAGATATTGTAATATCCCGAGTGAAGTTCACAGTATAGAATAGTACTATCGTTTGATGATGACTAGAAATGTATAATATCGAAAGTTTAGCAAGTATCTGACTGTTTTTGTAATAGGAATTGGAATAGGAGGGATTTGAATGTGGATATGGAGGGGGAATGTCGAATTTTGAAAGGTAGAGAATTTCAGAAATTGACAGCGCGAGCTATAAAGGAATTCTGAAATGAGGCAGATCTGTGAGAAGGGATGTAGAGGTCAGAAGATCGAGATCTTGTTGAAAGGGAATGGACTGAGGACTTGAATTGGAGAAGGTTGTAGGGTAGTACGTTCGATTGGGTTTTATTAATATAGTTTTATTTATTTGAACTTCTTTTTTATTCATAGGGGGGCTAATTCCAGCGTTTAAATATTTTTATTCTATTATATAATTATGTAAATACACATAGACGCAAACTTCGTGAGAGCGAGAGGCCCAATCGCTCTCCCCCCAATATTTAAAAAATAAAATCAAAATCAATAATAGTTAATCTACATGAATAAATAAAATATTTAAACAAAGATCATTTAAGAAAATCGACTAGATGACTAAGCTAAGGCTTAGAAGTAGGTACGCAACTATTTTACCTCGTCTTTAATATTTAGTCGAAAATTCTAGAATCAAATGGTTCATCAATCCATATTAAGAATTCAACTTCCATTTTTACGTTACCAGCATAATTCTCTTCTTCCCGGCCCGGAAAAAAAACTCATATAGCCTAAAAGGCAAGATAGGGGAGAAAATAAAAAAATAAATATAAAACATATAAAATAAAATATAAAACATAAAATATTTACTACAATTTTATTCTAAATATATTAGTCCGTGGTCCTCTTTTTATAAAATTACTAACATCCGCATGAAAATTCGTGAATAGCTTCATCTCATCATAACCTACAAACATTTTAATTACGAAAACTCTTGGAATTGTGGCGTTTTCAATCTGGAGGTCGGAAAAGTTTGTCTATTTAATTAGACACCAAAAACTGTTAAATACCCATTTGATTTCCAATTGTATCACAAAATCAATAATAAAAGAGACCTACAAAAATATTGGGCCTTTTGGCCTATATAACCTTGTGATTTTGACAATTTGTGGGTGTATGTCACGCAAGTTATATTAAGATTCAAGTGATAACCAAATAGGTATGTACGAGTGTTTAGTACCTAATTAAATAGACAAAGTTTGCCGACGTCGAGATTGAAAACCCCAATTCCAAGAATTTTTGTAAATAAAATATTTGTAGGTTACAATGAGATGAAGCTTTTTACGAAGTTTCAGGCGGATGTTAATAATTTGATAAAAAGGAGTCTGTACCACGGACTGTATTACGTAATTATTATTGTATCATAAAATAAAAATTAAATTAAAATGCTATTTTAGATTTATTTTTTGCTGGAGAGTTTCTGTTTCTGATTTAATTTTATAGTATTTCCACAATTTTATTTTTCTAATATTTTGATATAATACCTACCATAAGAAATAATATTTAAAAAGTTGTTTTATCAAATGTGAGATTTTTTTTTTATCATTGTATGTGTCTCTGAGGGGATCGTTAAATTTTTGAGTTTCCGACATTACTATGTTGCATTTCGGAAAATATCACAAAATCTTAGCTTATGTCTAAGACAGTTTTTAATGAGAAATACATTATCTTAAATACTATAATAAAACTATAGACTTATATTAGTGATGGAGAGAGGTGAAAGAGGGGACGAAGGATTAAGCATGCACCTCCTGGAAAAATATTCCTCCATTTTAATATTCATCTAGTTTACATTTTACATTTGCCACGACGAGCCAATTGTAAAATCTTAAATAAGGAAATAACTCATGCATGAAGATAAAAGCCGTTGGGTGTGCGTGCTCGTGAGGGAACAAGTTATAAAACCAACCCCCGAGTCCTTCCTCAGCCACTGAATGGGTCTCCGAGGAACCGCTCCAGCTGTCAGGGGTAAATCTTTCTCCAGCACCCCTCTGGACTAGTGGAGAGATCTCTGGAAATGCAAACCGCAAATATCTGTTGGAGCAATCTATACTCTGACGGTAATGCACTTACTGTTAGTTATCTTTAGCTATTCAAGTAATCTGTCGGTTTATATTAACAAAAAAGTATATAAAATAATTGGAAGTTCTCTTCATTTTAAGTCGTTACTGAATTATTAAGTCTTTAAGTATTTTTTTGTTTATCTTGGAAGTATGATTAGTGATTATGGTATTAATATATTATTATTATTATATTAAGCATTAGTTATACCCCATTACACTGGTGGGAAAATACCAGATGCGGCCTCCAAATGTTTTTGTCCTAGCATTAGAATTAATTAATATTTAATTATTTAGGTTACAAAAATTTGAAAATGAAAAAAATTAGTTAAATCTATATCTATATGAGTGTGTGTATTTAGTGGCAAATAAGCATAGCAACAGTAAAATATAAGTAATTGTTGCTGCCTCCTTTAGCACTGCTTTAATGTTCTATTTTAGCTGTGGCTGTTCAGTGGAAGTTCTCAACAATAGCAAATAGCTAAATATTAATAATAGTAACTTGTTGAATTTTGCACTACAATGTTTATATCAAGATTAAATTCAATAGGTTGGTTCTGACAGCGTCTAGTCTTTAGGATCCTTTAATGTTGAAGTTGATGGACGTTCACTAAACCTCGCTCAGTGAACACTTCACCCAATATTGGATTCTCAATCAGGTTACCAATCCAATTTAATCATGATAACTTAGATGCTTACCTTGACCTTGACCCCGCTCTGTTGAGTGCCAAGACGTTGTTATGAAAATTACATTACTCTCACTTAACTTAAATACAAATAATACAAGTCAAGCCAAATGATTTATGTGTATGTGCGTGATCAGCCTAACTAAAAAACGAACAGCCTTAAGAAGCTGGAATTTCGTATTTAAGATAGGTATATGTCTGAGATATTACTGCAACTTCTTCCTGAAATTCAGCTAAATAGTGTCCTTTTATATTATCGCTTTTACACATTTTTTCAATTTTCTCTGAAACGGCTCGAACGGTTTTATTAAACTCCGTAAATCAATGTATAACTAAATATAAACTATGTCTTATCCTCATTTATGTCACTTAACAGGTCCTAAATGCCGAATTTTCAAAAATTCTTGCTCTAAACTATGTTTAATTTGATTAATTTTGAATAATTAACTGCCTATCATTGGTAGAAGTAATAAAAAAAGGCTCAATATAACTAAGGAATGAATTCGATAATTGACATTTTTTTTCTCTCTTCATACTTATATCCACACCTGTCATAATTTTGACAATAAGCAGATGTGATCTCATCGTAAAGAAAATTGGCATTTTAGGCACGAGGAAGATTAGTAACCAGCAGCACTTCTTCCTGGTCTTATCCTGGTCCTGGAGTTGCTGTTATTAATCTTAAAATTTTGGATTGAAATTATTGTAGTTTTTGTAAGTGAGTCTTTTTGCAGAACCGTAAATTTGTGAGGCGTATGTCCATATTAGTTTGATTAGATAAGGGTATGTATTTATTTTTTGTCTGATTTTCAATTTTTATTTGGAAAAATGGGAGTATAGTATTTTCAGTAGTTTGTTCAAAGTATTTCGTTTCATTTTGAAATGTGGGCCCCAGGTCATCCTTCTGTCGAATAATAGCCCGAGATAGCATACAGTGATAACTGACTAAAGAAGAAACAAGGAAAATGAATTACACGTAAATCACAGTCAAATGGTATACGTATAAAAAATCGTTGGAAAGCTGGAAAGTCGAAGAAGGTAACGGAGAGTGACGAAAAATTATAAATAATAATTTCTGAAAATTGATATTATTTAGCAGAAACCAAATGTATCTAAGGTAATGGGATTTACAAACTAAATGTAAACATATATATATATAAATATATATATACTAATTATATATATATTTACGCCTAGAGAGATTTGAAAGTACATTTGTATATTTAACCTATAAATGACTATAGACTGTCCTACTATTAGTTATTAAACTCTTATTTTCCAATAGTCAAGTTTACTAAAATAGAGTTTTGAGATTTTCATGGCCAATCATCGATTGTCACACTAATTGTAAGTGGAAATGTATGTAAGGTTATAAACTATGTTTTACACGTCCATGAAATATTTTTATATTTCACTTCTTCTTTCGCTCCCAAATACCCATCATGTACCTATCATTTTCACTTATGCGAATTGCATGCGTCTACTCATATAGAATTCCCTTATATTGTCCATGTTCACCTTTATTATTTTAACAACATTATTATTACTCAATTCTTACTATTAAATGATTCAAAATATGTTAATATTACCTTGTTTCTGAGTCACCATATGTCATCATCTCATTTTCTATTTTCAGTGACTGGTTTTTTTCTAGGAGTGGGGAGACTATTTATTATGGAATCAATATATAAGCTGTTACTCAATATTTACATGTGATCTATTTTAAGTAAATTAGCTGATTTATTTCAATTTGTGATTTTTTCAAATAGAACTAGCGTAAAAAGTATTAATATTATCCACGTCTGTATGATTATTTAACTGAGTTTTTTAAGTTTTTAGTTAGGTATATTGATTCTTTAATTCTACGTTTTATTGTTACGATTTTGCATTTTTGGAATCAAAATTCATGTTTAGTTTGCATATTATGTTGCGGAGAGTTCCAGTAGCTAATTTAATTTTGTGTTTTTTGAATTACAATTTTGTTTTGCTGTAAATACGATGTAAATGAAATTAAATTTGGCAAGAACCACATTAACTAATTAGATTACAATTTATTCGAAAACTAAAAATAAAGTACCTATCGATAAATTAATCGGATATTATTTATAAAATAAATTTGCAACAACAAAGCTGATTTTTGACAGACATCCCAATGGCTTGAAAAAGGCCTTTTTAAACTAGCTATAAATCAAAAAATTGTAATTCAAAAAACACAAAAATTAATATTAGCTATACGGACTCTCGCCAAACCATAGATATGCAAACTAAACATGAATTTGATACCAAAAAATGCCAATAATCTACATATGAAAGAATTACGAATAAACGTAGAATTAAAGAATCAATACATAACTAAAACTTAAAAAATCAGTAAATAATAATACAGTCGCTGGTTAATTTGATTACTTTTTACGCTAGTTCTATTGAATAAAATCAAAATTTGTAATAAATCAGCTAATCATTACTTAAAATAGATCAAACATGTAATATTGAGTAACAGCTTTTTTATGTTCATTAATAATAGTCTTCCCCTACTCCATTATAAGAATAACAGTCACTGAATGAAATGAGTTTGGGATGACATATGGGGTGACTCAGGAAACAGGTAAAATAACTTATTTTGAATCATTAATAGTAAAGAAATTGAGTAATTAATAATGTGTTAAAAATTTAAAGGTGTGAACATGACAATAAAAGGAATTTTATTATGAGTAGACGCTTGCATTTTGCATAATGAAAATGACAGGTAGTGATGGGTATTTTAGGTACATAATAAGTATTTTATAATTTGAAATATGGTTAATTTAATATAGGATTGTAATTGAAAAATTTTTTTAGATTGAAAATGGCATCGAAGCGAAAAGTCGTCATTTTGATGGGTAGTATTAAGTGACAATTTTTTTTTTAAAATTGGTGTGTAAAAATCTGGATAATAAAAAAAAAAAAAAATAAATTAAATGAAATAAATAGTATGCACCGAAGAAGATTTGAGTAATATTGTAAATATTTTTTATTAGATATATATATCTCAGAGACTGGAGTTATGTGGTTTACAAAAACAGATAAAGTTAAGTGGCTTTTATTGCCCACAGTGGATATAATAAATAGGTTGCCTGTTAATTTAATTGGCTTTAATTAGTTCTTACAGGTTATTTATTAAGTTTAAGGTTTAACTCTGTTAAAAATGCACTTCAAAAACTTTGTAATAGGCCAAAATTGTCAGAAAATAAATCCTATTTAAAGTAAGTAAAATTTGTGTGATGCGCGCACCAGATTTTTTTTTTCAACAAATCCGATACCACATGTATTCCCTTGACCCTTCAATTATTATTATTATTAATGAAATTATTATGCTATTTTATCTATATTTAATAGGTGTCCAATAATTAATTGCTTTGTTTTGTTTTCCAGGTAAGTTCTTATGGACGCCTACTTTATTTGAAGTTGATGATCTGGTAATGATTAATTATATATTGTTAAATTAAAAATATATATATTGACTAAACAGTACAATTAATATTTATTAGTTTGTTTTTTTTCATAACTAATTCTTCATTAAATATTTCAATGGTTTAAAGTTATGAAAGGTATTTCATTCATTCATGAAATTTCCTTTTTTTTTATGAATTCTCTTAGGATTCTAAGTATTTCAATAAAAACTCTTCTTTGACGTCTTTATAAATAAATTAGGTACAGTCTGGGACAGTTCTAAAAGGATAATGATTCAACAGACTTTTTATTTTTTATTCCTTCTTTTATTGCTATTTGTGACAGATATTTATTATTTAGATATTATCTGTCACATCTATATTATAATTTTAATAATAAGGCTTTCTTTAATTTGAGTGAATATATACGTAGCATTTTTATTTACTAATTTTTTTTGTATTTGTTTTCTCCTTACCCCAAAGCGTCATTATTGTTATTTTTTTTTTAATAATTAATACGAAATTAGTATTATTTTTTTATAAAATAAAAGAAATACATTATATTTATTACGCCTAGCATTTTTGTGAGATAACTTTCAAAGGGACTAACAAAACAAAAAAAAATAAAAAATAAAACAAAGAAAAATGTCACGTGTTAATAGTAATAATTAATACAACTTAAAATTCTCTTTAATATAAAGTATCTCTCTTGGGTCTTTTTAGAATATAAATGTTACTGCTCTTCCTCAGGTCCAGGCCACCGTTTAATTAGAGACAGGCCACCGTAATCCAGGCTTTTCTCAATTTATGCCAACATCCATCAGAAATTTATGTAGATTTATTACTCTAGCGGAAATTAAAATTCTTACGGGATATCTCGACAAAACCTCTGTTTATTATCTTTTTTTTCTTCTTTATAATGGAGTCATAGACGCAGACTTTCCATTCTGGTTGTGGGAGCGACGGATCCACAAAAAAGAGACTCGAGATTTTATATTATGTATACAAATTATAATTGATAATTAACATAATCAACACAGTAATTGTAAAACTAATTATATAATACTATATAAAATAAATTTATATATATACAGGGATCAGATCTTTGTCAGATCTTAATGACAAAACTTGACGGGATGATTCTAGATAACATTTTCAATAAAAATTTTAAATTAAAATTATTTATTGAATAATACAACATTCTCTTTCTTGGGCATTTTTATTGTTATAGAGGGGTAAAATCACATTACACAATATGCATAAAAAACATAACAAATAATTAATAATCAAAAAGTATGTATAACAAATAAAATAACTTAAAAATAAATAAATTTAAAAAAAAAAAACACTTACCTTTTTCCAAAAAAAAAAAAAACAAAAAAAAAAACCAGTTTATTTAATGCATGGGTCAATTCCCTACAGACAAGGAGTTAAGACCAATTTTGTGTCTTATTTAAGGTGGTCACGTATTTTATTGAATAAGAATTATTTGCTCAAAAACTATTCAAGATAATTAAATTCTAAGTACACCATCTTAAAATAGAGAATATTTTCTTTGAGAAAGCATTGATTAAATTTAGTAAATCAATGATAAAAGGGACTTTCGGAAGGCCTAATACAACCGCGTTACTGTTGCTGTTATAGTACCTATAGATGAGCAGCATATCTCTTTATTCCCGATTCGATTGAATTCTCGATTTGTATGGAGCTGTACACCGCTCATATTAGACCTTCTGAAAGTCCCTTTTATGACTTTAGTATAAATACATTGAATAGCTTTTTAGGAATTCCTTCTTATTCTATGAAAAACGTGACCAATAAGGTGTGTTTTTACTTTTTTAATTTACTTATTATTAAAGTTATTTTATTTATTGCGTATCTTTTTTTCTTTTTTTTTGGCTTTAAGACTTGTAAAAGCAAATCCTGTTTTGCCAGTAAAATATTTTGTCATAGTAAGATGAAATTACAATGGATATTTATTAATTATTTATAGATAGATGATCACTGAATGTGACTAAATATTGAATGTAACTTATATAGAACTTAAACTAGAAAGACTAATAGTTAAAACTGAGGTAACAGTAGTTTGATAACAATTAAGTGAGAATAAGAGGCGACTTTTGTTATATGACTGCTTTTACGTCATTCAAAAACTTTATCAAGTCTCCATCATCCTCAACTAATTCGTCTTCACTTCTCGAACCTTTTGCACTTGAAGGCAATGTGTCTTGGATCCTCCAAGCATTGGCATGCTAAGCAGTGACCACTCTTAGCTATACCTATTAGATGTAGATATTTATTAGTTCTGCCATGATTTATCCTAAGCCTGGTGAGCTTTACTAAGGTGGAGCGGTCGATATGAGATTTAAGAGTCGCAAACCATGAAACCAGTATTATCTTCTGTTGAACTGCATGATGGTCCTTACCCTTCGAGGCACATTCCCAGTTGTAGAAATGCTGCCAGTCTTTCATTATTTTCCCCCCTCACTATTCCTATCGAATCCAGTAAAGGAACCTTAGCATTTATTCGATGTAGTTGGTTTTGATTTGCCGTTTTGTCTGCCATTTTCATTTCCTGATAATCCTACGTGTCCTGGCATCCACTGGAAAAAGTAATTGTTGCTGGCGTTGTGTATTAGTAATATGATTTTTTAAAAAATGTGCGTCAGTGCTTTATTTTGATAGATTAATTTTAGGTGTTTACATGCAGTTGCTGAGTCTGTCAAAATAACTATTTATTGGATGTATGTGTTTTCACTGTATATTATGCCATTAAGAATGGCATATAGTTCGGCGTTGAAAATACTGAAATCAACTGGTATTGAAAATGAAAATTTCTGGTTCTTTTGGGGATCATACACAGCTACAGACGTTCGGTTACTTATTTTTTATTCATCTGCATAAACTTGTAGATAATTAGGGTAACGTTCCGAGATTGTGTTCAGTGCTAATTGTTTTAAATAAATTGATGTGTATATTTTATTATTATTATTTATTTGTCATTTTGTTTCCGTTTATTTTATTTTTTTGTACATATAGTGTGAATGTGATCTTACCTCCCTATAACAAATGTCCAAAAGAGAGAATTTTATATTATTCAATAAATAAATAAATAATAAATTAAAAATTTTTTGTGGTAATTTTGTCAAGAATAATCCCCCAGAGTTCGGCTATTAAGAACTGAGAGATATAGTTATCTTAGAATAAAAACTAAAAATTTCAATGATAGTTTCTTTATGGAGGTTGGAATTGTGTGATTTCATTTAATCTTCAGGACCCTAAATACCTGAAAGTTTTTGTGGGGATTGATAAAGTCAAATTAGTTTTAAAACCTCTTCCTTCTTCATACATCAAGCAAAATTTTTTCTTTGATATGCATAATTTTTTTTAAATATAATCATTATAGAATTATTATTGTCCATGTATATTTATAATCCTTCCTTGAAGTATCACTCCAGTTTCTTTTCCAGCAATTAGAAACAAATATAAAAACCGATAAGAAGAAATGTGATTTCCGAAGAATTGTTAAATATCGTTTTAGCTCACACTAATAAAATAGCTATTGTCTTCCAAAACGCTTTTAGAATATTTACAAGAATCTATTTTTGTCTACTTTCCCTTGTTCTAAATCCGAACTACCTTAAAATCTCTTGTATATGTTTATACAAACTCTTTTATTAAAACAAAAAAGCTTTGTATCTCTACAGATATCCTACTTTCAGAAAAATTTCCTCCTTTGATATGTTCTGTGTCCATATCAATTAGGTTGCGGTTTACTAGGGGGAAAAAAACTTTAGATTCACCTCAATTTGCGCCAAAGAAAATTGTGTGTTTTTTTTTAACCTGTCACTGAAAATTATTCGTGTTTCCAGCAAAAATAATACAATTTATCGTGAAAGTGAGGTATCTGTAAAATAGCTGAATGATGATAAATAAAAATCGCATATAATTTATGTTATATTTCAAAACAGAACTTAGCGTAGTTGAGCGGCTCAAAAATCATCTTTAATTGGTTTTAACAATGACAAACTCTATTTGTGTTTAAAGTAATTTTTTTTCTAGTTTGCAGTAGCAAGCAATTGTCCTTAGGAATCTCTTCCTGTTCAACATAAGACATGACAGTTAAAAATACGCAAAACTTGGATTTCCTATTTTCCTGCTGAAAATTGTCCCGTTCTTTATATGAACTTTTTTGTACCTCTTGAGGGTTGCTACTACTCTTATAAACATTTCCCTCTACTTACTCTGCACCCAGTAAATTTTTTTAAAATTTTTATTCGCCGACGTACTACTTTCAGTACTTGAATACCTTCAGTGCTAGTAATATGCCAAGATAGTGACCCATATGCTTGGGTTGAAAGGTCGGCAAATAAAAATCTTAAAAAACTGATTGCGTCCTCATAATTGGTCACCCTATTCTAAACAGAGTGGAAAGATCGAGATTCATTCTGTGGGTTCGCCACAAAATAAATTTTAACCTTCCCAGACTGGAATCGAATCGAAGTCATTAGACTCAAGAATATTAGATTTTTTTCTCTCTTTCCTTGCCTTTTGGACTTTTTTCCTGGTCCGGAGGAGAGGGTGGGCGAATCATGCAGAGTTAAAATTCTTACTGGGTACAGAGATTTAAACTTGTAATATTTTTCCATCTAACTTCGGTCAGGTTGCCAGTCGACGCGCGATGTTGTCCACTCGTGTTGCCCAACCAAGACGAGTCTTGGTCTTGCGCAAGAGTGTCGCAATATTCTAGCAGTTACCTATTAGCTTATTACTATACTGATATTACTTTAATTTTTTAGATAGGAGAAACCTAACTAAATCCGAATGAAAAATTATAAGAGTGAAATGCAAAAGCATATTGGTTGTACCAATTCTTTACATATAGTAATTAAAATTGTCAAATATTAGTAATTATTTTGTCTTAAGTTTTATTCGAAAAATCTATTTTTTTTACCAGTCTTGGTCTTAGTCTTACAACAGTTAGACGGTCCTGGTATTCGTCTTGCAGAGTGCAAACTGCAAGACCAAGACCAATTTTGGACAATACTACTGTCCAAACGAGTTAGCCCACTCGGCCACTCCACCCCCTCTCTTAATAAACATTTATCGTGAATGCGGAAAATGTAATAAGAAAGGCAGTTTATGAAACAATGCCATACAGTAACTAAGCATCATTTAACTGTGCTGCCAAATTTGAGTAACTGACATTCATTATAATAATAATAAAAATAATATTTTGTTTATTCTGGGATGAGTCCCTTTAGAACAATACAGAAAGACATAAATATGGCCTAAGGAGCCTCAGAGATACATAAATAAAGATGCAGAGTAATTGAACAGTCATAAGAATAAAATTAAAAAATTATAAGTTACTTTCTAATTTTGATCAGTTAATAATAAAAAAAAAAAATAAAAAAAAAAAAAAGGATGAAGCAAAAATAATGAAGAACGAGCTAATAATTTATATACATATTTACATTAGTATCTGTTTACAATTTCATGGGAACTGGATGGATAAGAAATGATTGAACAGGCGGGATTTAAAGGTAGAAAGTGTTTTAAATACTAATGTGGCAGTGAAGGAAATACTGCAATAATTATTAACAAAGATATTTTATAGTTAATTAAAACTATTTTTTACGTTCTCTCTGATTACTATACTAATTTTAGACTGTTTTTATTTCAAGTTCGGGCGGTTTCACATTTTTATATAAGTTCAAAAATCTTCTTTTTTGAATATTGTACTTGTTTCGTAGAGATTAAGAGAATCAGAAGAGTTTTCAATAGCAGAGGCATTTCGCATCGGGCGGGCACGGACTGCAGATGGGTTTAACCTTTTTTCCTGAAACAAAAATAAACATTTAAAATTAAATCGATATAAATAGTAAGAAGAACTGTTATATGAGATATATATTTAAATATATCACAGAAAACGTTCCTTAGATTCACCATCTACATTCTGCGAAACAATAATACTTTTGTTGTAAGATTCTCAGATGAATAGAAAATTAAGAATAAGATTAAAAAAATAGAAATGTGTTATTTAATAGACATATTGATTTATTTTTTCAAGAATAAATTTTGCCGGTCGTTTTAGTTCACTTTTTGTAAGGATTATACTTTTAATACTTAAGTTTTTTTTTTTTAATTAGTTACAAAGTTGTCAACTATTTAGGGTCATTATTCTCTTGTGCGATTGGTAAAAATTCTAAATTTTGGAATAAATTTTTGGCTGTTTAGGAACTCAAAAAGCCTATCGATCATCAGCACATTGTCAATCAAAGTAGAATAAGTATTATTAGGGATATCGAAAAGTGCTCTTTCCGTCTCATTAGCTCTTCATTCAGTTAGCAAACGCTTTACTGTCAGCGGACACTCGCAGATCTGGCATTCGGTTTAAGATTCGCGGGCCATCAGGTAACCGTGGGTCAGGCGTGTGTGGCCTAAACATAACCGTGTCAGAACTACATATACTTAGGTTTAATATAAACAAAATATCGTTGTGTCGGTTAATATTTATTTCTTGGCGGCACCTGGAAATGAATCTAGACTCTCCCATTCTGATAAGTAGTTGGCGGCAATCTCTAGGTATACGTCAGAGGTTTGGCTAAAAGGAACCTCTGCACCAGTATTTGCAAATTCTGTCCTTTGAATATTTTTTTTTTTGTAAGTTTTTTTATTTAATAATTTGTTAAATTTAATGTTATAATATTTTTAATCATTGCCAATTTATATTGAATACATATTATCTTGAACGAACAAATGATTTGTCGTGAAACTGAAAGAAAAAAGATAGTACTTAAAATATAATTTTTTTTTTTATTTCAAGCTCCCATTGTTTCAAAACAATAACAGTTCGTTCGCTAAAAAATCGTTACGTACCTGATTCAATGATAAGATTTCCACACCTGTGGGACTCCTCTGACTATGAAACACATTTTAGGAAACATTTGGACTATCTTGTGACTTGACAAACGATATACAGTTCATTTTACAGGATGATACGAATGAAATTGATAAATCATTTTCTTTTCAGAAATGTTCTAAACTTGAAAATACAATCTAATTCTCAATGAAAATAAGGCAATAATGACAAAAGTGGTTAAAGCCTTAAAATAAAAAATATATATATTTTTTTTAAATAATAAGATTAACTATAACTTATATGATAATGTGTCAGTATAGTTAGTTCAACACCATTACACCATCTTCGGGTAAAAAAGAACATTATTATTCATTAGAATAATAATAAAAAAAAAGACAATGACATTTTCATTTGTCATTAATTTCTTAGAAAATGTACAAATATCGTTGAAATTTAGTTAAATTTTAAAATAATTAGTAGCAATTATATTTTAATAAAAAAAAAACAGAAACTGATTAAGAAAACAACAACTAAAAAAAGTTAGGACATAGTTGATTGTTGATATAGTTCAGACGTACAAATAAATTATTTACAGCCAAAAAAAAAAAAAAATATTGTATCAAAAATAAAATTACGAGTTTTCATATTCAAAATATATGCTACTAAATTCTTTGCTTCTAAAATAAAATTACGAATAATCTATGCTAAGTTAAAATATTGACATATATATTTTTGATATCTTTGAGAAGAGCCAATTGAAACTTAAATAGTTCATTCGAATAACAAAACATAGATGTCGCTCATTGTTTGTTTTATTTATTTAAGTAATCGTTCCATAATGCTATTTTTACAATTCACATATCTTAGCCCTAATAAAAATGTTATTTTTTTCAATTTTTTTAATACTTCACGACTCGGAACTAACAATTGAGCATACTGGACTTGAAGACTTGTAGGATTTTATTCTCCTGAAATTTAATAACATTAATATCATGTAAAATTTCTTTTATACTCTATTATGTAAAAATCAATATTCTCAATAAAAAAAACAAAACAAAAGGATATGTAAATTAATATATAAGCCAATATGTTCCAATTAAACTTAAATGGAAATAAAAGGAATACAAAATATCTTGCCCGTTACATAATGGATAATACACATTTTGAAATGGAAAGGGAATATAATCAATTACTAAATGGAATAAGATGGTTGAAAAGAAAAAAAAAATAAGCAGAAGAAGAAAGTGAAAGTCGAGAAAAGAAGAAGAAAAGAAAACTTATACAGCGTCAGACAGGAGTGAGTTAGGTGTCGGAAAAAGGAGGTTTTGAAAGTTTTTAGGAAATGGGCATGACGGACGTTGTGGGGCTGTTCCAGGCGCTAAAATCGTAGTCTAAATCCAGAAGCGATCTGATTCTCAGGATCTCTGATTAGATCTGAGTGATTGGATCTTCTCATTAGTGAGTTAATTGCTCACTCATTTCCGAGTTGGACGAGGTTGTTTGACGGATAAGGAACAAATCCGTTTGAATAAAGTTATTAGGAGGTGCTGACAATACATAACGGTTTTTAGGAATATGATAGAATGTAGATATCCTAAGAAGATTCCTAATCCTTCGTAAATTTAAGTAAAATTATCCGTGAAACGACTATTCAACTTAAATAGTTATAATAACTGTTTTACTTAAATAGTTAGAGTAACCATTTAACTTACATTACTTACTTAGACTAACTTTTAAGTACTAAGTTACGCAAGTTAAATACTTGTTATTTCTGCAGGAACAGTAATTGCAGATTCAGTATTATTTGCACGGAATATATTTCTAGTAAAGTTAGTTAGATTTGTACATATCATTCTAAATTTATCATAACAAGATAAATTATTTCAATAATTCAATTAGATTAAGATTTTTTATCAACGAATCAGGTAGTATTTGAAAATATATGATCTTATAAA